>OZ022265.1:83097804-83115304 GCA_963978885.1 Nemotelus pantherinus | reverse complement strand
GCATGGAAATAAAAGGGTACCGGGAAAGTCACTAAAATGCCCGCCGCCGCCAAAGGGCTCAAGATATCTTAATTCTAATAAATCATGGACTTAACTTTTATATACATCTATGTTTTGCGAAAGTTTCATCGCAATCGGATGGGCCACTCCAGAGATTATCTCCCTTAATCATTTTGCTGATTTATACATGCATATAAATATATATACACTTGCTCGAAAAAGTCTGCGTTCACCTGCGTCAATCAGTTTGTAACTTTAAAAAATTAAAAATTAACAAACATTTTCCAGATTTGGTTTCATATATTTATGAAGTATTTCTTAAGAAGTCGACACATGTAAGTTCATTTATTTCGCTTTTACTGTTTTTGAGATAACGGGTTTTTTTCAGAAAAAACATATAAAAGCGAGGCAGAAAAAGTCTGCGTTCACTCGATGAAGTCGAAGGAATAAGCCGTTTCAAATACACTCTTTTAGTGTTTTATTGTATTTATTATTCATTACTAGCTATTCTGGCAAGTGGTTAAATAGTTTCCTGCAGAGTTTGCGTTGTGAATAATTTTTATTTCGCAATGGAAGATAAAAGAAAAGAACTCCGTGTGGGTGAAAGGAAAATCATCAAAAAATTATGGAAAGAAGGGAACAGCTACAGAGAAACAGCAAAAAAGGCAGGAAGACAATATTCGTCAGTCCAAAGGGTTATAAATAATTTCAAATCGACAGGAGAACTCACATACAAACCTTGATGGACGACCAAACCGGTCGTCCATCAAAGTTGTCCTGCAGGGAAAAACGACATATCGTATCACCAGTAAAAAAAAATCCACGGCTAACTGCATTCCAAATAGCAACTGAAAACAAAGAATAATTCAAGAAAAATATTTGTCCCGATACTACAAGAAAAATCCTCAAAAAGGCTGGATTCCACGGACGGGTTGCTCGGAAGAAACCGTACATTTCACCGGTTAACCGACAAAAGCACATTGCATTTGCCAACCAGCACATAGATGAGCCAATAGAGTTTTGGAAGAATGTAATACTTTCTGATGAAAGTAAATTTTGCATTTTTGGCATAAATAGGCGCATGTTAGTGTGGAAGAAGTCTGGAAAAGCATTCCAAAAAGAAAACCTCCTACCCACTGCAAAACATGGTGGTGGTGGAATAATGGTGTGGTGGTGTATGGCGAGTACTGGCGTTGGGAAGTTGGAGTTTATCGAATCGACGATGGATAAATTTGAATATCTCAACATTTAGAAAAATAATTTGAGGCAGAGTGCCATTAAACTCGGCTTAGGTTCAGATTTTTACTTCCAACATGATCGTGATCCCAAGCATACAGCCAAGATAGTGAGGCTCTGGTTACTCTCTCATGCCCCAAAACAGCTACATACACCCCCACAATCACCAGACCTAAACCCCATCGAACACTTATGGGATTCGCTAGAGAAGAAAATTTGACAACACTCACTAACTAGCAAGGAAATGCTGAAATCTGTTTTCACAGAGGAGTGCGAGAAAACAAGTGCTGAAGAGACAGCGAAACTCGTCACTTCGATGCCAAAAAGGCTCTGTGAGGTAATAAAGAACCGGGGATACCCCCCTAGTTACTAACGAATTTAAATATGTTTTACTATTTTCTATTTTATTATTTTTATTACATGTGAACGCAGACTTTTTCTGCCTCGCTTTTAGATATTTTTTCCAAAAAGAGCCGTTATCTCCAAAACCGTAATTGCGAGATAAATGAACTTACATATGTCAATTAAATAAGAAATACTTAATAAATATGTGAAACAAAATCTGGAAAATATTTGTTTGTTTCTGATTTTTTATAGTTACAAACTGATTGACAGTAGGTGAACGCAGACTTTTTCTAGCATGTATATATATATATATATATATATATATATATATATATATATATATATATATATATATATTTGATGAATTTTCGGCGAAACGAGTTTAACATTAATTTTCTTCGAAAATCAGTAAAAAGGCTGAGCTGGGCAAAGAGAAATTTGGAACGTGACTGAAGCAAAGTAATATTTATAGACGAATCATCTTTTGTTGCCTACAACTACTGTCGGAATGCTTGAACCAAGAACTTGAGAACAATATTTGCAGCATACAGTTAAATATCCAGCAAAGGGTCAGGTTTATGGCTGCTTCTCAGAAAAGAGAGTCGGAGAGTTAATTACTTTCACTATAAATTTGGATGCTCAATTTATGCTCACTTTGTATAAAAAAGGACTACTGAAGTCTGCAGAGAAATTATATGGAATTGAAAACGATGACTGGATTCTATAAGAGGATAATGATCCCAAGCATCTAAGACGCCCCTGCACATCTTGGAAGGACGAAAATCAGATTCAAACTTTGGAGTGGCCATCACAGAGTCCAGATGCGAATCCCATTGAAAATGTGTGGTCGCTGATGAAGCTTAAACTAAAAGGGAAAAAATATCCAGTACACGCCAACTTATGCGCAGCTTGAAACATATTTAGCGACGTCTTAGTGTGGATTTTGCTCAAAAATTGAGCCAAAGTTTTCGCAGGTCTGATCGAGCTGAAATTTTCAGAGGGCATTGATGTATTTAAGAAGTAGTGTAGTGACTAATTAAAATTACAATAAATTTGACCCTTTGGCAGCGGTGGGCATTTTAATGAATTTGCAGGTATCCCTATATTTCCATGCAGAGTACATTTATGCTAAAAGCAAGTACTGAAAATGAACACTTATTATGTTTTATGCTTTCATATGATAAACAAACTGGAAATTATGAACCCTGTGTGGGCGCTGAGTGCCTAAAAGTAGGCAAGTTTTTTTTAAATTTCGATTTGTCAGAACTTTTGACAGAAATATTGCAACATCGTTGAATTTGCAGAGCGTATTGATTTTGATTAAAACTCATCGACCCTCCTGAAAAATTTTTCCCTTATGGCAAAAATTCAAATTATTGATAAATTTTAACCTAAATCCGCCATTTCACTATGATATTTTTAAAATTCTAAGTTGCACAAGAACGGCATCCCATCAACAAATTACCTCTATTTTCAGCCTTCTAAATTAGTGCTCATGGGAACTAATGACCGGATAATCCGATAATTATGAAATTTACAGGACATGTGGATATTAACTAGGACCAGGTCTGACAGAAGTAGTTTTGAAGTGAAGGCAAAAAACTGCTTTTAGACCTATGACTTCCAATTCAGTAAACAAATTTCAATAACATTCTAGTACTTGAAATTTACTCTAAGCCACATTTGGTAGAAATTTAGGCGAAAAATTAGGATAGGGCTGCCAGCTATGGAAGTTTTTATTACCTAAATCTTGTAAATTTGCTCAGCGAAATGAACCGTTTTTCCTATAACTTCCGATTCAGCCATGAAATCAAAACGAAATTCATGTAGTAAATGGACTTTATTGTAAGCTAAATTTAGTAGGAATTTCGTAGAAAAATCATGAAAGGGCTGCCAACTATGAACATTTTTGAATTTTTTGGTATTTCTTTACTAAGCGATGTTGTCACTGAATTTGCAAATGAGTATGATTATTAACAACAAATATTGAGGTATCGAAAATTTGAAAAAAATTTGTGGGTGGTAGCTTGAGCTTATAACTTCCAGCGCAGTCATTCAATCAAAACGAAACTCACAGAGTGGGTTTGACTTAACGTGAAGCAAATTTGGTATATTTTTGGCTATTTCTGCTTAAACAGAGTTGCCAGCACCAGACACATGCTTCAATTATATACATATTTTTATGCAAAGCATTTACAATAAGAATAGGGAACCAATGTTTAAATTTCTGATTTGTGTATTTTTTTCCAGATAGCAGCATTAAACATCGTTTAATCGCTGAAACTTTCGATGAAATTGTCGGATGAAAACGAATATCAAAGGATAAGTTAGTTTGAGTATGAGCTTTTTATGGTAAACTTATTACTGCTTCGTTGGAAAAGTGTTGCAAGCGCTGAACATTTTCATCATTTATGTTATAGGAGATGCTGTCGAGAAATGGATTTTGTTGCTTTGGGTAAGAAATGGTTGATCTGATACAACAAAATAGTGTATTAGGTCTTTCCACATTTTTTGGTAACTCAAAGACAATTTCTTCGAATATCAGTTTTCTAGCGGTTCTGATGCGCTAGAGTTTTGTTGCTTTTTCTCTTATTTTGCTTTTGTGAAGAATGTAGTCCATAGATTAGGGATAGTGCAAATTTAAAAAATTTCTCCAAAAGTTTAAAATTTGCTGCTGCACACAAACAAACTAACAACTTTAAATGACTATCAGCTGCTCCGTATGAGCAAACTTGCAACCACAAAAATATTTTCTTTTTCTTGTGTACTCGAATTTCAAGACTCCCTCGCAGATTGATGGTTTAGTCTATTGAAATCTCAAATTGCGAAGGAAGCTAATTGAACTCAGCTTTAGGCTGCAACGTGACTGGCAGAAACTTTATTAGTGTCTGCAAAGGTGATTTGCACAAATATGCAAAAATTTGTAAAGTTACAAAAATATGGTAACCCACATTGGGCGTTAAAATATTTAGACAGTTTCTTGGTCAAATAAAAATTATAATTATTCACAGCTTTGAATCAACTTCTGATACTTTCTTCCGGTGTTGAAGAGTATAAATTTCATTACATAAATTCCGAATAAATGTTTATTCGGCAAATATCTGATAAAATGATATTTTGAACATCATAAAAATTAATTCAGAACCAATCAAATTAGATTTGATAATACAATTTTTGCATCGGAAATTGGACATAAAAGCTAATTCAAGCATGATAGCAAGTGGCTGAGAATTTTTTTTCATTTTATATTCGAATGTCAACATATGTGGGGTATGAAAGCAGAGGTCGGTAACGGCTAATCGATTAACTGGGTAAATCGATTCACCGAATGGTTAGTTTTCACCGTGCAATCTCTATCACCCAAATCGATCTATCGGTTAAATGTTTCGGTTAACAGTTTTTCTACCATGGAAAGTTTTGTTCGCTACTTCAATGAAAAATCGAGAAAAAATGACTGCGTTCGCTGTGCGGTCTCCGTATTCCCCCTCCAAGTAAATTTCCATCAAGGGTTTTACAAATATAAAAGACGAAGCGTCTAGTAATAAAATAAAACAGGTCACAATTTTTTTTATATCTGATCAATATTTATTACATTTTAAAAGCTTACTCACCATATACCATTGCTTTTCCCATAGTTCGTCATTAAAAACTTTTGGATCACGATAGCTTTTCAAATCATTCACATCGATTTCATTTAGATAATCGGCATATGGAAATAAAACGTAATCGCGTTTTTCTCGTTTAATAGGTCGTTGCTCAGAGGCCCAAAGGACTCGATCATCCGAATCGAAATTTTCTTTGCTCGAACTTTCAGACCTCTTCGAATTACTTCCAAAACTGGGAAGTCGTTCGAATAAGAAGACATTATCAAAGCCTCTGACCTGAAATTAATAATAGAGAGGTTTTAATAATTTTACTTATTTTATATTAAAAAAAAATGATTGTGAGACTCTTGATGGAAACTTATGCTAAAGTCTACTTTAGTATAAGAAACTATATTAAACTCTTTGAAGAGCTCGAAAAAATGTTAGAAACTACTATGCAAGATATAATCGTTACAGAAACTATAATACAGTATTTTTTCAGTTTCGCTTTTGATTATTACTAATGTTAGAAGAAGAACATAAGTATTAAAATCATTTTGGCCAAAAAATCATATTTCTGTATAAAAAAATCTATAAAAAATTTCAGTGAAAAAATCTCAGGAACGCGCCATCCGATTGAACTGAAATTTTCAGGATACATTGGTGTATATGCAGAATAGTGCCAGGTCTCCCTTTTAGCCGGCCATTTTAGTGATATTTTAAATGTACCTATTTCTCTGTTAACAAATAACTTTTGCAAAAAAAAAAAATTTATGGTATAAATTTCGAACGTGTTGCAAATTTGAATATGATAATTTTTCGAAATTTTTAACCCTATGTGTGCGCTAGGCACCTAAAATGAGATTGGGAAAATTTGAAAATTTTTGAATTGCGATAATTTTTGCCCAGATTATCAGATCATTATGAAACTTACAGGACATATTGCTGTTACTAAGTTGTAGACTCGTGTAGTTTTAATGAACGTTCTGGGCACCCTGCAGCTACGACCGGCATTGAAAGTGAAAACCTTCAAACCATCGACTCTCCTGAAAAATTTTCGTCTTTTACATTGAAAACCAACTCATATAAAAATCTTATGCTTTATCTATATAACGAATGGAAAGTTTTTGAAATTTCACACCGGACAAGAACGGTAACCCTCCTCAAATTCACCGATGTTTGAAGCATCAAAAACTTCACGAGAACTCACGATCCAATTATCAAATACAAATGAAATTCCCAGAATGTATTGGTATTGAGTGGGACCAAGTCTGATAGAAGCGATTTGAAAATGCGGGTAACTCTGTGCCAGTGGTGCCATCTTGAAAAATTATAAAGAAAAAAAACTGCTTTTTGCCCTATGAATTCTGATTCAGTTACCAGATTTTCATGAAATTGACACAGTGGCTGAACCTTACTTTAAACCGTGTTTGGTAGAAATTTGGTTGGAAAATTCGGTTGGTGCTGCCAGCTATGGTAAAATAGTGCAGTCATGATATGATGTATGGAAATTTGATATATGGAACTTATTATAGGCATTATTCAGAAGGAATCTGGTAAAAAAACCATATTAGGGTTTCCAGCTATTGTTGGTTTTGTATTTGTTTACAATATCTTTACTAAGCAATTTTATCGTAAGTTTTTCAAACTAATTATCTTGTAGTGACAATAAACAACAAATATTAAGTTTTCGAAAATTTGAAAACTTTTGCAACTGGTAACTCTAAATTTCTTTGTACGGCTATAACTTCCAACACAGTGATCAAAACGAAATTCGCAGAGTAGGTTGATTTCAATGTGAGGCGGGTGTGATATATTTTTGGCTTTGATGCTAGCAAACGGTTGCCAGCGCGAGGCGTTTTATGCTATTTTCAAGTATTCATATCGCAAGCATTTACAATGAAAATAAGTTCTAGAAATTTTTTGGTTCCAAACATCTTTGGTTTTTTGACCCTAAACATATTTCTATCCCTGTAACTTTCGACGAAATCATCGAATAAAATCGAAATCGATGGAGTTATTTGATTTTGACGTGAGGCAATTGTGGGAGACTTTTAGTTGCAGTGCTGGTAAACTGTTGCAAGCACTAAGCATTTTCTTTGTCTATGTTATATTATGCTACTTTCAAAGTTGTGCAGTGTTTGGCTTTCTTAAATCTTGAAATTTCTGAAATTCTTTCCACCCTATGAGTTTAAATGCAGTGTTAAGATAAAAGTGATTTTGATGTCGAAACAGGTTGGAGCACGTGTGGTAGAATATGTAAAAATCTGCACGATTCTTCTACTGTTCATCGAACATTAGCATTTCTAGCGGTTCAGGTGCGCTAGAGTTTTTTAACATATTTGCAGTCAAAAAAAGGCTTAAAGCCAGGATATGAACAACTTATACCACCCACTGAGTGCTGAGTAAAGAATTAAAGGATATTTTCATTTGCTTCCGTTTAAACATTCGTAATACGTTTTCATAATGAAAAGTCACATTTCTCTAAACAGGACCTAAGTAGCACATAACGGGCTTCAATGTTCTTTCTCTGTAGGTCAAAGCAACTTCCTCTGATAGCGAGTACAAGCAAAACAAGGTTAAACTGCTTTCCATATCTAGTTCCGTAATCCCTCAGATTTCCAATTGGAAACGAGTCCGATTTGGATTCTGTCTCGTCACGCAGAGCATTGATAAAGCCGAAGCCCCGCCGATAATGCTTTCCGTGCATATTTCGAGCAAATAGGATCTAATTTCCATCAATTTTCATTAAGTGGTTGAAATTGTCGAGTGAAAATTGTTTACGTTGAATGCCGATTTCGATGTCAGGACAACTTGACATGTGCTGATTTTTTCCTGTGTCATTCGAATCACTCTTCAAAGGATGTTGATTGCATTGTGTAGGTTGTCCTAGCTTCACCCTTTACGAATTATCGACCCACAGAATGTCATGCATGTAATGGCGTCGTCTGTGAGGAGTTAAGCAATGATTGGTATGCTGGAATAGTACTGGCTTGATGTCATTATCTAATAGCTATACACGTAATCTTGATACAATTTTAGAAACGTAGTTCTGTATAGCTGTCCAAACGACCAATTAATGCATAAATTTCGTCATAACCATCAATTCAGATTTACGTGCATAAACAAATACAATCAAATAGGTATTTTCATTTCCTGTGTCTGAGCCCGTGGAGATTTTCTGAGTTATGGTTTCGATATCAATATGCTGATACGGAGCGTAATTATTGCAAGCTATACCTATCGATAAATGTCGTAATTAAAATCACTATTATATATTCAAATCTTTTTGTATTGATATTAGATTTCTGTAAGTGGTCGACAAACAACACTGTCATACACATATCATTAGATATGACGACGTTGAGTACTCGATGCTTACTGTCCCGTTTCCTTGAGAACCTGACACATGTGGTGAAGCAGACTTTGCTAGACATAATTGAATATCGATTTGAGTTATTGGATGAGCAATTTATCATTCGGTTCGCGATTTTCAGCGACTGTCATTTATATTAAGATATGTTTGCAAATCATTTCAAACCATATTGTAACTGTCATGTTTTACCGTTATTTGAAAATTTCCAAAAAATAAATTTGAGAGTACTAATAAGACCGAATGTAAATGTAATCACTGTACCCACGAAAAATTAAATAAGTATCTGATATATACACTCAGAGTCATAAATCTACAAGCAACCAATAAAAAAGCGTTCGTAAGAATGTATTTCAAATATCAATCAATTTATTTAATTCAACTTTTATTTTTCTTAAACAATAATAAAAGTAACATGTTGACGCCAAATTTCTTTCAACATGTTAGGAAAACAGCCGAAAAAACGGTACTTTTGTTCTTCTGGGTAGCAAAACAAAGAATCAAAAGTCTACAAGTAATAATTATAAAGATGTTTTAAAATGTTAAAATTAAATTTTTCACATAATTTAATAGCTAGTCAGATAGCCGCGACGCTTAAGAACTTCCAATAAACGGTTTTTCATCGAAGTTACAAGTTTACTGGTCTCCTGAACTGTTGTTTCCTTTAATATTATGTCACTCCTTTAATATTATGTCTTTGAGCTGTTGTTTTGTTGAAATAGTATGTTTGCGCATTTTTCTTTCCAATAGCGCCCATAAATGCTCAATGGGGTTTAAATCTGGTGATTGTGGAGGCGTGTGTAATTGTTTGGGGGCCTTGTACAGTAACCAAGTACGCAAAATTTCCGCAGTGTGCTTGGGGTCTAGAGTTGCCAGGTGTCCCGATTTGAGCGGGACGTCCCGATTTTCAGGGGTTGGTGACACGTCCCGATTTACCCTTGATCGGGACGCCAAATGTCCCGATTTCTTATTAGCCTCCTTGATCAATAACTTTTACAGGAGAAACGAATTCTTCTGTAAGCTGTTACTACATAAATATATTTTTAATTTGTTATTTTCATATTTTCTCACCAAACTCTGACTAAATAGGCAGCATAAAAGTTTTAAACTTCGCGCGTATCATATTGTCGAGATACAGATATAATTAATTTATGCTGTCTTGTTCTTCTCTTGACACTTGCCGACACCATTCCATCACGCACAGTTTGTCATTTAATTCTCAGGATTGTGAAGCTAAGCCTGATAGTGTTTTGTTTTGCGATTCAAAAATTACTCAACATCTAACACTTGAAAGAACTAAGGCCAGTGGAATTGCAGTGCATAATATTTTTGATCCGGCGTCTACTCAAGAGGCGATTGGTTTCCTTCAAAATGGTACGTTTTATAGTGTTGCTGATGCAGATGGTTCTAATCACGGTGCAATAAAAATGTTTCCACTGTTGATAAGATTTTACAGCCTTGCTCCTAACCTTAAGACATGTGTATTTGATTTTATGAAGGCTCAAATGAAACTGCATTTCCCATATATAATAATTTATTAGCACGATTCAGAGAACGTAGTATTGATAGTAAACATATTACCAGTTGTTATGCAGAAAATGCAAATGTGAATTTTCACCACTATAATTCAGTGTTCCAATTACCATACAACGATAATAACAATATTATTACAGAGGGATGTCTTGCTCATATTTTGCACAACAGTGTGCAATATGCTTTCATCATCACCATCGGCGCTACAACCGGGATCTGGTCCTGGCCTCCGTCAAATAATTTTTCCATCGGTCCCGATCGCGAGCCGATGTCATCCATTTGGGCACCCCTAAACTCCGAACGTCCTGTTCAACGCCATCCCTCCAACGCAGGCAAGGTCTTCCACGCTGTCGTCTGCCGTAAAATCTGCCGCAAAGGGTTTTCCGAGCAGGGTCTTCTACGATCATTCGAGCTACGTGTCCTGCCCACCGGAGTTCACCGAGCTTTATCTTCGTAATTATATCTGATTCTAGGCAGATAGCGTACAGCTCATGGTTGTAGCGTCTCCGGAATCGCCCTTCTTGGGCCAACTATTCTCCGGTTAAGAGGTCAGAGCGCCTTTTGCTGATGATCCAAGTCTCGGACAAAAACGTGAGTACTGGCAGGATCATGGTGTTGTACAGTAAGAGCTTGATGATCGGGTAGGATTTCGGGATTTGAAGAACCTTGACAGACTGTAGTAGGTTTTGTTGCATTTGAGTAACCGCTCGCGTATTTCTTCCTACATGTTGTTATCAGCTGCTACGATTGACCCAGGTAGTTGAAAGATGACACTACTTCAAATTCATGCTCAACTACCCTGTAAGTTTGACCAACTCTAGGTTTTCTTCCTGCAAATGCTGCCGCCACGTACTTAGTCTTTCCTTCATTTATGTGCAATCCCAGTTTTTGTCCCGCTCGCCCGATCTGGATGAAGGATTCCCGTACAACTAGCTCTGATCTTCCAATTATGTGTATATCATCTGCATAAACCAGTATCTGCCAGGACTTGGTGACGATAGTCTCTCTCATTGACGTGCCACAATCTCGGATTGCTTTCTCCAACGCCAGTTTGAAGAGGAGGCAGGCCAGACCATCCCCATGTCGGAGTTCATTAAAGATGTTGAACGGAATAAAGACCAACTTTATGTTTTCGTGTAGTGAATTTTATGGTTATGTGATAAAAAAACAAAGACTTATTGAAAGCAGTGAAAGCTAACGTTAAATACAATATGAATAAAAATAACGTAAAGAAATACTTGCAAATGTTTCCAAAAATTAGAAATTAGGTTAGATGGCTAAGATTCGATTTAATTTGCAAATTTAAAATGAATGATGATTCACAAAAATCTTTTGATTCTATTTCGTTATTGTAGCTGTCCCGATTTGAAATCAAAAGTCCCGATTATTTTTACCTTCCGTCCCGAAATATAGCACACTGGACCTGGTAACACTATTGGGGTCGCTATCGTTTCGAAAATAAAAAATTCTTTGTAGTCTCAATTTGTCAGAACTGGATTGCATATTACGTTTTAAAATATTTAAATATACAGTCCCTGGCCAAAAAATTATGAACACTTGCAAATTTCATCATTTTGCTGCATTGTCTTAAGTCTTTCTTAGTTAAAACGCATGTGGCGTTTAATTGCTGAATGTTCGGGATTACCTGATTAGTTTACCGTGAATTTATCATGGTTTGATCCTTTTTTCAGGTCAAAAAGTATAAATGCCTGGCAAAAGGTGTGAAAATTGCCAGTTTTTCAAGAGTACAAGAATCAGTGAGTGTGTTGTTTTCGTATTGTTTTCTGTGAATATTTTGTTAGTTGCGTTTGAAATTTCATATTTTAGTGAAATAAACATTAAATACTTACGTAAGTAATGCAATTGGTGATACTTGAAATTTTAGTTTTGCCAAAAAGGGACACAATTTACGAATATTTATTTATTTATGAAAATTTAGTATGGGACGTAAAGCAGATATCACTGCAGAGAAAAAATCTGCCATATCTGCACTCCTGAGATCGGGAAACCATTCCTTAAGAAAAATAGCTCGCTTGGAGGGTGTTTCGCCGGGTACTGTTAAGCACATTCAAAATAAAATGACAGAAAATCTGTCTCCCATTGGTTCGAATCGAGCAAATTGTGGGAGAAAAAAAAGACTACGCCCAGGGGTGATCGGAAAATTATTTCCATTGCTGCTGGACACCGCAGGGCACCTTTACGTGACCTCAATAAAATTATTTCCGAGGCGGGCGTGGATATATCGGAGCGAACTTTACGAAGAAGGTTGAAAGAAGCAAGCTTCCGATGCAGGCGACCAGCAAAAAAGCCTCGTTTAAATGAAAATCAAAAAAACAAGAGACTTTTGTTTGCTAATGAGTATGCACAAAAGTCCGATGAATTCTGGAAAAAGGTATTTTTCATTGCTCTTTAAATATTTCTTCAATTTAAAACCAATTTTTTAATTTTTTTAATTTTGCAATATTTTTCAGATAGTCTTCACTGACGAATCGACCTTCCAATGCCTGACAGAAGCCAGTCAATTCGTCAGACGGCGTCCAGGAGAGAAATATGACTCGTCCTGTATTACACAGACTGTAAAACATCCACCTTCTGTTATGGTATGGGGAGCCATAACAGCCGACGGACCGGGACCCCTGTATTTTGTCGAGAGAACGATGCGACAAGACCAATATTTAAAGGTTTTGGAGACGGTCGCTATGACTTATTTTGCTGAAATCGGGTTTTGGACAGTTCCATACACTTTCATGCAAGATGGTGCTCCATGTCACACAGCCAAAAGTGTAAAAAGGTTCATGTCCGACAAAAATATCCCTGTTTTACCTTCGCCAGGAAACTCACCGGACTTGAACCCAATTGAAAACGTGTGGCATGAGCTAAAGCGGCTTGTTTATAAAGAAAAGAATACCAGCCGTCCAATTTTAATTGAAAACATAAAAAAAATATGGCATGAGGCACCCGAAATCAAAGAGTGCATCAAAGCTTCCATAGAAAGTATGCCGAGGAGAATCGAAGCGGTTAAATCGGCTAAGGGTGGCAACACTAAATATTAATTAAGTGTTAGTTATAAAAAAGTGAATTTACTTCAAACATATTTTTCTATAATCTCTGTAAACGATTTTTTGATAAAATAAAGATTAAACGTTGAGAAATGCACTCAAATCCAAAAATTGTGAATTTTTTTAGGTGTTCATAATTTTTTGGCCAGGGACTGTATACGTTTATCCATCGTTGTCTCCACAAACTCCAGGTTGCTCATACCATTGGCTGCCATACAACCCCATACCACCACTCCACCGCCTCCATGTTTTGCCGTTGGGTAAAGATTGCTCTTATTCTATGCTTCTCCTCGGTTACGCCATATTAATTTGCGTCCTTTTATACCGTAAATACAGAGCTTCGATTCATCGGAAAAACGCACGTTGTTCCAGAACTCTTCAAGCATATTTAAGTATTCCTTTGTGAAAGTTATGCGCTTTTTTCGATTGATTACAGAGATAAGCGGTTTCTTTCGTGCTACTGTGGCATGAAAACCAGACCGTCTCAAAATTTGCCGTGCAGTAACGACAGAAATACTATTGGCAAATCTTTCCTGAACATTATTTGCAATTTGCAGTGCAGTCAAACGTTGATTATTCTTCACTGCATTCAATATTGAGCGGTTTTCATGGGACCTCAGCTTCGGTGGGCGACCAGAACGAGGCTTTGACGTGATAGTTCCGGTAGTTTTAAAATTTTTTATTACGGTATACACTGAGCAGTGCGATATTCCAACCAATTGTCCAATTTCTCGATTTGTCTTCCCTTCCTTCCAGAGCTTAATGATGATTTTCCTCTCGCCGACACTTATTTCTTTCCTTTTAGACTCCATAATAAAAATTTTAGCTTTTTTTACAAAAAAAAAAAAACAAGAGACTTTATTCTAGCTATCTGACCAATTAATATACATATCAATAAAATGCAATCAAAATTTTAAACAAATTACCTTCTGCACGCTTGCAAGATCGCAACAACAATGATCGCTTGTAGACTTTTGATCGTTTGTTATGTTACGCTTAAGAACAAAAGTACTGTTATCTCGGCTGTTTTGCGAAAACGTGCAAAGAAATTTGGCGTCGACACTGTGCGTTGAATATTTCATCAGAAAAATAAAAGCTGAGTTTGCTAATTTGTTGACTTTTGGAAAAATATTCTAAATAACATTTATCTAATCTAAATAAAATTTTTTATTTTATATACAAGCAGACTTATGACTCTGAGTGTACATATTTTAAGTATTTTAATTTTTCAATCTTATGCTGCACTTACACTGATTGCCGATAGGTCAATTATTGTTGTCAATTGGGTCATAGTGTGCAAACACCCGTCAATTGCTTGTTGGCAATCAATTGCCAGTATTTGTCAAACAAATTGCCAATGAGTTTTACATTAGTGTAAACACCACTTGGGCAAGCAATTGCCATTCATGTCAAGCAATTGTCCAAAAATTTTGATTGATATCGTTGTTGTCAATTTTTGTTGCTTGACATGCAAAGTACATATGATTCTTTTTTTCTTTAAATACAATTATGAAAAGACTTGGACTCAGTTTTGCCAAGTTAATACTTGCCAAATCCCTCAAAAGTATTTCAAAATACCCCAAATGTTACTACATTGCTTGAAAAATCCTCCAAATGATTACACTGGTCAAAGATGGTTTTTGGTCATTATGAGGTTTGGTTTTTAATCTCAAATAAAAGGCATAAAATTGATTTCTATGGTAAACATTTTATTGTGAGTCGAAAGAACAATCTATGACATCTAATTTTTAAAGATTATCTCATTTAAATATTGACCGCGACTATGCCGTTACTAGTCCACCCTGAGGGTCCAATTTTGGACGACGCGTTCCAGCATAGCGACCGGTATCTCGCGAATGACACGAGTAATGTTGGCTTCCAAAGCGTCGATTGAAGCTGGCTTATCACTGAAGACCAGAGACTTCATGTAACCCCAAAGAAAAAAATCTAAAGGCGTGATATCACACGATCTAGGCGGCCAATTTACTGGTCCAAAACGTGAAATCAGGTTCTCACCAAAATGATTTCTCAATAAGTCCATTGTTTTTCTCGCTGTGTGTAAAGGAGCGCCGTCTTGTTGAAACCAAAGCTCACCGATACCACGTGCTTCAATTGCAGGTAGCAAAAAATTCGTTATCGTGGTGCGATAGCGGTCGCTATAAAGAAATAGGTCGGTGGATTCTTGTGGGCTGGGTTGCTCACTCGGTTGGACGAAGAGGGAACTACTCGGAAAACACTTTGTGGTAGAAATCAAGAGACACCTTGTATCCGCTCGAGAAATGGCGTTGACTCAGACGTTCAGAGTTTTAGTGTAGCTACATGGTTGACATCCGCTCAAAACCGAGCTTGGTGAAAAAACTTGTTAACTCCAATTCTAGCACCGATGTTGATCCTATTGAAATTACAAAATCTTTTCGGTCTTCATAGGTAGTTGTATAAATCGAATTTAATTTATATGACAAACTGATATGAGTTTGGAAGATTGTTTCCAAAAATATTTTGCGCAAAGGTGAAGTAACTAGCAAAAATATTTTGTTAGGAAACGATAGCCTAAATCTGCTCAAAGCATAGTCGCTTTTGAATGTTTTTTGCTAGTTGTTACATTGTCTCCATGGGCAGTCAATTGACTAAAATTCCTTTAAAACTACCTTTGTCTGAAGCACAATTCACAAAAGTAAAATTTCAATTATAGTTCCTGATGTTATTATTGTTTTTTTTTTTATTTTATACTCAATGCTCTTTATTGTTAAGAATTATGTACTAAAGTAGAGCGACGGTTCGAAAAATATAATCGAAAGAATTCCAGTTACAGATTGGTTTGAATGTTGTATGTTGTAAAAATGTTTATGAACATTAATTTTGAAACATATACATAAATAAGATTTGGGTGCTATGCAAGTGGGCGTGTAGATAAAGTTGAAAATTACTAGCTCTGTTTATCTGTAAAGTTTGCATTAGTAAGAAATACATCGGAATCATTTTCCCAACAGTTGATGTTGATCCAATTTTTGACGTAGCGTGGCATTTTCACCATAAGTCACTCTTGATAGTCAGTGCTTTTAAAGCTCTTGTATTTAACTTTTCTGCAGAAATCAGATCACCGAGATCTCTTGGAAAATATTTTTCACCGAAATGAGTTTCTTCTGGAAAAACTGCTCTCAGCTCTTTGATGTGAAGTAATGAAACACAAAATAAGCTGTTCTATGCGCTTCAATTGGCATATACATTTTCCAAGGTAGGGCTCACAGACACGGAACGTTCCACCCTTGGATTCTTAACCAACTTGTTTTAATTAGAAGTTGTTCGATTTTTCGTTTCCTCACGGCTTTGGATTGACACTTTGCTTTACTTTCACTTCCCTTGAAAAATATTGTCTCCTTCTTTATGACTCCTTTGAAGCGGCAGCTGCCTCTTTAAAATCCAGGCACAAATTATATCCAAACATAGATATCTAAGCACCACACACAATTGTGAACCAGCATTTTCGATGGAACGGGAGAAATAGCCTTCGATTAATTTAGCTACATTTTTTATTTCGGTTTTTACTTCGACAGGGTATCCGTCATCGTTTTGAATGTGATAAATATCATGCATTTGATGCTCTCATTTGAACAGGAAATTTGCTCTTATCCGTCCAACATAAAAAAAAGTCTACCGCATCAGAACCGCTAGAAAACTAATTTTCGAAGAAATTATCTTTTAGGGACTTAAAAATGTTTGAAGACGTTATACACTTCTTTGTAGAATCATATCAACCATTTCGTACTCAAAGGAACAAATATCATTTTCTGACAGCATTTCCTATAACACAAATGATGAAAATGTTCAGTGCTGGCAACATTTTTCCAACACAGCAGCAATAAATCTACCATTACATGCTCGCGCTTAATCAACATATCCTTTAAATTTCGTTTTCATCCAATGATATCATCGAAAGTTTCAGCGATTAAACTATGTCTGGGGCTGCCATCCGAAAAATTTCTGTTGGTGGAATATTTACGAAATTGTTTGGTGCTGGCACCATAGCTGCTTCACATTGTATTAAACCCACCTTATGAATTTCGTTTCGATTGAATGGCTGCGCTGTAAGTTATAGGAGTGAATATAATTTTAGGGTTACCACCGACCAAACTTTTTAAATTTTTAAAACGTAAATATTTGTTGTTAATTGTCATTGCAGGATCATTCCCATTTGGAAATTTTATGACAACATCGCTCGATAAAGAAATGTCAATAAATTACGAAACTCATCATAGCTGGCAACCCTTTCACAGTTTTTCAAAGAAATTCCTACAGAGTTTGAAATGCAACAAGATCCACTTATCACATGAATTTCGTTTTGATTCCGTTACTGCATGGGAAGTTATGGA
>OZ022265.1:82747804-83095304 GCA_963978885.1 Nemotelus pantherinus | reverse complement strand
TGATAACATTCAAACCATCGAATATTCAAAAAAATGTCCGTTTCTTACAATAAAACCAATCTGTATATAAATCTTATGTTTTATCTACACGTTCAAAATAAAACTTTGGAAATTTCATGTCGGACAAGAACGGTAACCCTCTCCCAGTTAACCTATATTTTTAGCATCAAAAACTTCTGTTCACGGAAACTCACGAACCAATAATCAGATACAGCTAAAATTAACAGAATGCATTGGACTTAAGTAAGACCAGATTTGATAGAAGCGATTTTGAATTGTGGGCAAGTCTGTGCCAGTGGTGCCATCTTGAAAAATTACAAAGAAAAAAAACTGCTTTTTGCCCTATGAAATGTGAATAAGTTACCAGATTTTCATGAAATTGACACAGTAGCTAAACCTAACTCTAATCTCTGTTTGGTGAAAATTTGGTTGAAAAATTTGATTGGTGCTGCCAGCTATGGTAATTTTTGTGTCTTTGGTTTTGAAAATTCGCTCAGGAAAATAAAACTTTTTGCACTATAACTTCCAGTGCAGTCATGAAATCAATACGAATTTCATACAATTAATGAAACCTGTCATAAACATTATTCAGGCCAAATTTGGTTGAAAAGCCACAATAGGGTTGCCAGCTATTGTTGATTTTGTGTTTAATTGCAATATCTTTATTAAGCGGTTTTATAGTAGAATTTTCACAGCAAATATTAAGCTTTCGATCATTTGAAAAAACTCGCTGCAGGTAACCCTAAATTTCTTTATACTCCTTAAACTTCGAATGTAATATAACAACGTGAAGCGGATGTAATATATTATTGGCTTTGATACTGGCGAAAGGTTGCCAGCACGAGTCGGTTGTGCTACTTTTGTATCAATAAATGCTTACAGTTAGTATTCATACCGGAAACATTTACAATGAAAATAAATAACCAATGTTTCCATTCCCAAAGTTCTGGAAATTTTTCGGATCGCAGCCCCAAACACCAACTTCAGTTACAGTGCTGCAGGCACTGAGCATTTTCTTCATTGATGTTATATGAGATGCTGCTTTCAAAATTATGTGAAATAAGCAACTGATAACGAATATAATTAACCCGTGTTTTGCTCTCATAAACGTTGAGATTCATGCCAGTGGTAATATCTGAAACCTTCCACCATATGAGTTATAATGCATTCTTAAGACGAAAGTAAAACGTGGCATTTGAAACAGTTTGCACTCAAAACCTGCACGATTCTTCTACTGTTCTTCGAACGTTAGTGTTTCTAGCGGTTCAGGTGCGCTAGAGTTTTTTTTCCTTGGTTAAAGTTGTTTGGAAGGTCACCAAAAAAAAAATAGTTTTCTTGATGGTTGGATTTATCATGTAAACCACATGATATATCCATAATTCTACAATTCAAATGTATCTTTAAACATTTTCGAAGAGTTGGGTTGGATACCTTTGTCAATCTCCTTTACATAACTCAAAATATACTCAATATTTTGCGGTGATTACACGTCTCTTAATGGTTAAGCATAGTACTGTGTTCGATTTCACGTGAAACTTCCATACAAAATTTCACGTGAAATTCGTTTCGGCGAAAATTTGGCTTGAAAATAAGCAAGAGTTGTACTCTGTTCTTAGCATGAAAAGTTACTTCGAATTTGCTTTCGCTTTGAAAATATACATGGCATTGACACATGTCTCCAATCATTTCACGCCAATTTAGTTTGTGCAGTTCATTCTTTCGAGCTAAAAAGTGACATTTGGTGTCTCAATTTGAAAATTGAATTGTGCAATCCAATAAGAAAATCGATTGAAAATTGAAATTCTTGACATTTTATCCGTCCGGAATGAACAGTGTTTCTGCTTTTCTCCATTGCCAAAATTTTCGCTCGAAAGAATGATCAGATAATGGAGACATGTCAAAATTTAGCTTCACGATTAGCTCAGTACCAGCCCTTTACGTATCAAAATTTGCTATTATGCCTATAATCTCAAAATACACTTGGTTCGTCTAACGAATTAATCATACAATCATATTTGACAAAGCCCAACGCTCATTCGTTGCTAAGACCTACCACGTTACACTTTAAGATAATTCTTTGCGAATCTTTAATTTGTGTTTTTGACTTTTAACATATATTTTACTATACAAATCTACTTGTTCGTAGGCCATAAGATTGATCAATTTTTGATTTTATTTTTCTTGTCCATTCGACATTAATTTTTTTTGGTTTGTATACACCATCTTAAAATGGTTCACATTCTGATGATGCATTTGCATCTTTATTCCTTCAGTTGTTTTGCAGCATTATTCTAAACCGCATTTGCTATCCCATTTAAATCTGGAGATTTATGATTGCTGATATTTCAGGCTCGATTCCAATTTGATTTTGTTCGTATCTGTTCCCACGGTGTCTTTGCTTGTTTGTTTATTTAGGATAAATATTTCATAGACTCAGCTTTTGCTGTTCAGTTTATCTTGGGCTCAGTTATTGAGTAGTAGCAATTCTTTTTACTGAAAAATATTCAATATACGGTTTTATGCCCTCGAACTCCATTCAACATGTTCTCGATATTAAGTTTTATCGAAAAAAAACACCCTCCACACATATTTTGCGAACGTATTTCATTTATTATGTTAAGTTCTTTTAATAGCACTCAATTACTTATAAAATCAAT
Organism: Nemotelus pantherinus; assembly: GCA_963978885.1. Taxonomy (NCBI): domain Eukaryota; kingdom Metazoa; phylum Arthropoda; class Insecta; order Diptera; family Stratiomyidae; genus Nemotelus; species Nemotelus pantherinus. The sequence continues at coordinate 83,092,647 of OZ022265.1, read as the reverse complement.
TCATAAGTGAGCACTAACGACCATATGCAAAATTCATATGGAAAATTTTATAAATTTTTTTATCCACTACCTTGGTTGGATCAGAAACTCATTGTCAACTTTACAACAAAACAGCAATGTACTTACTATCTTGTTGTAATAATTGAATGCACGAGTTCATAGTAAATCCACACATATACTGTAAAAGTTCATTTTCGGCTTTTTTAAGTATCCACCCACTGGGAAGTGAGCACAATATTATCTCAACACTTGATAAAGCCCCACAACACGGTCGAGGTTGCACTACTATAAATAGCCTTTATATCAATTAACTTTATCCGAAAAGCCGCATCAACTGATAAAGAATTGTTATTAACTGGCGGATATTTACTGTGCTCCGGCCAACAACAACGAAATTAACCACGATTTCTTCAGAATGATTTACAACCATATGCGATAATCGGCGATACCACTTCAATGGATCCACCAAGTCTACTTTCTCCACTAATGATTTATGTATCCTTTTGAAAAAGCCACGAAAGAGCAACCGATGAATATGGAATGCAATTTGCGCTAAGTTCCCTTGAATACATCGTAATTGCATTCCTACTAAAGGTGCAATGCAAACAAAAATTTAGCACACATGTTTACATACCTGCTTGACGACTTTGCAATGATTCTCCTTGGCCAGAAGCATAGCGTCGCGGATGTCCCCGTCTTTGAGTGCGACTAAATAGTATTTATTGAGATTGTAATCGAGCATGCAGGCGTTTTTGAATTGCAGGATGACGAGTAATGCAACCGCCAACACTCTAAAACGGAATATTTTACCCGGGGATGCATTTACAACACTGCACATTTTCAGGCGATTATAGGTCGTTAATCAAACGCAATCGAATGCGAAGAAATGAAACTAATTGAAATATTTCGGTTGAACAAAAGTTCGAGAACGAGCGCTAGCTGTTAACCCACTCGCGATTTAAAAAGGAACACGTTTGAGGAAGACATGCTGCTCACCGGAGACTAATAGTCGTTAACTGACTTGTTCCGAGCGCGATTGCCCGTCTAATTGTTGTCCTGCCACAAGATGGTTTTATCAGAGCGATATCTGCGCAAGGCGATTTTCCGAAACCAAATTGTAACCTTCTGGCAGTGGTCGCTAAACTTTGATTGTACCCAAATCAATACGCATTATCTGATAGCCGAAAGCAAAAGTTTCTAGTACGAACATGAGCTTCGAAAACACTGAATAACTAAGTTATTCATGGCTTTTTGTTACCTCCTAATGCTCCCGGTTCATATTTCTATGCCTGTTTAAATTTATAACTACACTACACTTATTACATTTTTTCCTCTCGCTATTCAATTTGATCTAAAATAGTGAAAACAATTCAATATTTTTCAAAAATATAAAGGTTGTATTGTGAAAATTTTAAAATTATGTAGTACACATTGTGTATTGAGGGTGCAAACCAAGTTATGATTGTTTAAAGCATTTTGCTTACAAATTATAACGAATTATTTGTTTCAACAAACTCTATTTAATTATCTACTATGGCTTGTTTTACCTTCGGAAGGACAATGATTCCTTTTCCAAGCTTTACCTTGCACGACTACCTGGAGTCTTTTTTTATGGTTTATAAAAATGCTGGTCCAGTGTCTACAATGTAAACTTGTTGCTAATTTTAAATCGTTGGCTCCATTGATATGACGGATAAACAGTTCAGCTGAGTCATCATCTTTTAGATTGCTTCAAACTGTGTTCTTTTGGACCTTTTTATTAGTCAGAGCATAATTCAACTTCAAAGCAATGGTCACTAGAATTACGTCGATTTTTCGAGCTATTGACCCTTTATACCCTCCCTGAAACACGTTCAGCTGCACCTACTTACAACATCTCCAACAAAACTTTCTGCAGTCACCACCGCTTCAACATCAACAGTAGTCGCAGCTTCATCAGGATCATCGCTTTTTATGTCTATCCTAGTCAGATAGCTCTGCAGCCTGCAACTCAGCAACTGATTCCACCAAACCATCCTGGTCCGTCAAGCTCTGATTCTTGCACACTAAATCCTCGTCTCACCGTTTCACTTTTAGCTATTAGGAGATTACCGTTCCAAATCCCGCTTTGCCTATAGCACGTCGGTGGGAACATCTCCCTCCACAGACTCATGGGGAATCAAATCAAATCGTCCAAGATTGATATAGAAAATGAATGGATACGAAATTCGTTTTTCCCTTACCACTTACTTCGTTCCTCTTGAAGATTACGTCTACCTCGATCGTCACAAAAAACTCATAATTTACCATGTTCTCCGGCAACGCACCTAGAAAGCGATCATTTACCTGAGAACAAGTGACTTCCGGTATTCAAATTTAGAGTTTAGGTGTTCAACGGTCCGACACGCAATCAAATATTGTACAGCAAGCTGGAAGTTTCATTGGTGGCTCAATAACGAAATCTGACATAGAGAGGGCGATTTGAAGCTATTTTGACGAATGGACCTAGCCATGTAGTGCATATAAATAGTGATGAATTTCGTTGACATAAGTTGTGGATTAAGCAATCATGTTTTTAATAAATAAATATGACTGCGCAGGAAGTCCTGTAAATGTTTGCGAGTTCATTTTGGAATCAGCTACATCCAAGGCTATATTGTCATTATATAAAATAGTTAAATTAGGGTAAGTTTAGCTAAGATTAGCATGTGAGAAGGTGTTAAGTGGATGTTTTCCTTCCATTTCCTGATACATAAGCTAAAATAAAACATTGTAAGCTTTTTATATCATGACATTAAGATTTTGGAAAGAGTTCGCCTAGTTATGAGCTAAGTCACTTCGAGTTTCCAAGTTGATTTATGTTTGAGTCTAGAATAAGAATCTTATTTTTTTGTGATGATACCAAGGGTCAGGGGATGCCCTATTATGCTATAGCATAGCCTTGGCTGAAGGAAATTTAAGGAACTTCTAGAGATTTCATTGTTAGATTAAGATACCGGATAATAAACCAATTTCAATAATAATACTAATGATGCATATTGTCTCGGTGCGTATCGTTATAGTAGAATCAGGATATAATATTAAAATTCTAAAAAGTTCGTTTAGTGGACTAAACGGACGAACTTTGTAAAAAAAATTAAGCACTTTCAGTTAAAACATCGGTTATGAAAATAAAAAATTTCGGTTGTGAAAACTGAAATTGATTATAGCACGTCGGTGGGAACATTGAATAATACATTTTGGCCAGGCTAGGTCACATCCTCTCACTCCTTACGTGTACAAAGTTTACTAAAGGCAACCTGGAGAATTGCACTTTCTACTGGCTGGAACAATGCTCTTTGAAATAATTTCTGGTTTCTCGGTACGTTTATCAAGGAGTTAATTCTGAGACCTCGGAATTCAAGGCAGAGTTTCTGAGACTAAAATCTTCAATAAAATTAGCGTTTACTATCAGAACATTCGTAGTTTAAGGACTAAACTAAACACTTTTAATATTTCTTCGTCTTCATCTCTCAGCCAAACTATTTGCTTTACCAAAACGTGGTTAACTGGGAATATTTATAAAATCTAGATCATAGCTCTTTATATAGACTTTCTTCACGATCGTGACGTGCTGGATGAATGAATGAAAATGACGGTGGTGGTGTTTTAGTCACTGTTCACAAGTTTCTTTAAAGATCACTGTGTAATGACTTCCATTCTTCTCCTTCCGCTTACTATGTTACCTTAGATTTGTAATTTTCATTGTCACTGCGGTTTTTGTTTTTTTTCTGATTCCACTATTGTCTTCCTCGATCGATTCGTTATTGAACTCTCCAATTTCTTCAACAATCGTTTCTCTGTTTCTTAGTTTTTAATATGTGGTGACTTGAACTTACCAAGCTAAGAGTTAAACGACAATTTCTCAGCCATACTTTCCTCTACCAATATTTCCTGCATTACCGTGTCATTACTCTCATTGTGCTCACTTCCTCGGTTGAACACTATTCGTAAAATTAACAATAAACCCCGGGCAAGTTTGCAAAAATCCCATGACATTGGTGACTAGTAGGCGCCAGATGCCTCCTGGAGGATACGGGTCTGCCCAAATTTAACGTATGGTAGCAGCTGCTCACAGCTGTTTCGGAATGTTATATACGATGAAAAATTTGGAGATAAAGTAGGAATCAACTGGTGGCCTTGAAAAGTTTTTTCGAGACAGGAAAATAATTGATTTGTTTTGATTGATTCACTGTAGAATTCCATATCAGAATTGATCGTCGTATTTTTATAATTTGGAACGAAAATCCATAGCGTCTATAAGGCCATCAAATTGCAGCACAAAAATCAAACCCTTGTATCTTTTATAAACTGGCTTAACATGGTGCAGTTAAAAATCGTCGCTCCTGTTGGAAACTTATTTGTATTAATTCAGTTTTCATGGAAAATTTAGAAAGAACCCTTTTCAATATTACAAGAACTATAAAAAAGGGCCTAAGGATACTTAAAAAGTTCATATTCATGGCGATCAAAATACACATAACCTATAGGCCTCGTAATATAGCACAGCTTTTGTGGTGACATAAGCTATGCTTTATAATATAGGTGCCATGTTTTTATATGGCAAATTGAATGTAGTTATTTTCTTCTTGAATACAGTTTGTCTAGACGCCTTTGTATATAGTTTCAACTTGTATGTACATAGTCTCGTTTTCTACGCACATAGTAGCTCATTGTGCTTGTCACTCTGCAAGCGAGAAAGTTCAGATCCTTCTCTATGCTAGCGGACATTTAGGCATTTAAATGGTGATCGAATAGCTTACCGAGATTCACTTTGTCTTGCCTACCAAGAACTCCAAAAAAATGGCCGAATGAAATATCAGTTAAGAATGATTGTGAGATATCTTGAGGGGTGTTCAAACGATGTCGATTCAGTGGTGCCTAATGACAGAATGAAAATGATGAAATCAATCAATAGGCGTGTTTTTTTGCTCCTTTATCCAGCAGAGAACAGAGTATACCATAGATATGAAAGAATATGGATACGTGCTATCCGTGTACCCATTCCTGAGTGTGCCTTTTTTAATACACGCACAACATTGCTCTCTCACAAAAACTCCGCTCAGTGGGGCCCTTTCTACCGCACTCACAGCCGTAAAGCCTCAATGCTGTGTCTTAATGCTGTGAACACCAGATCGGTGTAAAAGCGTGCAACGGGCAACACGGAAAGAAACGTCAATGTCAGTTTGATTTGTGTCGGGGACTGAGAGCATTGACTTTCAGTCAAATTTTTTCAAATAAATTTTGAAAATTTTTCGACGTATTCGGTGGAAACGTACATCTACGTTTGTGCGCAATCATTTGTGTCGGTTTTGGGGATATATTAGCGGCAAAAAATTATAAAATAGTGCAATAATGAAGTGCCGCGTTCCAGGCTGCAAAAGTAGCTACTGAAGTGATTCGCAGGTGATATCGTATTTCGGGTGAGTAAAATTAGCCTGTCATATCCGATGTTTGTGGCACTTCAACGGCAAAGAACGCATCAGCGAATGTCTGATTGATATAGAGAAGGTGTTTCACAATCTGGCAGGATGAACTTCTGTTCTGATTCCTCCAGCTCAAGTTCCTAAAACATCTTGTGAGCACTAACCACAACACAACATCGTCATTTGAGGCGTCAAACTTGGCTCAACCACCTTGTTCCAGATCAGTGATGGCTTGCAGTAAGGCACCATTACAGCACCGCTCCTTTTCGTTTTCTCCACTGTCGAACTTCTAATTACCTTCGGGTATGCTTAGTCCTCAAAACGATCGATCGTCGTATTTGCTGAAGAATTGATTATCTACACTACCGGGACCCACCCCCTCAGACCACAAACTGGCCCCACCCAGAAAAATTATTCTTTCCTACCGCAGACTCTTGAGTTTTCGCCTCCTTGTTTATTGTGAGTGGATTCAATAAATAAAAGAAACTTGGGGAAGTGCTCCTGAATCACAAAACATTTATATTTATGCACAATGCAATCAAGGACAAATTTCATAAAATGCTTTTAAGAGTGCCGGAGAATCAGTGAATCGAAGCATGAACAGTGTAGAAGTGTTGTTAAAATAAACCGAGATTATTGGGAAACGGTGAACGTCTTTCCGATCTGTGTTAGTGGTCAAGGACATGTTTTTTTTTTGGTGAGATGACGAAAATGGTGCATTAGATTATCGCGGGAACTTTTTGAAATTTCTTTGAACTGTATGCAAAGCATGATTCATATTTTGAAAAATATTTTCAAAGCGAAGTTGCGAACTTCTGTTGTAGCAGATCACAAAATGAGCTAATAAATAATTATTGAAATCGTTCACGAGGATATCACGGATAAAGCAAAAACCGCGGACTGATAGCGATTATGGCAGATGAAGCAAGCATCCGTTGTTTTGGGGTTTGCTAAAGGACTAACAGCCGAAGAAAGGTTTTTAGGCTTTGTAGAGCTAGAGATGCCTTGTCTTCAGTAGACATAATTTTGATCTCAGGTCTGAGTTCAGTGAATTGCCCGTTGCTAGACAATCGTATACTACTGTCATGTCAGGACAAAAAGGAGGTATCCAAAACAACATTAAGGCAAAACACCTTGCAACTACATTTTTAGCTACAGTAAGCTCAATAATCTATCTTGTTCTCATGTACAGATGTTTCACCATCGAAACATGTAAATTCTTCAACAACATCATCGAATCGCTTTACCAACTCTATTCGAATTACACACCAATTATTAAAGCAGATGAGGAGGTCAATATATTCATTTCCTCATTTAATCGATGATCTATATTTATTCAATCATTCTTTCTACAACGACCATGTTAAGCAAACATTTTCAAACTGCAAATGCAATCCCTTGGGATGGGATGGGTTTTGTGAATGGAACAGTTTAAACACTACTAAAACACTTAGTGATCGAGAAAAAAAGATTGAATCATTCGCAGAGAAGCCCTGGCTGTATCTCGCATTTTTTACGCGATCACGAAAGCGAAGCAGAGAGCACAAGTTTGAAAGCTTTTGCTATTTCATCTGGTTTCAGACAGCAGATAAGTCTCCCTGCAAACCAAATGGCTCCAAAGTTCTTGCACAACACCAACAGGAATAACTGCAATGCATTCCAGCAGCATGCATGAAGCAAGCATTCTCAGCAATGCAGATGTAACACTTGAAAGCTGTTTTCCACAAATCCCATGATTTACATATGAACATTACTCGCAAAATCATAGGGAAAAGAACTTTCAATCATACATCGGCTATGAGTAATATATCACGGACTACAAAATCATCGGAGGACAAAGTCAGCGTATGTTTTCCCCCTTTGGGACCCTGGCGCCTGCCAGATTTTAGACTGCGGAACGCCTATGATTGCCAGGCCTATGTTAGATACTTGAGCATGTACTTTGATCAGCATCTGTACTATCATCACTCATAGATGCCCGAATCAACTTGAGTGCACAGCAGATGGAGACAGTAACAATTTTTGAATAGAAATCCCTGCGGAGACAGTCTATTTGGACTACGTAAGTAACTAGGAAATTTACGGCATTGCCACAATTTCCAGGACCGACATCTCCCTCCACAGACTCATAGGCAATCAAATCGCCAGATCATCCAATATTGAGATAGAAAATGAATGGGTACGGCATCCGTTTTTCCCTTATCATTTCTACTTCGAGACAGAAGGCTTACCGGCTTCATTCCCCTCAAAGACTTCCTCTACTTCGATCGTCACCAAAAAGTCATAATATACCATGCTCCCAGCGACGCACCCAGAAAACGATTACTTACCTGAAAAAAGTGACTTCCGATATTGATATTTACAGTTAATGTGGTCAACAGTTCGACCAGACATCAAATGTTGCACGGCAAGCTGGAGGGTTTATTGGTGGCTCAATAACGATTTCTGACCTAGAGAGGGCGATCTAAAACTATTTTGACGAATACACGGTAGTAGATAGTGATAAATTTCGTTGATATAAATCAGGCTGCAACCAGCATTTCATTTTTTGGAATTTACGAAGAGATATTTTCAGCAAAAATGGGGGACATTTTTTCAAAAATTGTATAAAAATCTAGGACATTTTTCGATTAAATCTTATTTGTTGAGCAAAAAATCAGATCAGGAAATTTTGAGCAAAAAATCGAGGACATTTTTGTGATAAATTAAAGCAACTGTGGAGCAAAAAAGGGTAATCAGGAATTATTTCTGAGCTAAAATCCAAAATTAATTTTTTCCATATTTGGCTCCTTGTTTGAGAGATTGGATTTTATTTCGTTGTGTTTTAAATTTCCTCGATTTTCCGGTAATTTTAAATGAAAATTTTGTTGTTTTTTTTGGAAATGTACTGTATTTTTTCCACAAATCTAGGACTATTTCTAAAAAAAAACAGACAAAAATTTAGGACATCCGGATTAGTGAGAGGCGTAATCCTGCCCCCCTCCCCTGGTTGCACCCTTAGATATAAGTTAAGAATTACACAATCATGTTATTAATAAATAAATAAATAAAACAGCGCAGAAAGCCCTGTAAATTTTTGTGAGCATTTTGGAATCAGTGACATCCAAGATTTTAGTATCATTATATGTAGCTGCTAATTAGTTAAATTAGGGTATTTAGTTAAAATTAGCATGTGAGAGCGACCTAAGTGAAGGCTTTCCTTCCATTTTCAGATACATAAGCTCAAATAAGACAAGGTAAACTTTGTATATTGAGAAATTATGATTTTGGAAAGAGCTCGCTTAGGTAAGAGCTAAGTAACTTCGAGTTCCCAAGTTTAGTTCTGTTTAAGTCTAGAATAAGAATCTTATCTCTAGAGATTTCAATGTTATACCATGCGTATAGTTGCGTTTGAAACATTTTGTTTGCTCAATACACTTTTTTAAAATAAAGTTCAAAATAAACTCGAACTGACTGTTTCAATCTCTGCTAAAAAAAATTATGTCAGACCTATTCTTTTGAAAAAAAATTGGTGAACATATTTTGGCACCAAAAAAATAAATTGATAAAAGTGTAGGCGAAGAAGTGTAGTTGAAACAAACATTAGTATAAGTCCGAAAGTAAAGAAAAACCAAAAAACCAAAAAACAAAACGAACACAAAAGTTTACTGTGTTAGAAAATAAGATGACTAATAATGAATTATATTAGAGAAATTATATTAGAGCAGAAGAGGAGGAAGAGAAAGAAAGAATAAACCAAAAATAATAATTCAGGCTTCGATTATCCTAGCCCGGCAAATGCATAGAACAAAGTTCGCAGCCACTGAGCCAAATCCAACTAGGAAACATTAATGTGGCATTGATCTAGCATTGAACTGCAAATTACCAACTCAACAGGTGCCGAGTGACGTGCAAAACACCCCCTCGCTTAGGGAGGCAACTAATTGCAGTGTTCAACTCGAACAACTATCAATTCCATGCTGTTTTCACGATTGCCAGGCTGTCGTCAGAGTGTCATGCTGTATGGGATAGTTAATGTTGTATGTCGTCTACTACCCAATTTAATCTGCAAGCATAAGTACGAGTATGTATCTTGGGCTCGATTTGTTGGTAGATTTTTTTTTTGGAGAGCGATAATGACGGAATGAAGTTTGCTACAAGAAGACATTTCAATAAATATTAATGTTCAATCAAAGTTGATATTATTGGTGATAAAAAGTCTGTTCTTTGAGTTCGAAAATGAGTGAGAGCTGATATAACGGACAGTTATGTTGAGTGTACCTATATGTAATTATGATGTAGTTAAAGTGCGAATGGAAATAATCTCTTTAAGGGAGAATGCCATATTTATGAATTGTATTTTTTTCTACTCTGCCTTACTTGCATCTATGAGCATAAGTATTCCTGTGTTTCTAGGGAACATTAAAGTTTTAAGATAACGTATGGCACTTCAAATTTAGTGATATGAGTGTCTTAATGTTTTATTACATCAACATAAGTGTACAAAAACTTCTAAATTTGCGTGATATTTTTTGTCGTATAGTATTTTGAAACAACGCGATTGAGAGGAATAGCCTAGACACTTTTCTCACCTTAACCCAATTAAACATGTTTGGATTCGACCTTAGGACAGTGTATTTAGACATCCGATTCCGAAGAATAGACAGATGAAAATTATTTGTCCAAGTTCAATAAGAATGAAGCATCTACACTGAGGACATACTAAAACATTTGTGTGTTTTTTTCTCGATAATCTAAAGACAGTAACGGCAGACAAACGACCTATTAAGTGTAAGAATAAAAATTTGTATTATACTTACAACTCAGATAAATTTACATTTCCCCGCTAGGTTTACAACAAAAAAAGTCTAGCTCATCAGAACCGCTAGAGAACTGAATTTCAAAGAAATTGTCTTTGAGTGCCAAAAAAAAGTGGAAAGACGTTATTCACTTTTTTGTAGTATCCAGAGCAACAAAACTCAACTACAACATAGATGATGAAAATGTTCAGTACTGGCAACACTATTCCAACCAAGCAGCATTAAGTTTACCATACCAAGCTCATACTTAAATCAACTTATCCTTTGAATTTCGTTCGCATCGCAGGATTTCATCGAAAGTTTCAGCGCTTAAACGTTGTTTAAGGCTGCCATTCGAAAAATTTTCAAAACTCGGAAAATTTAGAAATGGATTCCTTATTTTTATTCCAAATGCTTTACATATGAGTTTGTAATTTGAAGCATCTGTTGGTGCATTATTTACGAAAATGTCTGATGCTTGTTACCCTGTGTTGGCAACAAAGCAAAATACTCGTATATACTAAAAGGTATACGGGTGAAAAGAACTTTAGGGTTACCACCCTCAACACTTTTCAAATTTTCAAAACGTTAATATTTGTTGTTAATTTTCATTGCAGGATTATTCCCATTTGCAAATCTAATGGCATAATCGCTTGGTAAAGAGATTCCAAAAAATTATAAAAATGGGCATAGCTGGCAGCCCTCTCATGACTTTTTTAACGAAACTCCTACGACATTTGGTTTACATTAAGGTCCATTTACTGCATGAACTTCGTTTTGATTTCAAGACTGGACCACAACTTATAGGGAAATAAGCTTTATTTTGCTGAACAAATTTGCAAGATTTCGGAGACGAAATCACCATAGCTGGCAACTCTAATCTAATTTTTCAGCCAAATTTTCATCAAATGTTGTCAAACATTGTGTGAATTTCGTTAAAATGTGATAGCTGAATCGGAAGTTATAGGCCAAAAAGCAGTTAGTTTTTTTCTCATTGATTTTTCAAGATGGTACCACTGGCACAGTGTTGCCTGCATTTCAAAACAATTTCTATCAAATTTGGTCCTAGTTAATACCAATATGTCCTGTGAATTGCATTATGATTGGATAAGCCGGGCGTCAGTTCTCGTGAACAGAAATTTCGAGTGCTGAAAATAGAGGTAATTTTGTGATGGGTTGCCGTTTTTGTGCAAGGCGGAATTTTGAAAATTTCAATTTGACATGATGGACAAAGGCTAAAGTTTATCAATGATTTGAAGTTTTTGTCACAAAGCAAAAATTTTTCACGAGGGTCGTTGATTTGAAGGATTTTTTTTCAGGAGTCTGCCGTAGCTACAGGGTTACTCGCACTGTCTTGAAAATCCATATGTGTTAAGTCTTAGTCAATTTCAATACGCTCTGCAGTTTGCACCATGATTTAATGTTTCTGTCAGAAGTTATGACAAATCAATATTGGAATAAAAATCCTTGCCTACTTTTAGGCACGCTGCACCCATACACGGCTCGAAATTTCCAATTCTTTATCATAAAAAAGCTCAAAATATAATTAGTTTTTATTCCCAATACTCTTTTTTAACAAAAATTTGCACTGCTTGGAAATATAGGAGTACTTGAAAATTCACTAAAATGCCCGCCGCCGCCAAAGGGTTAAAGATATCTGAACTCTAGCAAGTCATGGACCTACTCATTTTATATATCTATGTTCTCCGAAAATTTCAAATATCATTTTGCTGATATATATATATATATATATATATATATATATATATATATATATATATATATATATATATATATATATATATATATAAATATATATATATATATATATATATATATATATATATATATATATATATATATATATATATATATATATATATATATATATATATACAGTGAAACCTGTGAAGTTGACCACCTCCACAACTTCACCACCTGGCTTATTTAACCAGTAAAATGAGTCTGGATATATCGGTGATTATGAAATCCCATTAAAGCTCACGACGGAGTTCCAGTTTCAATATTATCATCTTTCATTCACAGGTGTTTATTGTATAATGTTTTTTGGTGGGAAGTCTAAGACTGTTGTTTTTGGTGCAGAAATAAAAGTAAGGATAGTGTGGTATATAGTAAAACGCGGGCTTTCAGAAGAAATCGGCTCATTGGTTTTTTGATTGCAAAGAACCAGCCTCGGAAGTGGTTGGAGGAACAGACTAGAGCCAAATTTCCCAAGAAAGTAATGTGCTACTTTCATACTGCTAATTTTGTGTTCAAATAAATGCACGAGAGTGGGGTTTTTACGGGAACTAGAGTGCCACTATGTTCGCAGGCTGCTTTGTAGAAACGGCAACTTTGTGATGATTTCTGGGCTGGTTTCCAGAGAAAAGGCTTAATAGCCTCTGTTTGTTACACTGAAAGCAAGGATCTTAACCAGATAGTCCTCAACTGTAGAATGATATATCAGATCCCTATTGAGGACCTTGTATGAAGTGTATGGGCCAATGCTTTCGATTAGCCCTCTACTGATCGTCTTTAACTCTGTGAAGTGCAATGTGGAAACCTCATAGTTATATCGTATCAAAGATTTTGTAATCTCTCAATCTCTCTCATACAATGTGCTCTGCATTCTAACCTGGAGGTCTCAAGGTTTTAAGTACTATTACGCCTATTGAAGGCTCAAAAGTTGCTTTACTGTCAAACGAAATCTAGTCTGGTAATCGATGAGAGACGACAAAAACGAAGGACCATGACGAAATGTGGGTGAGGAGAGAGAAGTTGTTAGTTTGTATAATCATGGATGAAACAGGACTGTTCTGAATGGGCTATTATGTTGATCTCAACACAATTCGATATCATGATTCGCGGCGGTTCTTATTTCAATGAGCCTACAGCTTCACTGGTTAGGGTGCATCTGTTGTTTCAGATCTTCTTTGAGCTTCTTCAGCGGCCTTCAATCGCTTGCCTTCTCATTCTTCTGACGCTTAAAAGATTCGTTCGTTTTCGAACTGTTGCCTATTAAGTTAGGTTATATAAGAGGGTTCCCGCTTACACTGCTTGCATTAGGCCACCAGTTTGGGCACATTTGCCCTCTTACGCTGGCTAGTTAGAATGACTGCTAAGCTGACTCAGCTGACTCGTCGAAGCGGTACTAGCCTCTTCTGCTCACTCTTAGAAGTTGTATGAGGCTAGAATCTTGAGACGTTCATTATTAAAGGCTGAACACTGGCAAAGAGTAAGCTCGGTGCTGTCTTCTTTCATCTCGCATCTCCTACATAAGTCGTTGGAGATCAGCCCTATTTGTTTCACATGAGATGCTGTAAGGCAATGTCCAGTGAAAAGGCTAACTATTGCTCTCAAGCAGTTTCTGCTTTGGCTGAGTAGATTTCTGCTCTTGTTTAAATCAGGTTATGGTCATCGTTTTCTGAGTACCCAACCTGTTTATCTATTTAGGCTTCAGTTTAGCTCAAATGGCCGCACCCAGTTTGCTTGTGGCAGCAGCAAGTGAGCGCGATACATTAATATAGGGGCTATGTCTAGCTTTTGAGCCTCTCCTCACCAACTCATTGACTTTTCATTACGTGTGACGCCACAATGCCCTGGCATAAACTTGATCATATAGAAGTATGCCTTAATTTTGCCTCAATTTCCTGTTGGTTGTATGCTGTGCCTTAAGGGGAGGTTCTTTCAGATTTTTTCAAACAAATCGATTTTTTTTGTTTTACAAAAAATGAAAGCTACATACGTGTAGAATATGTGTGCAAAATAATATTCCGATCTGGAACATATTTATTGCATTAGAGAGTCTCAAACGCACCTACCTCACGCGCGCAGGGGAACGCTCAGATATACATAGCTCATTCACCGCATGGCCTCAGATGGCTTTCTATGTACTGGAACTAATTACGATATGTACTATCGCATACTTGTTTGTGTTGGAATACACTTTAGGTGGCAGCACATGCGAAAAATAAACGATGCGTCAGCAAATTGCATATCCTTAACGACGAATATCGCCCGCTGCTCGAAACGCCCGCCTCGCGCAACGTCTGCCGGAGCAGGCCAACCAGAAGCTGATTGAAATCGAGGAAGGACTCCTATACAGTACAGGAATAGCTGACTTAGATCATAATGTGAGTATAATGGAGCAAATTGACGATCGGGAAGCACGAAATATAGATATTTTGGTCCAAATTGACAGATAGAAATTTTTTTGATCCGCCGTATTGGATCCGTCATTTTGTATTTTGTTAATCAGTGACCCTAAAACCCTATAATCATTGGTACTGGTCGTGATAACTGAACAAACAAGAAAGTTATCCCGAGGCAAATTTGCAAAAAAACTTTAAACGCGTTTTTCTCGAAACGATATTTTTCATCATAACTTCAAGCACAGGTGTCGATCTATTGATCCGATGCACTTCATTCTAAGTCTACCCAAAAGAATATACTGTTTTATAGGTCTTATACCTAAAATGAGCATGAAAAATTCAATTCATAATTAATAAGCGAGGTCAAAGGGGAAAAAAAACCGGGTTAAAAGTTGCACTTTTTTTTAAATGTAAATAATTTGATTTATTTTTTGTCCCAATTCATTCTCATTAGGTATAAGACATGGAGATTTCTATAAATTTTAATGAACTATGACTGATATCAGTTTACTACGAGAGGCTGCAGACTTGAAGTCATCGGATGATGTCCCGCGTGCAGAGGCAGACGAGAGCCGCCATTTTGGAGCCATCACATTGAATTTCGTCGTAATAAAAATTTGAACGATTTTAGAATGATCAGCAAATAAAATAATCAAAACCAGAACTTCGTATGTTTTTCCATTATCCTTCGAAAAATTCTCAAACTTTGCCTTATTTTCGACCGTATTTCTGAGCGCATTCCCTTAAGAAACTCTAATGTGGTGTCTTGGTGTTTTTTTCGTCGCAGAATGTTCACTAGTGATTCAGCAAATTCCACCTTCTGGCTCACGCTCCCACACGTTGCCAAGTTTGCACGAAAGGCTTAATTTACTTTCGTTACAGAAACACCATATTCTGAATGAGGGAAACACTCCTGCTCCCAGCAAACCAAATGCATCGTAATTAGTTCATAAAAGAGTCATATTTTACGAATGTTTTTGTCGTTAACGAGCTCGCAAATGAATCGAAAACGATTCATTGGTCCTACTAAAATGGCCATCAGAGAAGAATCGTTTTTAACGATTCGTAGATTAGTTAGAAAAAATGTGGTTTTAGCGAGTTTATATCGACCAGCAAACTAGGGGAAGAATCTATGTAAAATCTGCTACTGAGCCGCATAGGCCATAGGGCATATACACATGGCTTGCATTATTTATTGCATCGGTCATCATAAGCAAAATCATTGCTGCGTAGGCTGCGTATCGTTTTACGAACAGGCTTGGTTTCGAGTGAGGGATATGTCTGTTGATTGTCGAGAAACTATCGTTTTTAGTGAACGCTCACTAAATTGTTTGCTGGGCTGTTATGTGCCTCATAGATGTTCAGAAAGCTTTTGATCTATGTGCTACGAAGGTCTTTTTTGAATCTGATCGGGTTCAGATTGCCAAAAGATGTGATACAACCAACAGTTAGCTTCCTTAGATTTTGGGCCTCCAGTTTCTACGTTGAATTGAACATACTTATCACCGATATGTCTCAAAGTAACAGTAAGTAGGTACTTAATTCAAAAGTTATTTTAGCAATGGGTTTTTAGATTTATGTTTTTGTAATTACTTCTACAATTCAACTGAAAATATAATAACACTTCGGAATTAACCAAAATATTCTCCAATTTCTAAAAATATAAAGAAGTAACTTAATTTGTAATATCTCATCGATCTTTTGAATCACGCACACTTCGAAAGTCGATAGCGTTGGAGTGGAATGCAAAAAGTTTTCGCTCCCGAATCATTGTAACATGCACTTATGCACATTCGACGCAAAGAAAATTAATAATTCCGAATCCATGCCAAAAAGACCACGACGAACAACTAAGCACTGTACAAATATCTTATTTATGCACTGGGCCCACGCATATTGACAGCGAGCTTCGCTGAGGAGTTCGATATTGGTCTTGAATATCAATTCGAAATGTCCGTAGACGTTGTCGCTAATTTACGGGAAGCCTAGACGATTCCCAAAGACAACAACATTCTTGACTTCTAGTTGAGATTCTTTGCGTGTACGAAATGACAGCTACAGGTCTTTTTTTTGGCGTTAAGTTCAATTGTAAGAGTGGATGATTAGCGAAATATGTTGATAGCGCGAGTTCATTGAATCACAAACGGCTCATCTATTAGTTCTTGGAGTGACTGATTCTTATTTTCGCTGTCGTTTTCGAAACTAGAAAATAGAACCCACAAGTGATTAGAATGTTTTGTTGCACCGGAACTGCTTATATTGCAAAGAGTTACTATTTCAGTTTCCTGTTCACTGTTTGGACGAATTTTCATGAGCTCCAAATATTTAACCTGTCTCTTCTAAAATTTCTGACAAGGAAATTTAAATGGCTCGATTGAATGTCCATAGGTTCATAACGAAGTTAATGCTCCTTTTTAATTTACATATCTATTGGTTAGTACTCCGAAATTGTTTGAATAATCTTTGCTAGAAACTTATGTGCCGCTAACCCTTTCGGGAGGTTTGTTTATTTCCCTGTGATTGCATTTAATATTGTTGCTGTTCACTGCTCTTACAAAATAAATCTTTCCATGTATTGATAGTAAATTAGCTCTCATTATGCTTATGAATTGGTAATATGGTAATCCGTCTTAGGTGGAAAAGCAATTCTGCTCTAAAAAATGTATCATTGTCTTCGCGTACTTTTCATACTCAACACTTAATATTTGATGACAAATCTTATTATCAGCAGTTGATTGATATCTTATATGTATGTATTTCATAACAAATAATGTTGCATGATGAATCATAAGCCAAAATCATTTTGCTTGCTAAAAAGAACTAATACCGGCAAATGAATTCATCTAACGGCACTTATATATTCTGGTAAGGTGTTCCTGTGAATGACGCATAGCGGCCGAATTCAAAAATTAATAATAGATTTTCAATAAATATCTAAATATTTTGAAAATAGCTTGTCTTCCCGTTTGAATACGAATGTTCGCAAAATAGTCTATGGACGCCATGTATAATTGAAAATGTTACCAATGGATATTTTTTTGCAAAATTAACATGCCAGTCGTATATTGCGGTTTGATTGAATGGCACGTGCTCAAATTTTATTTTGGCGACGTAATAATAACGTAAACTGTTAAGTCATCTTTGTGGATGACGCAATTTAATAGCTATGCTGAATTGGAAGTTTTCTATTGTTTCAAATGACAATACATTAGCATTGACAGAACTGTAGCACATGTTTGGCTATCAAGGAGTCTCTGCTTCTGAGGCTGGCGGAAAGTTTCACTCTTAAGATTAATAGGTTAGTAACACCGCTATTTGCTAAGGATTTAACATCCATGATGGAGAGGAAAAAACAAAGAAATATCGACTGGGCTAAGTTCAATCGATATCTTGCAAACAAAGCGTGTTCTAGTGGAAGAATATGATCGACGAATTCAATAGAATCCACTGTTGAGCACTCAGAAGCACTGCCTGCCTGACCAGCAAGAGTAGATGCAGCATAATGGTTCCTTGATCGAAACAGAAACTGCAGAAGCCCAGGGAAAGTATCAGGAAAAAAGCGCCGGGAAAATATCAGTAATACAGGCGTTGACTGGATTGCCTACAGAACCTCCAAAAAATCATTCAGATCGTTTTGTGAGGGACTGAAAGGGGTATGACAGACGTTAAGGCTGTGCAAGGTCTAGGAGAATAACTCTAAGCATGACTCTCGAAAAAGCTCGGATGGTGATTTTACTAAGCTAAAAACGGAGTTTGTATTGAGTTTACTTGATCAGCATTTTTTCGGGCCCGCCGGTGGTGAAAACGTATCTGTGCCTTTGACCAAACTTCTGTTCTTTGCAACAGTAGGTGTAGGGCTGATATACAATTAAAACACAATTTATAGTTACTAGGTCATGGGATGAAATCATGCACTTCGAAAACCTCAAATCGATGGATTTCACAATGTGGACCACCTGGAGGCAAACTTAAAGGAAATATTTTAGGCATGGGGTATATTCCATCACCCTGGCGACAGGTTAAAGTAGTATTCATACCTAAACCCGGGAGAGATGACTTTTTTTTATCCAAGGAGCTTTAGGCCGTTTATCATAAAATGCCTCAAGAGGCATGTTGAACGACACATGTGCATAAGGACACTTATATATAGTGCAAGAAGTGCACCACCGAGGAAAATTATGCGTGTCAGTCCTTCATTTTGTAATTTATATATATATATATATATATATATATATATATATATATATATATATATATATATATATATATATATATATATATATATATATATATATATATATATATATATATATATATATATATATATATATATATATATATGTATGCGAAAAGATTACGTTACCCAATTCTGGATGTATTGGTTTTGAATTAGAGCAAGTCTGGTAGTAGTTATTTGTGAAAATGTGGGCATCATTACGGCAGTGGTGTTTTCTTAGAAAAAACCACGAAACAATAAATGTTTTATGCTCAGCAACTTACGTCATATCAACTAATTTTAACGAATTTGATTCAAGTTTTTTGTTCGAAAAATTAAATAAGGTTACCGAAAACGAAATTGTTTGACATATGTATATTGTATCGCGTTTTGTTTAAGTAATCCTGTAAACATCACATATATTTTTTTCGAGTTGCATCTAGGTCATGGTCATGGGATGAAATCATGCACTTCGAAAACCTCAAATCGATGGATTTCACAATGTGGACCACCTGGAGGCAAACTTAAAGGAAATATTTTAGGCATGGGGTATATTCCATCACCCTGATGCGTGACAGCGTTATACGTAATCTGTTGGCCCCACTCGTCAGAATTGCCTTTATACCAAAGAGTCCAAAAACTTCCCGAAATTTTTTGGAAATTTGACCAAAAAAATATTGGAGCTCTTATGGCTGTTTTTTGTTCTTCGCGTATATCGCGTATATTTTGTCCTTGTTCTTTTTGATAAGATTTCTAATTATTTTTCGGTCAAGTCTATTTTTTTTGCTATGTTTTCAGTATATTTAACATCCGAGTAATGATTTTTTTGATCCATGGGCGCTATTAGTGGCCGCTGAATTATCGAGTTGTAGTACATCATATTTTTAAAATATTAATGATCAGATGGGGAAAGTGTTGTTCGTTGGGTGTGTGTGAGGATCCGGCAGGCATTGAACCCAAGAAGACAATATTTTCCGATGATCAGTAAAGCCAAGAAGGGTATGGTTTTGATGTTTTCGACTTCCATTGAAAAAGTTGGATATCTCTAAAGTTGGATATCTCTCAGATTCTGGAAAGTTTCTGTCTATACATCTTTTTTCATTATATAGTATAAAAGACTGGTTTGGTAGCCAACTTTTTATGTACCCTTTGTGCCTTACTAGCTTTTTATTCCTTATTCCTTTCTTATGAGTTTAGCCACATTGCCTCTTAACCGTGAATTGGATCGTGAACTTGTTCAACATATAATTGGAGATAGTCTGCACGGCATTTTTTCCTTTCCTCTGGTCAGGTTCTTTAGTTTCCTCGCGAGAATTCTTCTCTTTCTGTCTTTCTCATATTCGGAGACTCTATTCGCTTTTCGTACAATATCTACAATTCCTTTTTTTGGGTTAGGTACAAAATCTCGTATTACAATATCCCGTTTACAAAATCCCGATTACAAAATCCTGTATTACAAAATCCCGTATTACAAAATCCCGTATTACAAAATCTCGGATTACAAAATCCCGTAATACAAAATCCCGATTTGCATAATATAGCCGCGCCTGATTCTATATTATGCAAAACTACGGGATTTTCCTTCAGCTCTTTTTTTATTGCAGCTAAAGCGACGATAGCTAAAATGAATGGAGGGGAATTAGAGAAGAAAAATTTGGCAAAAAAATTATTAGAAAAAGGTCTGAAACTGAAACAATCGATTATTTGAGAAGAATCGCGTACAATGTCTTGATGTTGAAATTTATTCCTAAATAAAAACTTAAATCACTATGTTTTTGTTATTTCATTATATGAATAGGTTTGATTCCACAAGATTTTGAGTTTCGGGATTTTGACTTTCGGGATTTTGAAATTCGGGATTTTGTATTTCGGTATTTAAAAGTAAAGTAAAGCAATCCCACGACAACCCTTGTACGGGTCTAGGGGTTGAAGCTGGTACAGAGCTTCATTACAATTTTTTTTAATCATTGTGGATACGAGTGTGGAGTGATTAGTTCCACGACTCACTTTACCCCTGATTTAAATCAGGTACCTAATCAGAGCTAGGTGAACTCAAAGCTTGGTGCGCGGACCCTCGTCCGAACCTGGATTCGAACCAGGGACCCCACACGCAAGAAGCCAGTGCTCTACCCACTAGGCTACTCAAGCTTCATTTCGGTATTTGGAATACGGGAATTTCGAAACATACGGAATTTTGCTAATTCGGGATTTTGTGATTCGGGATTCTGATACGATCCCCTTTTTTGTACCCAGAGAATTACACTGAAAAAACACATGGTGCCAAACGCCATAATTTCTGGACTTCTGGCGCCATGTACATATTCGATTTGGGGATTGTGATAAAATATAGCGCCACACGCCATAGTACATGGCGAAAGGTACATAGGAGCAGACACTATTTTTATAGCCCTCCACGCCATGTACTATAGTCCTCCACGCCATGCACTTCATGCAAACTAAAGCACCACAATAAAGGTTTAATAAAAAATTTGGCTCTTAAAATATTTGCATGCATGCTTAACACCAGATATGTATACTTCCATATCATTTTTTTTAAATTTTCTTGTTTTCAATTTTTTTTTTAATTTTTTTCTTTTGTTTTTCTTTTTCATAGTGCTTCCCAGACAACTAGTTTGTTTGGATAAGGGACAGCACAAAGTTTTACGTGCCAACGTCACGTGGTCCCAAGCGGTCCCCCATCTAAGTACTAACTGCAACCAACACTACTTAACTTCAGTGATCTGACGAGAATCGGTTATTTCAGTGTGGTATAGCCGCATATTCAAATAAACTTCAAATGACGAACAATATCTAAATTCGCTCACCTATAAATGAAGCCATATTACATGGCTTATGGTACTATGTAATATGGCGTGTGGGGCCATAATTTCTGCGCCATGTAATAATGGTGCTGGGAGCCATACTGCATGGCTCAGGGTACTATGTACATAGCGTGTGGGATCATAAATGCTGCGCCATGTTACATAGGACCAGGCGCTGTGTAGATTCTGACATTATGGCGCTGGGAGCCATATTGCATGGCTGAGAGTACTATGTACATGGCGTATAAACAATGCGCTATGTTACATGGCTCTGGGCGCCATGAGAATTTTTTTCAGTGTAGATGCAATTTTCAAATGTAGGGAATATACTTCATGTGTGATTTCGCCTAATCTCGTGTACAGCCATTACATTCTCTAATGAGATTCCTTTCGACCAGAGCTCTTTGTTTCCCTACTGTTCTAAATTGATTTAATTTGATTAGTAAATACACATCGGTCAAGCAAAGTGGTTAAATTAAAATAGCTAAAATAGCTAGCTTGTGAAGGAGTGGTCTATAAATTAAAATATTAAGTACCGCAAATCAATAACCTTTATAAGTAAATATTATCGTTGGATCTTCGAGGATGTTAAAATTTGTCAAAAATTACTCCCACTGCAAGTGATCACATCAGTCAGGTATACACTATGAGCTGATGCCTGATGAGAAACAGTGCATACTTTCGAAACTACTTAGTCAAATTTCAATTTTTAATCATCTCACAAAAATAATTCCAAAGCTAAATTTGCATATTAGGTTAATTTAGACTTGAAGTAGACAGTAGACTTTTTGCTGCAGTGACAGCACTAATTATTTTTACCACTTTTGAACTGAAAAATGCTGCGATTAAGTTTTAGTATGATACACATTCTATATTAAAAATATACAATAAACAATATGCAGTCATTTAATTGTGATCAT
Organism: Nemotelus pantherinus; assembly: GCA_963978885.1. Classification (NCBI taxonomy): domain Eukaryota; kingdom Metazoa; phylum Arthropoda; class Insecta; order Diptera; family Stratiomyidae; genus Nemotelus; species Nemotelus pantherinus. The sequence continues at coordinate 83,070,316 of OZ022265.1, read as the reverse complement.
GATTCCCTTCTTGTCTATAAATCAGCATAGACAACGTATATCGCCTCTAAAGCTTATCAAAGCAGGGAATATTGATACAGGAAAGTTGATCGTTTAACCATGATCACAATTAAATGACCTTTACAAGTAAATTATATCGATGGATATAAGTCGGAGATGTTAAAATTTGTCACAACTAGCGTAAATAAAAGTTACTGATTTTCCAACTGCAAGTGGTCAAATCAGTCAAGTATGCACTGTGTGCTAGTGTCTGATGAGAATCAGTGCATACTTTCGAAACCACTTTTTCAAATAACATTTTAAATGTAAATAATTTTTTTTTTTCAATTTTAATCATCCCACAAAAAACAATTCCAATATGCAGTGTTGCTTTTCTGAATTTCGAGATTCTTGCAAGTGATAGCCCTGGGAGTTTTCCCACCCTATGGATTTCGATACAGTTATTATATCAAAGTGATACATTATCTTCGGGTTGGTCCTAACAATGAAAGGAGCGCGTTGAATACAACCGGCAATCAAAATCCACACAATACTTCAACATTTCTTCGAAAAGCAGTCTTTCTAGCGGTTCTTATGCACTAGAGTTTTTTTCGCCTGGGAAATGCCACAATTGCACCAAAGTAAGATCCCATTTTGGTGGGTATTTTGTATCCAATTACTACGATCATCACCGTTCGATAATTCCATTCGATATGTTCTCCAGCTTCTTCCTTCAAATACATTTTGATCATTTTTCTTCAAAACAGTATCTTCAGCCAAATTACCTATGCACATACAAATGTAGTTTCACATATCATCTTCCCAATCACTGATCTAATAACTAAACTTCAACGCAGTAAATGCAAAACACCAAGTAAAATTATTCAATGAACGTATTTCAATATCTGGCGCATGCAGCTACTTACTTACCCCACACGAATTATCTCAGCAGCACACGTGGCCAGCATTGACCGCAAATGTACTGCGTGAATGCTGAAAACGTTTGAATTTTTCCCATTTACACGTCATTTTCTGATCCGTAATCTAATTCGAATTACAAAGTTCAATAATAAATTCACAAATTTAATTCTACAGCAATTGCGTCTGAGATCGTGATGATACTGCGCCGCTGAATGCTGTTCAGTGTTAATGCCTGCCACGCGTTACATGTTACACATTTTACTGTAACATCAAGATAAAAACAAAACTAACCACTGAATGAAATGAAAAACCACCAGTAACTTCCATGGCGGCATGTAAACAAATTACTTACAATCAACAATTTATGAGTTAAAAGCGAGCACTTATTGCGAATCTTGGCGATTTTATTGCGCTGGATGATCGAGATACTCAGGAATGTTAATAGGTACCTACATAAATGCATAAATAGTAGGCTTCTAATTTTTTTTAAATTCTTAAAGGCTAAATTTTACTTTGAACAAAAACGGTTTTGGTGTTTTTGCCTAAAATGTTAGACGTTATGCAAGCCGCATCGATTCGCGCATAGTCACGAAAATCGTAATTGATATTCCCCATTCACCAATTTATGGGCGATGATGCGGCAAAAAAGGTGGTAAGTAGTTTTTGTCTGGCTTATTAGGCGATCAGAAATAGATAATTCCTACTGATATACTATGGTTGGCGGCGTTGGTCGTTATGGTGGTATGGCCCGCTGCCGAGCCATTCTCAATTATGAATGAGTTTGAACTTAACAATGTTTTTTCCCATCAACCAGTGGATCGATTACATTCAAACATGTGATAAATTGGTCTCGATTCTTGGAAAGAATAAATAGAACTGGTACTTAATCTTCGAATGAGTGCCAAGCAAAAACATTACCTACAACTGTAGCTCAGAAACTAGCACATTAAAATGTTCCATAGTTTTTATTACCGATATTTTCTAATTGCTTGTAGTATGATACAGGTACGTACATTGTATGATTGCAAAAAATTAATTTAATTTAATTGTGTACATTATCTTACAAAACTTCCTCCGAAAATAGAACCACATAAGCCACAAATACCTACATGCATGAGTGTGAAGAAGATTTAGTTAAATCCAGTACCGTTTGGATTGACTTGACAGCTTCTTTCATGTCGAGTAATAAACTTTACAGACTCCAAGTGAAAGTTAATGCTTGAATCGTAAAAAATTAGATTTGTGTTGAGCATCCTGCACCATGCATGCAACTCGTCCGGCAACCGCAGCATATGGGTGACACGGTTTTATGTTTGAACGACGGAAACCAAAACGGAAAAAGTCTTGTATGCAAACTTCTGAGATCGAAAAGATTGTTTAGATGCAATTCCGGATGTTTCTTTTTTAGCGTAAGCAATAACTGATCGTATGTGTGATTCTAGATTTTGGAATTTCCGTTGCATTCGTTATTATTCAATTCTTGTAGGCCGGATGTTAGATTGGTTGACAAAGACAACTGGAATTTTATCATAATATTTTGGCCAGGTGAATCTTCTCGTTTTGCTTACATTTTCTTTTATCATGCATTATATATTAACTTATACGCTCAAACAAATATCACCCAGTTAGTTCTTTTACCTTAAGTCGACTTGTTTATATATCACTTAAAAACTATCTTAATTTACTAAATTAAATGTAGCTTACATCTAAGTACAAATATCTAAACATAACCTAGGCCTTACTTTATCCCCTTCAATTCGTTGGGAGACCAACATAGTTGGAAGGACGTTGCCCTGCTATCGTCATTGGACGCATTAATGGCTAATTAGAGCAACTCGTGCGTCTGATATCCCGAATCTACCCGATTTCATATCCATTGCATCAAATCTATGCATCAAATTTTGTTTTCATAATCATAGGTCGGTCCTGAGTGGCTCAAGTGCTGCCTCCTTATATAGGAGATAGTTTCTCGGCCACCTTTTAGCTATCGAGTTGTAGAGCCTACCAATGCAGAAGCGCAGATATTTCCGTTCAAACATATCCGCTATTGCCATGGCAGATTTGGAAGAGGTAATCTAAGGTGATGGAGACGCATATATGAGGATTTCCGGAACCATTATTTTAGAAAATGGATTTGGCCTTTGTGGTCAAGCCCATAATTTTAGAAGTTCCAAACAAGAAAACGTAATTTTTTGGCATTGTCGCAGATAGTTTGTGATCCTCGATACTTAGGGGAACAAATACACTGGTCACACAGAGTTATTTATGCTACTTTTTAGTTTGATGCCCTAAGCATCCAAATATAATCTAAGGTTGACCAAGTAATCTTCTAGGCTGATCGCAGCTTTGAATGGATCTTGGCTTGATGCGAATAAGATCATATTATCTGCATATTGTAAGAAGTTAAATAAATAAAATAAATAAATAAATAAAATAAAAACAGGTCCAGTGACAGAACCTTGTGGCACGCCTGATGTCGTAGATCCTCGGAGTGAATTGATTCCGTTGACGGTTACATAAAATTGTCTGTTGCTAAAAAAGCTTGCGATGAGCCGTATTAGTCCTTCCGAAAACTTAAGTTCAATCAGATCGTACAGAAGAACTTGGTGCTATAGGACTTCTTGACATCCAGGGCTTGCTCATTTAGATACGAAAGAGTCTGTTCGTGGAAGTACGGGACAGCGTTCTGGGTCCTATGCTTAGGCCTAAAGCCAAATTAGTAGTTGGGGATAATTTTAGTGACCTAACAGTTGGTGGAAATCATTTCTAACTAGATCCTCCCAATGTGTTTCAGAAAAATCAGAAGACAGAAAGATTTTACAAAAATTTCTTGTGTCAATATATTTCCTTTTTTTGTGAATGGGAACAATCTAAGCATTATCTGCTAAATTGCTTTTCCCTTCCTACCTACAATTGCATAGACAGCGTATATCTGCTCCAAACAAGGCAAAACACGAATCGCTGCGCCATGTACTCCAGAGAAGGGAAGTCCCTCAAGAAGTAGTGAAATAGGGGAACAAAGTACTAAGGTACTGAGACAAAGCTGAGGGTGGTAAAGCTAAGGGTGCACATTGGGAAGGGACGCCCACAATGAGCGGTATTATATCCCTGCTTGGAACCCTCAACTGTAATTGATTAAACGCTCTTGGATACGCGGTAATGGTAAGAGGCTGATATAATCATCATCATTATGGTAATAATAAGAGGCTCAAATTGGGATAATTTCAGGTCCAAAATGCAAAAGGTCTCGACTGAAACAGCACATTGGTGCGAGGAACCTTCAAAAGACAAACATAGTTCCATTTACTGAGCAAAGGAAAATCAAGATAGGAGCTATACAAATGTGGGACACAGAGGTGCGTCTACAGGAGGAATCGCTTGGGTAGGAAAATCAGTTGTAACAGTTATCTAAGCAAAATGATGCTAACAAAAATGACAAATAAATGCTTGGACGCTGTTTGGGACTATCTCCAAAGGCAGATACTCTGGGCATATGAGCAAATCGTGAGACCTATCATCTTATAACAATCAGCAGTGTGTTAGAAGAAAATGACACAGGAAACTTCTGTCAACAGGCTTAACAAGATTCAAAGAATGGCTGCCTAATTGCCGCAGGACCAATGAGCTCCACCCCAACGGCAAGGATGGAGGTCCTTCTAAACCAGGAATCAAAAACCAGGAAGAAACGGTAAAACAGGCGATAATCCTATAAAATCCCTGCAGGTACAATTTATTTATTTATTTTCACCAAGCAAGATTTACATGTATAGAAGAATAAAAATAGTACATGCATAAAAATATGGAACAAACTACAAAAAAAATCTATAGATGAATACAAAACTAATTAATAACGCATAAATAAATTAATTACAAATAGCTAACAAATCAAGTAATAAATAAATGAAAAATAGCTAAATGAATAACAGTTACATACCAAATTTACAAAATGTTTACAAATTAAATATACAATACATATATATTAGTATGGTGCGGAGAGGGGGAGACTATGATGAGAGAGCTTTGATAATGTTATTTTTAAAAGTTGCTTTAGATATCGTAGGGGAAAAGTTCTCGCTCATACTATTGAATACCCTGCAGCACCTATTTATTGGCTCGTTTGCTGCATATGTTGTGTTGTGTTGGTATTCAATAAGCAACCGTCGGGATTTAGTGACTCTCAAGGGCTCATTGAGCACAAACTTTTCTTTCAAGTAGACGACATTAACCACGTCTCTGATGACATCGAAGCTGAAGCAGGCAGATAACATTAACCTTCTCGATGCAAGTGATAACAAGTTGATACATTTAAAGCAATATTCGTATGGTGGTAGATTACTGAAATCATAAGGGCTGAAAAGATCTCTCAAAGCGAAAAGTAAAAACTGCTTCTGAACAGACTCCAGCCGGGTTCCAGATAATGCACGCATATTGAATAAGACGACGCACGAGTGAAATATATAAGGATTCAGCAGCCCAGAGATTCTTAAATTCTTTGGCTCGTCGTTTAATGAAGCCAAGTTCTTTACTTGCTCGGGAAAGCAATCTATCGTAATGTAGATTGAAGCGGAGCTTTTCATCCAGGATGACACCGAGGTTTAACATATTGCCAACACTACTGAGCGTCATGTTGCAGGAGACAGAAAAAATTCAGGAGACCTAAAAAGCCATCTCAAAATGAAAATACTGAAGCTAAACAATCAAATAAAGAATAGATTAACCTTCTAGAAAATATTTGGAGTCGCAAAAACATCAAAAAACAAAGCGGAGTATGGTCCATTCCTGCTGTAGTTAAGAGTGCAAATGTGGTACAAGGATGGCTCAAAAATGGATTGTAGAGTGGGAGCAGGGATCGTAGGACGCAGGAGAAAATGCACTTCCTCCTCCTTAAAGAGGCCCTTTTCTATCGAACAGTATCTATACTTAAGGGGACATAGCACTTTCAAATTTTTAATAAATCAATTTTTGTTTTTTCATTGAATATGTTAGAATGAAACTTTAAAAACATGATTTTAATATAATAAAATTGAAAATGTAAAAAAAAAAATTTTTTTGAGCATATATAGCGAAACGCGCCAAGGTAACTTTTTCTATGACTTTCGTTCACTACGCTATACCGTTTAATCGACTTAGGCTAAAGTCTAGAAAAAGATAAGTTAGTCAACTCCTTCAAAAGAAGCCAAAAAAAGCTAGCCTTGGCAAAAAAAGCAAAAAAAATTAGCTGAAAAAGATGCTTCTAAAAAAAGTGTTGATACTCCAAAAAAGGTCCGAAAAAATTTCAACTGACTCTAAAATTAATGAAAAATTTATCAACATATTATGGCCTAGCTATACGACGAAATTCTAATTCGGTTGAAAACATGCGCAAGGGAATTTTGGCAGCATGTTACCAAAAACTTTCAACTGATGAGGACCCTCAACACTCTTATTGTCCTGTAGTAGAAAAGACTTGGTGTAACTGGCGCAAGGCGGAGGCAGCTGGTGGTAATGCTTTAAAATATTTCAAGCATCTTCCACTTTTAGATGATGAAGTACAAGAAATTTCAAAGCCTATTTATGAAGATTTATCATCAGAAGATTTATTAAAGCACTGCTTGGGCAATTTTACGCAGAATAATAACGAAAGCTATAATTCTTGTATTTGGAATTTGGCCCCCAAACATACTTTTTGTGGAAAAAATGTCATAAATGTGGCTGCAAATATTTCTGCATGTACATTCAATGAAGGATTTATGGCTATCTTGAAAATAATGCAAGTCATGGGAATTACAATTGGCCAACGTGCGCTGGAACATGCAAAAAATAGAGATGCTGTAAGAATCAGCCAGGCGGAAAAACACTCGACTGAGGCATCTAAAGAGACCAGAACTGCTCGAAGCGAGCAAAAATCTTTGGGAGAAGAGGAGTATGAGCAAAAAGAAGGTATATTGTATGGTCCAGGCAACGCAGATTAAATTTCGTTAAGATTTATTTACAAAAAATATTGCATTTTAACTTTAAATGCGATTTTCTCGAAACAACCTTTTTTAAATTGGCGTGCATGATTAAGAAAAATGTATTTATCCAATCGGTCTGAAACTTTAACACGTTAATTTGCACATGTTAATGCTGATGTTAATGCTAGCTATAACCGATTTCTGGGGGGAAAAACCTTGAATTTCGAAAAAACGCCGCCATTTTGTTATTTTTCAACCAAATTTTTTTTTTAGTTCGTTCCAAGGCCGCTTTTATGCTGATAAAAACCCCGTTTTTTGTTTTTTCCCGCCTCTTCTGAGGGCAGTTATCGCGCACGCCAGGTTTTTTTTGTGTTTTTTCAAAAGAATTGTAGCAGACGATAAGGGGCCACAAAAAATGTTTAACAATGGTAGTATAAGACAAATCAAGTATATGTACAAAGTCTCATTAAGATATGTTTTTTTATTCAATTAAAAACTAACCTTTGAAAAAAAAAAAACTTTTTCAATTTGGATGTGCTATGTCCCCTTAGGGCTACGCATATAATAAAGATGAAGGACACTAAAAAATTCAGCATTAAGATTCTTTTGGTTAGCCAGGCGATTCTCAAGTCTATAAATAAACTCAGCTAAATAACGGTCAGATAAACTCAGCTTTACCTTAGAGGTAAGAGAGGCCCTAAATGAAATAAGCGCACATAACAGACTCGAGCTTTTTTGGGCCTCTAACCATGAAGTGCATCGAAGAAACGAAGAAACCAATACCAAAGCCAAACGAAAGGCTAAATCACCCACTCTGTGTTGAGGATTTTTGAAGGCTGCTGCGGATAGGGGGAGCAAAAGATGGACTCAAAGAAAGATCTAGCGCTAAAAAGAGCAAAAGAAGCAGTGGCTCAAAAGGTGCCTATACAGGATAAGCAAGGAGCGAGAAAAATGCTACAGATATAGTGAAAAAGCGACAGAGAGCTTAAAGCACTTTCTAACACACTGCTCAACACTAAAGGGACAAAGATTAGAGCTGCTTGGCTCTGCTCTTCCTTCTATCTGGTACTTCAGACAAGTCCCGTCTCAATATATCTATGTTGATTAATTGTTTGAGACATAACGCTGAGAAGGCACAATAAACTAAGGTGATCCAAACACGGTACATGCATGCATTTACTCATTGGCCTGTTAAGTATCTAACGTCACTCCCAAGTTTCATGTCGCATTTTTTATCTATTCATTATCATTGGAATGACGCTCGGTATTTTCCGCTTTGCCAACATGTCGGTCTCCGTCTGCAACAGAACTGTAAGCCATGGTCTGATATCTACTGTCCCAGCCTCCTAAAGATTTTGTTAAGTTGGAATTGGGTGAATTTTGCAGCTCTGGAAGTAATTACTGCTGCTACGTATTCAAGGTAATGCATCAAAAAACATCAACGGGCATTCGTAGGCCCAGCAGCCGATCGTAAACGATGTTTCAGAAGTCAGGTCCGAAGATTAGCTCCTGTGCTGCCCTGAAGTGATAAGTTACTTCCGGCTTCCTTTAAGATTCTTTGCTGGTGCGGTTCAGCAGTCTTTGCTCCCTGAGATAGTCCTACACCATTTCCAACAAGTAGTCAGTAATACGAAAACTATGATATATCTTGAAGACATTTTGGATGTTTGATTTCACTAGTAAGACAATCGATCTAGTATTGACATGCCTCCACTGCTGGTACCGTTCCTCTACTGCAGATAGATCACCAGCTGATATAACGCGTGTTTTTTGCTCCGAGACAGAACAGAATATAACTATGCCACAAAAACAACGATCTAGTAGGCGTGTTTAGTACAGAAATTCTATTCCTCATTTGTAGTTCACGCGCTGCACTATAGAATGTGCTGATAGGAAAAAGAAAAGCTCATGAGAAGTTGTCTTTTTTTCTGTGAGGTGGCTTTGGGTTTTTCATGGTTATGTTGAACTTTTTGGTAGTTAGGAAATTAGAAAAAGCCCTCATAATGTGTAGAAAGATAAAAGAGGTAATTTTCTGTTAGTTCTTTTTCTATTTTCTATCGATTGTGGTAGTTTATACTCGTTATTTTCTTCCTTTATTTTCAGCTGTTTTGTGTAACCACAGCAAATACAGCAACCTATGTCAGTCTTAGCGAATGCACTGCTGTTTTATACTAGATCGTTGTTTTTGCGGCATAGTTCTATTCTGTTCTGTATCGGAGCAAAAAAAACGCACCTAATCACTGGAACAACTGGGACTTTAATAATCAATCGAGAAGCTTTCCTCCTATGTCCACCATGCAAGGCGGAAGGCACGCGGAAGGATTGCCCATCTCTCGTTTTCGATGAGCGATGAGTGCCAATCGATTAGCTTTACACCACGACAGAAAGACCTCTGTCATTAAACAGAGAGAGTATACATCCAGTATAAGTCGTTATTTGCTCTCCACCAGGACACGGTGCTTCAGGTTCCTCATATATGTGGGACACTGAACCAACCAACTCAACAAAAAGGAATATCATTTACTTGTTGGCGGGCAAATTGAGTCGTTTGTGTACGAACTAATGAAAAACACGTTACTGATATGAACGAATCATATCACCATTTCATGGCCAAACGGCCCATTATTTCATCACCGAATGTTTCGCCATTCCTCGAAAAATTTTTGGACTCCTTTTCTGGTCCATTCGAGTCCTCATTCATGTCGAAAGATATCGCTACTAAAAAGGGGGACTAGAAGGGAAGCATGTACAAGAGCGAAGTAAAAGTAGCATTAAACTAGATTTTTGTCGCAGATGATTACGGGAGCGAAAAGATGCGAATTAATGATAAAAAGCACTGAATTAAAATTATATATGGAGATCAACAGTTATAGTTAGAGTTTTAGTCAGGAATAAAACCTACGGAAGGGAAATACATGTGTTGATTGATGGTTCCGAAACATTAGAAAATACACGAACGAAAGAATTGTTTGGCTCACAACTTATCACGTTGGACAACACATCCCGATAAATGATTGCGTATTGAACAAGTAAACTAACAGAGATATATCAGTGAGACGATTCACAAAAGCGAACAAGATAAAGACAAACGTTACACTCCACTGAACTATTTTGCGCAAGTCTACTGTGAATTCTTTGCAAATAGTGAGTAGTGAAAGGTTTTATGTGAGCGCAATTTAAAAATCTGGGATATATTTGTGTGCTCCCAAAATGAATCAATTTTAAGTGAAATGATTTTCTTCAAATTTGGCTCGAAGCAGGAAACAAGCGGAAGGTATTGATGTTTCTAATAAGCGAAATATCTTTTTTAAAATATCCTGATTAATTTTTTGAAAATATGGCTATCCGATACTTTATGCATTTGGATATTCAATACTTTGCAAAAATGTATTTTTCTGTTTGTTGGAGAATTGGGTTTTCATAAAAAAGCATATTCAAATAAAATATTTTTATAGTAAGACACTGCATAAAATATACTAATTTGAAATTAAATAGTTTCAATTTAGTTTTCCTCATTTTCGCAAATTGGTATTTATACACGAGTGTTGCAAGTCATTTCTTTTGTGTGTAAACAACCAATGAAGTGGATAATATTTACGGAAAGCAATAGCAAATATTACAAACTAAACTTCAATCTAATTCGCCTTGTCTAAATGTTTTGAAGTATATTATATCATTACTAAATGCACCTTTCTAAGTATACCATAGTAAGAAGTGTAGACTTAGTACTAGTACAAGAAACACATATTGTGAAGAAAATCACTGCAGAAGATTCAAATTGCATTTCAAGCAAACCCAAACAAAAACTAAATTGCGGCCACATTCAAATTATTTTTATTAATTTCAATATACATAGGTGCGAAGTAACTTTCATAGCGAGACAAGTATCTTCCCTCTTTCTTGTCTTGCTGAGAGCTTCCAGTTAGAAATTATTCCATTAATTCGAAAGTCAAACCATAATAATGTTTAGAATTTCACTCTGCAATTTTCATTAGCTACCCATTGTTGTATGACAAGCATCAATGGCTGAATCTTAACTGAGAAGGTACCACAGAAAACATAAATACAATTCCTACTGAGGAAGATGAGTGATTGTTAATTTGAAACTTTTTGCAAGTTTACCGGTCATAATTGAAGATGAAGAAGATGATGATTTCGATCAGTGTTTACGATTTGATTCAGTCAGCGGGTACAAATGTCTATACATTGCAGACTTTGGAAATTCAATAAATTGCACGTTAAGATCTAATAAGAGTATGGCGAATAAGCAAGCACACGACTTACTCCTCAATGCATAGCGTGTACTGAAGCTTCTGCTTTCATTTATTCTATGATCCCAAACAAGATAATCCGGTTTATTCGCAAAACTTAATTAGACAGTGTGTGGTGTAGTAATTTAAACACATATTAGAGAATATAATCAATATAATGTGGATTTTTCGCGTTTTGGCATCTAGAAACGGTTTTGGCAGGTATTTACTGATATAAATATGTCGTCTTTATATAAATGTAGGTATGTGCTAAATAATATAGTTCCTCAAATTTTTGCTAACATCATCACGAGTGACTCCTCAATCGATAGTTCAGTCTATGTCTACTAGATTAGATACTATTTTATTCATATCAGCGACGTTGTTTACATATTTCGTTATGATATAGGAATCTTTGGGAGAGTTGCAAGCAAAACTAGCAAATTTTCTTTCAATATACTCACCTACTACGTTAATATATTTTTCGAATGTTTGAATTTGTTTATATATACCTTCTAAATTAAATGCTTTATCTTTTGTCGGAAAAGTCAGCCGAAACTACGTGCTTCACTTCTTCATCGCTTTGGGCATTTAATTTTGGGAAAAGATAATCATCACGGGGAACTAAGTCAGGACTGTGTGTAAAGTGGGTGATATAAAATCTCAAAACTCATCTTATGCAGGGCAGTCAACGCAAAATGACTTTTGTGGACAACCGCGTTGTTGTGCAGAAGGATGATACATTTGGTTGGTTTTCCTTTTCTTCATTCAACTGGTCTAGAATCAAAGCGTAGGATTCTCGGGCTGTGGAGACGACTTCGATCAATCTATAGGATCCCGTCTGGCTCTCGGCCAAAAACCGGTAAAATCTTGAACTTCGCGAGTGGTGGTGTGCCTTATTTGTCTCACTGCATAAAGTCTTGTTTGAATTCAGGCTCATAATGATAAATCCAAGTTTCATTAATAGTATCGATTCAACTCAAAACACCATTCTCATTTTCACTGTTGTCATGCCAAGATAATCGTGAAGAATATTTAAAATTGTTGTATTTGATAGCCCATCCATTTTTGCGAGTTGGGTTTTCTTTACCTCATGACGCATGACTTTCGAGTTATGTAATGCACCCTAGTCGTTTCAAAGGTTTATTCACACTATCTTTCACGGCCAATCATTCTGTTTCGTTTGCTTGGATGAAATTTTAATAGTTTCTTCTTCTGAAGCTGAATATCTCGAGCACCGCGAGCAGTTTTCCCATAATCAAATTGGAGAAGTGTTGTCTTATCTTAAGGACAGTGAAATTCCTAGGGCACTTGATTTCACACACTGGCATCTAGACCTCTCCCGATAGAAGTGAAGTTATTTCAAACTCCATGGTGCCAACAATGGGGAAAGACTCAAGAAGATTTTTTAGGTAGGATTGATCGCTTCCTTCCACACGTAGGAGAAAACCGACGGCTTTTCAATACTTGTTTTGAGAATTCAAGAAAGATGGATCAATGAAAATAGGTCTTTCGGGTTTCAATGCCGCAGAAAATGGTTTAGCTGAAGCAAGGCATCTACCTTTTCCTAGCCCCACAGCCGAAATGGCATTTTTTGTCGACGATTTCCAATTTCTCTGTTGGGGCTGCATTTTGGCTTTTATTGGAGAAGCTAAATAACACATAATGCAATTATATTGCCTACGACCGCGAACTTGTTGGAACTTTTCAGGGAGTGCGTTACTTTTGTTACTGTGCAGAGGGTTAAACTTTCACGTTTCTCCTCAACTACACACCTCTAACATATGTCGTCAAACAAAACGCTGAAAAAGTTTGCCCACCTCAGCTTAGACATCTAAGGTTTATAATTGAGTTCATTACGGATATTTGTCGCGTTTCTGGTGGCGCAAACATTGTCGCTGAACCTCTTTTCCGCTTTGAAGAGGTTGCTCTTTCTAGCTCTTTAGACCATACTGCAGTAGTATGGTCGCAGCTATTGGGTTCCAGAAAAATTCAAAACAAAAGTTCACTAGACGTCCAATTTTTGGTTCGGACATTGCAATTTCGTGTGGATAATTTGGCCAAAACTGTAATCTTATATTCTTATTCTGATTTGAAAATTAGTCTTCAAATGTTTTCATGACAAAGCACATACTGGCATTCGCGCTTCAAGAAGGCACATTTTCATTAAATACTTTCGGCTTAGCATGAACAGCGAACACCTGAGGTCATGAATTTATCCAATGTCAATCATGCAAAAGCACAGCTTAGTAGCTTTCCTGAAGTCTCCGCATGCTTTGAGGTTATCCATTAGACATTTTCATAAATATATAATCCACATACATACATTTTATCCGCGGTTTGATTACATCTCGTAAGTGAGTTATAAATGTGAAATGTTGCGGAAAAATGTGAAAACTAAATATTACTCTAAAATGATTTTGAAAAGCAAAAGAAGAGTTTTAAATAAATTTCAATACTGATAATGGATTTCAATCTTAACAAATGCTAGCTATAAGGCTGGAAGCTAGAAAAATAGAAATGTTTCAATGTTTATTAGCCGCGAAAATTTCAAAGTTTTAGAAATTGAAACATTTGCTGTTTATTTTCACTATAATTGCATTCTCATTTGAAAATTTAATGCTAGCATCTTTTGCTGAAAAAAGCTGAAAACTGCCATAGCTAGAAGCCATATCTTAAGTATTCAACAAAATTTGGCTTACAATCCGGTTCGTCTACTGTGTGAATTTCGTTTTAAATTGATGACTTCGTCAGATGTTGCAGGGTAAAAAGCTTTTTTTTTGACTGAGCCATTTTTCAACATGGCACCACTGACCCAGAGTTGCCACCATATTCATTAAACTTCTACCGGAACTGGTCCTATTAAAACCCAATGTGAGCAATTTCAATTGGATTCGATTATCGGGTCGCGAGCTCTCGCGAAGACATTTTTAGGGTACTGTAAAATAGGTATTTTGCTGAAGGATTACAGTTCTTGTGTGATGAGAAATTTTTAAAATTTCAATTTCACTGTGTAGGCAATTTAGATGGAAAATTTTTTTCAGGACGATCGTTGATGATAAGGATTTCTATCTCCGCACCTGCTGTAGTTTTGCCCGTACATTCATTCACCTATTAATGTGTCCTGTAAGTTTTATAATGATATGATGACTCTGTCAGAAGCTATCACAATTTGAAATTTAACAAGTTTGTTCAACATCTTTTTTTTTTTTGCAAAAGATTATCAAGAAATCTAAAAACACAATTAAAAATGTCCGATACTTATTTTTCTCAAATATCTTGTCACCATAGCAATTACCTGCCGCGAAAGAGCTAAATATATTTTATTGTATATTTCATGCCCCAATATCACCTGAAAAGTTCAAGTCAGTCAAATCGCGCGACCCGGAGAAATCCCTGTGAAATTTTGTGTTACATATACATAAGAATTATTGGGCAAAGTGATTCTTATGATAATTTTCTTCGCAAATCAGTTCTTTCTATCTCACAGTTCTTTCTATCTCACAAAACAAAAAATGTTCAACTTGCTGCTAAAACTGCCTTTAAATCATCACTTAACCAAAATTCTTCTTCGTTTCTGAAGTCGAATATGAAACTGAATTAATTTTTTTTTTAAATGTTTGTTTATTTTCTAACAAAATATGTCGGGCCGAGAATGGGCACAGTTCACAAAGATTTTTGAGAGATAAATGTGACATTTCAATTTGATGCCCATTGCTCAATAGTACATAATTGCAACTGTAAATGAAACTAGTACTGCAGTCAAATTAGAACACAAGCAAATATATGGGTGAAGGTCTAATGGCAACTTTATCTTCACAGTTGCAGTTGGGATAGATCTTATCCTCAGAAAAGAGAAATATAACGAAATGAAAACAGCACTGAGAATTAAAACAATTTGCCTGATTCTCATTCTTAGTAGTGAGGAAGAAAATCTATGAGACTATGAGTAAATTTGACAGTCTTCACCTCTGCAAACAGAAAATATCCGCCATTTGCATTGAGATAGTAGGCCATACCCATATGTACAAGGTTTTGACAAGTAACAACCAAAAGCTCCCAGAGCTTAGGTAGCGGAGAAAACAAAGGGACAATCTGAGGTATTATGCTTTCGATTTGTTCTATTTATAGATTTTATCTTTGTAGGGAAACTGCTTCACTAAATTTCGTATATGCATACGCTTCTTTCATTTCCTTAAATCTCTCTGTTCTGAGATCTAATCGTATTCCTCAACGTTGCAGTTGTGCCATTTTCGATTCGCTCCCATGAAACCGCAGGGGAAACCACATTCCGACAGAAAATACAACTGTGGCCATGACAGCAGTAGTGTTTTACTATCAACCGCAACGCTGATAGTAAAACAATAAAGTTTCAAGAGTTGGAAAAATGAAGTCGCTCAGGACACAATTATTTTAATAGAAATTTTATGGATTATTTTTGTCTTACTTTTTTTTATATTTTTTACATATGATTTATGTTTCACAGATGCTACGAACTGTTTGAACTATTATTTTATCTTTGAATTTCTTTTAAAACAAACAACTAGCTCAGGATGCTGCTAGTAGGCATTAAGAAAAAAATCAACCCGGTAAAATTGAAAAAACCTGTTGATTTTACGAGACCACTTAGAAATGGGGGTATATTAATCAAATCAAATAACCAACAAAATACTGAGGTTCTATTGAGAAACCTAGAAGAAAACTTAAGAGCGCTATATAACATCAAGCGCACCAATGGAAAACTGCCACGACTGATGATAAGAGGACTCCACCAAAAATACAGCACGCAAGAGCTGAAAGAAGAGATAATCAGCCTTATCCATAACATAGAAATGAATGATAAATTCGAGGCGGTACATATGAGGCAGCTCAAAAAAACAAATAAATGGATAGCTCTTTTATGGAGGTTGGAGGGAAGCTATTTATAAACCAATACATTAGTGTTAATTTAGGTTCCCATAACATTGTTGAAGGCCATAGCGTAATGCGATGTTTTAAATGACAAGGTTTCGGCCATAAATCGTCAATATGCCAGGCAAAGGAAGTTTGCGCCAAATGTGCTGGGAATCATCTTACCCAAGCCTACACAGTATCATCTTTAAAATGCAAATTAAAAATAATCTGCACACCCAACCTCGTGCAGACAGCTATGAGTGCGCGGAATTTAAGAGAATGATTCAAGTTAATCAAAAGTGAACCAACTAGGGATATTAGATCAAAAGCAAACGAAAAAATAGTCTTTTAAGCATTTTCTGCGCAAACGTTGGAAGCATTCGAAATAAAATTGACGATATCAATATTATTTATGTTTCAACAAAACCATCGGTGCTGTCGTCCGTCTTAATGAAATATTGATATATTGAAACTAACAGGAACTGTAAACACTAAGAGGATATACAGGCTATTTTTGCACCAGATAATCGGGCCATGGTGGAGACTAAGCAATACTTGTAAAGTCAAACATTCGATCAAAGCTTGTCAGCATGTCTGATAAATATAATACTATACTTATTACTTGCACTCAATACTGGAACAATTAAAATCGGTATCTTTTACAAAGCACCCAATGAAGAAGACCATCTCTTTTTGAATCATATCGACGAATTCTACTCGAATATCGAGAAATTAATCACAATAACAAATACAACCATTGATATTTTAACATCTTCAGCAGTATAAAGCGAATATCTCGATATAATTGCTTCAAATAATGGAGTTGTATTTAACAAAACAAAAACAACACGTATCACTATGACATCCAAAACACTACTCGATCATGTGATCGTAAAACTTCCAAACATGAGTGAACGTATGGCTTATATTGATGATGGCTGGCCAGGCTTAGATCATAAGGTTATCAAATTATCCATCAAAAATTTTGTCGAAGTTAAAATATGGCCTAAAATGATATCGATGAGCAGGACCAATAAATATACATATTTCTTAAGTAACTTCATAAATAATCTCGAAAAGTCTCCCACTTCGAACTTTGATGATCTGATTGAGAAAATAACCGAAACTAAGGCAAAAGCAACAATAACGAAATAAGTTCGTGTACAAGTAAAATCGTGGATCACTAAGGGTGTAATTGATGCATCAAATTGAAAACGAATTAAAAAACATAAAGCAGATCTATACTCCACGCCCAAGAAATAGATTTATTTGTGCATGAAGAAAGAATCGAATCGAACTATCATGGAGGCCAAAAAACTTTTGTACAGGAATAAGTTTGAAGCTTCAGTCGGGGATACCTCCAGATATTTTCAATTAGTAAATGAGCTCTTGTCTATACAACAAAACAACAAATCATGAACGTGCATAGAAGAACTGTTGATAAATGGAAGATCCATTACAGACCCCAAAGAAGTAGCACAGTAGTTACTAGTCACCGAGCAACTGCAACTTTCATCACGTTCCAGTATTCGTATTGAGCCTAATCTGTTCATTTCAATATTCTTACGTCACACTGGACCTGTTGAACTATCTGAAATAACTGACAACCTTAAATCAAAGTTTTCTCCTGGTCTGACGTCGGAGGGTATTAAATTTATGAAAAATCATATTTTAGAGCTTCGAACTACATTAATAAATAAACACCTAGCAGCTAGTTAATTCCCTGATTGGCGAAAATCCCATCAATCTGCAAAGATAGATCTATCAAATTATCACCAAGTAACTGTCATAAGTGTGCTAAGTAAAATATTTGAAAGAGCCATTCAAAAACAATTGCTGCAATTTATTAAGACTAACTCAATTTTGACGCCAGTTCAATATCGATTTCAAGAAAACAGTAGTATAGGGTTATCTGTTTTGTGCTTGAGAAAGACACACGTCAACCACACTGTCACTAAAGCCCCGTTCACACCATGACAGTAACTGTCACGATAGTATGTCACTGTCGCGGCAGTACTGTCACAATATCAAGCGAAACTTGATAGTGCGACAGGACAATACGACAGTATCTTAGTTCACACGATGACAAAAATCACGATAGTCGCTGTCGCGGCAGCAACTGTCATGATTACAGTCATCGTGTGAACGGCACTTTAGTCTGTTCACGTACTTTCAGCCATTTCATGAGCTGAATTTTCCTGAATCATGTGGAGGGTGAAATTCATGAGAAGCACTAAAACGTTCTCATTGAATTTGCCGAAAAGTGAGAGCCAAAAGTGTCAGCTGTTGGTTTTTAGAAGAACAATAATGATTATAAAGCGATAATAAAGTAACGCCTCAAAAATATTCGACTTTCATAACAACATTACGCAAAAAATATGTTGCTTGCCGCGCACATTTGAAAATATTTACTCGCGGCACACCGTTTGACACTTTTCAGTTTCTCTCAGTAGCTCAGACCTACAGATATAAATGAAAATGGATACGAAATGCCTTTTTTAATACACGCACAACATTGCTCTCTCACAAAAATTCCACTCAATGCACTCCTTTCTACTGCACTCACAGCCGAAAAGCTCTAATGCTGTCTCTTATTTACGCAAAATGTGAGGAATATTAGATCAGGGTAATAGCGTGCAACGGGCAGCATGAAAAGAAATGTCAATGTTAGTTTGATTAGTGTCGGTGAATCAAAACATTGACTTATGTCAAAATTGCTCACAGAAAATTTTAAAAATGTTCGGCGTGTACAGTAGAAATATAAACCTACGTGAGTGCGCAATAATGTGTGTCGGTTTCCCGAATAAATTAGCGGTCGAAAATGTCAATGTAGTCCGATAATGAAATGCCGTGTTCTAGGCTGCAATAGAAGCTACAGAAGTGCTTCGCGTGGGATATCGCATTTCGGGTAAGTGAAAGTAACCTTTGGCATTAATTTCGGCTTCTTTTTGAGTGAACTCAAAGGTTATTTCATTTACAAAAAACATTTTAATCTTCACTCGCCGGTTGCCAAAAAAGAAATGTCAAACGACGTTCAAAATGGCGATCTTTCGTGCTTTTTACATTGGCGTTACCGCAAAAACTGCGTAGGGCACAAACTTGCGCCTCTTTCTCACACTAATAAGCAGAATGTCGAAAATTGGACCATTTTTCTCGTTCAATTTCTAATCCAGTGTCTCTCATATCTGTGCTCAGACCCGACTGAAATCTCATCGTATTTAATGAAAGAGTGGAAATTTTCAGTTTTCAGTCAAACGATGTACATAGCGATCTATTGCTACACATCGCAATGCATGGGAGTACGCGAACAGACCTATTTACTTATTAGAAGATTTGCCATTTTAGAATATGGATCGCAGAGAATACGTGAATTGGGTGTTGGGACAATAAGCTGTTGATGCTGATTTTTCGAAAAAAAATTTCTTCAGTGACGAGGCCCATTTCTCGCTTTGTGGATACGTTAATGAGCAGAACTGTAGAATATGGGGCTCAGAAAATCCACAAGTGGTCGTAGAGAGGCCATTACATCCGGAACAAGTCACTGTGTGGTGCGCATTACAGTCTAGTGGCGTGTCTGAGCCATAATTTTTTGAGAACGATCAAGGACGAGCCACCACCATCAATTCTGAGTGTTATGGCTACATGTGAACCGAATATATTTGGACGGAAATAAAAGATAATGATCTTGACGATATGTGATTTCAGTAAGATGGAGCAACAAGTCACGTAACATAGGTAAATCAAGCTCTTTTGCAAGAGAGATTTCCAGGACGAGAAATTTCGCGATTGGCTGATGTGAATTGGCCTCCAAGATCCTGTGAATTAGCGCCTCTAGATTTCTTTATGTGGGGGTACAGATATAATGGAAAGAATTAATCTTTAGAGTTAAATAAAAATGACATCCCGAATATTTTGTGTTTTTTTCAAGTTTACTTCTCCAAGCCTGAAATGAACAGCCGTGTACATTAGCAGCAACATTAGATGCAGTACATTTAGTCAACAATGGATTGGATATGGGCGACTATGTAGCAGTAATCTTTGTGGACCTGAAAAAGGCCTTTGACACCATTAGCCGAGAAATCCTGCTTCAAAGGCTCGAAATATACGGAACCCATTACAACTTCAAGCTGTTAATAAAGACAGGCGAAGACAGCAGCCAACAACATCCATAAAAGTCAGGAATATACTATAAATTGATATACCACAATCACAGGTAAACACAAAAACAGTAAATTCTATAAACTGAAATTGATAACCAATTTATTTTCTGTATTTGATCCCACTTCAAGAATTTTTAATATATCAATTAACTGATTAAGAACTTTTATTGGATTATTATTTATTCCAATAACATATTGAATTATACCGAGACGATATAATATTATCTGAAATAATATTTTATTAACGCTACATAATGAATTTAAAACTTTACTAAAAGATTCAAATCATAACGGAAGAACATTTATTTTTATTTCATTATTTTCAATAATTATATTTAATAATTTTCTAGGACTATTCCCATACATTTTCACAAGTACTAGACATCTAACAATAACTCTTACATTAGCTTTACCTCTATGAATTAGATTTATAATTTATGGATGAATCAACCATACACAACGTATATTTGCTCATTTAGTTCCTCAGGGAACACCTCCAGTATTAATACCATTTATAGTATGCATCGAAACTATTAGTAATATAATTCCTCCAGGAACTTTAGCAGTTCGACTAGCAGCCAATATAATTGCAGGACATTTATTATTAACTTTATTAGGTAACACGACCATTACAGTTATCACTGCACATTAACGGCATACAGGACATTTATCTGTTGAGAAAAATAGTTTTATATGCTGATGACACACTGCTGCTGTATTACGGTAAAGATGAATTAAATCTCCAGCAAAATATAAATGATGACCTAAAAAAATATTGGAATTGGCTCGAACAAAGTAAATGAATTATACATCAGAAAATTAATCACTAAGGCTATCAAGGCTGCATTGAAAATGCTCACATGTATATCGTGAAACAGGACTACTAAGCACACAACAGATAATATGTCTTGAACAAGGAAAGCTAATATCTAAGATACTTAACAAAAAACTCAAATGACCTTATATTATACGAAATATTGCAGAAATAACTCAGACAGCTACAAGATCGGTGACTAACCTTGCAATTAAAAAAGCTAGAGCAGATAGTTTAAAAATGGATCCAGTGCAACAGTATTTGGCTTATTACAATACCTTACTTGAGGGTGTAAGAAAATTTGTGAATTTAGTTAAATTTGAGGAAAATCTACGATCATTCCTTACAAAAAAATAACGAAGACGCCAACCAGATTTTTTTTCTAAAGTTTTGTCTGGACACAAGTCTTGACGACAAGAAATAGGGAATATTATCTGAAGACATCCGTGTATAATGAAGTGCTTTCCCTTATACCAATATATAATTGTCTGGCAAGTACGAAAGTAACATATGTTGAGGAACTTTGATGCACACGGACCATGCATTTTGATTGAGTGATAGAGAGAGTGGAGGGCAGGAGGTAACAAAAAAAAAATTGTGAAGTTTTTTATATATATTTATATACACGTTTTTAATTTTTTTTCTTATTTTTGACATACATATGTTTATTGTGATATATAGAAATATTTAAACATTTATTTCATAATTAAGTTTAATTTAATTCGAAATAATGAAATGTATTCAGCTTGCAAAACGCTGCAGTTGCCATTGGGCCTTGCATAACGTTTTCCCATTCGTTCCAACTTTACGGTACACTTGCAAATCAATCAATTAAATAAGCTTAAATCAATCAATTTTGATAAATCAATCAGTGTTTTTATATTGCATAGCTTTTTATTATATTCTAACAAATATTTTGTTTTATTTTTGTTTTGCTAACTGTGACAATTTTACTCGCTTTCCTGAAACGAGTCGCATCTATTTCAACAAAATTATGATTTAGAGTAAACTATATTAATTTGTCATATCGTCCACAAGAGCAACTTCAAATAATGAGCAACATATAAGGAAACATTCCTTCAATCATTTTAAATTCTGTTGGATAGTAATTTCCAGTCCAGTTTGTTGTACCTACGAGTACATAGCAACAACAACAAAAAAAATGGCATAAAAATCGGTTAAAACCATAAAACGTTCAGCATCCGACATTTAAATAACTAACGTTCAAATACTCATGCCACCCACTTTCTACGATCTCGATTCTAAGTTGCTTACAAGAAAGAACACCGGAAAATTATTTGATGCCACAAAAACTTTATAATTGTTGCGAAACGAGTGATTAAACGTCGAAATGCTTTCGTATAAAAGCAGATTATGATTTATCTCAAGAACATTTCTAAAATTGCTGCGTTGCAGAAAAGGTGTGAGAATTCAAGTCAAGTACAAGTTCAAATGTCGCAAAAAGTTTCAATCGGTGTTCTTTTGTTAAGCGTGAGCAGTGTCTGGTGTAAGCCCGCAATAGCGCCATCAGAGCCGGTAGAGCTCGACGTGCCCGAAGAAGTGAGCTATGTGCGGAAGTACATAAACTTTAGTGTAGATCCATGTGATGATTTTTTCGAGTTTGCTTGTGGTAATTGGAAGACTGTCCATCCACTACCTGCACAAGAACTGGAACATAATGCTCTGCTCGAACTGAGTCTCAAAGTGTGGAAGAATCTGAAGCATATTCTCGAGGATCCAGTAGATGATCTGATGCACTCGGAAGCGGAGAAAAAAGCGAAAATGTTTTACAAGTCATGTGTTGACACCTCGAACTTAAAAGCCGAGTCAAAAAAGCACTACAGGGCTCTTCTCGATACGCTGGGCGGTTGGCCTGTTTTGGATCCCAACTGGAACGATACTGACTTTGACTGGCTCAATCTGACGGCACAAATTCATTTGCTTGGAGTTTCGGGACTCATACAGGAAGTGGTGGCTCCTTCGCAGGATGACTCGTCAATTTCAAGTTTATACATCGGTGAAGCAGACTTTACTATAGTAAAGCGCGATGATTTTTTGAATCCGTCACATATTTCACTTCTGCCGGGATACAAAGTTCTCATGACCAAGACGATGAAAAGAATGGGAGCGACACAAGCAGCGGCAAAAAAGGCTACTGAGGAGATAATACGTTTCGAAACTGCATTAGCTAAAATAACTATTGGTGCTGATGACAATACTTCACAAGTTATAACATTTGGTGTTTTGAAAGAAAAGGTCCCAGACATCGATTGGGATCGATTCTTCCGGACTATGCTCGATTATCCTCTCTCCGATGAAATCAGTGTTACTCTTTTTGACGAAAAGTACTTTGGGGAGATGCTTGCTTTATTGTCGCGAACCGAAAATCGAATTATCGCAAACTATCTCATGTGGAAACTGATGATTCCCAGTATCAAGGAAATTATTACCATGGAACGATGGAGAATATGCGTGGACCAAGTGATGCAGGCTATGGGTAATGCAGTCAGTGCTATGTACGTGCGCAGGCACTTTGACGATGACATTCGCAAAGATGTTATGAGCATAATTGAACGGATGCAGGCATCTTTTCGAGAAAATCTCGCAAACAATACCTGGCTTGACAAAGACACCAAAATGGAAGCTGCAACGAAACTAGATTCGATCTCAGCAATGATAGGATATCCTAAAACGCTTCTCAATAACAAGGTTTTGGATGCAGAGTATCATGATTTAGAAATCGATGCGACGAACTACTACCTGAATGTTTTCAACTCTGCCAAGTCCAAAGTGAAACTTGAACACTCCAAAATCTTGGGAAATGAGGTCGACGATCAATGGTTGATTCATCCGGCCGAAGTCAATGGGTTTTATCACGTACGAAAAAATACAATATTTATACCTGCGGCCATTCTTCAGCCTCCGGTGTACTCGAAGCATTTCCCGAAAGCCATCACATTCGGGACTTTCGGTTCCTTCATAGGACATGAGCTGACTCATGGATTCGATAAAGAGGGCCGTCAATATGACATTGATGGAAATCGTAGAAATTGGTGGAGTAACAGTTCAAGCGATCAGTTCGATAAAGAAATTCAGTGTCTAGTTTCTCAATACAGTAATTACAGTGTGCCGCAGCTAGCTACATTTTTGAACGGAAAGCAGACCCTTAGTGAGAATATAGCGGACAATGGTGGCCTGAGACATTCCTACGGTGCTTATAAAAAGTGGCTGCAAGAAGCAAGTTCAGCTGATATCAAGAAAGAGGCGATTCCAGGCTTAGACTTGACTAGTGGGCAACTGTTCTTTGTCGGATTTGCGCAATTTTACTGTGGAGAAACTACTTTGGCTGGAATGGTGGCTGTGCTGAATACGGATAATCACAGTTTGCCGAAATATCGTGTCGATGGAAGTGTTTCGAATTTTGAAAAGTTTGCCGAAGAATTCAAATGTAAGCCTGGTTCGAGAATGAATCCGGAAAATAAGTGCAAGATATGGTAGCTGATATTGTGATTTTTATGTTAATTAATATTAAGTTCACAGTAGCTTTAACGAGTATGTTTTTAATGTCTAATAAGACTTTTTTTTACAAGAAACTGTTTTCGAAAAGAATTTCTAGCAATGAATAGCAGAAAATGAAGAAAATAGCATTTACATTGACTTCCAGCGTGTTAAGAATGTGATCGGTTAGAAGAGACACTTCAGTTTTTGGTTTTATATTGAAACATTGCAATCAGAAAGTTTTCCCAGCAGTTTAAATGGCAGATAGGATATTTTTACGCCTCTATCATGACCGCCAAAGGGTTTTTTTTTTCAAATAATTTCAATTGAAAATTAATTACATATTTCAATTATAGTATTAATTATCCAGCTCTATAAATGATACTAAAGAAGGCATGTATTTGAGATGCAACAACTTTGTGATAGGATCTGGACCCAAATATAATTTATATGACGTACTCGCTATCTTTAGTCAGCATAAAATATTTATGCGAAGATGGAGTTCTGCTAAAACGTTAGATAATGTCAACAATTTTTACATGCTTTTTTCTCCACATCCTGTACAAAAACGTTGAACATTATCAGGCAATACTTTTCGGGTGTTGTGAAGTCATGGAGTCGAGTCAGCAAGCCAAATTGACATCAGACCAAACTGCCAACCGTGATGACACCAGACCAAACAACTTGAATCGATGGAGCCTTTTTTAAGGCTCTAGTAGCCACGTAAAATTTTAAGGTCTGTCTGATGCCCTCCAACTAAATTGACAAACTTCCAAGTTGTTCATAAGTTGGCTTGATGGCTTGACAATTTAATTTGATGGCGTAAATCAATGCAGCGAAAAAGCTATCTTCTCTCTGATTTGCCGGAAATGAGGACACTAGCGGATGTGATGTGTAAAATAAAGGTATAACTGGCTGTTACCTATTTGGGCGATATGTCGGGCATTCCATCGGTGATTGGTGCCTTCAGTCATTGTATAGCACGGAGGCTTTCGCAAGTATTTGATACTGGTGCCTTTCTTTCATTGTCAGGTAATTTGGTCATCTTTCTTGTTGCTTAGCTGCTCATCAAAATACTGAACACATCGCTTCATTGCATTCATCGTCCAGCTCGTCGTTCTGACCTGCAACTGCGGCCTGACGTTTGTTTCGCGATATCAATGGTATTGTCTATTAGATGCTGTCAAACGCCATATACTTCGCCTCAAGGAAAGAATTAAGAAGTGTTAAAATATGCAAGAAGTACTGCCTTGCCATTGGTATCAAGAAATCTAGTGAAGAATTAGAATATTCTTACAGGTTTATAGTTCCCTTATCAAAGGCGTATGGCCTATGAAGTAGGAAAATATATCGTAAAAAGGGTCAAATTCAGGCAACCGAAGCCCGCTAGGAATGTAATTGGAGTTGGCTTAAAACACAGCTTTATTGTCAACTCCCAAAATATAAAGTGAAGGTTGAATTTGCTCTCCACTAAAAGTTACCAAAATAATCATCGATTCTTACCAGGATGACTGTATTGACAGTGCACCCAAAAGAAGGGTGCTATGTTGGAATAGGGAATAAGAAAATCTCAGAAAAGCCGCAAGAAAAGACTATAACAGGATGAAAAACAAATCAAACTGAGAAGCACATAAAAATAATCTTCCAAAATACAACAAAGAACTCAGGTGATCCAACTCAAAAGACTCCCAGGGTGCCTAGAGCTCTGTTCAAATGCCACTAAATGAATATAGAACTACTTCGCACTCACGGCGGAGTGATGACGACTACCTTATTCAAAAACTCCTCACTTCACTAGCCAATGAGACTCTTGTTGAGTAGACTCACAGATATGAAAGAATATGGATACGATATGGCTATCCGTGTACCCATACGTGAGTGTGGCTTTTTTGATACACGCACAACATTGCTCTCTCACAAAAATTTCGCTCAGTGCGCCCCTTTCTACCGCACTCACAACCGAAAAGCCTTAAGGGGGTATTCCGGTTTTTCACGCGATAATCGTTCATTATTTCAATATGAATTTTAATACATAAAAATAAATACTCAATGGATATGGTTTTATTTTGCGTTTATTGCAGGATTTAAACTTTAGAAAAAACTTGGGTTTAAAAAAAAAAGTTGAAAATTGTTGTTGCTATGAGGGCTTGAAGTTGACCTTTGAAAATCAATCTTGGCAGGATTGCGTCCGTTTGAATTATCTGAAATTAGCAAATGAGGTGTCATTTTACTCAGGAGAATACCCGTTACAAGATGAACTACGCTTATCAATATCCAATTATTCGTTAAAAAATGGCAGCTTATAAAAAAAATTCTAATTTTTCCTTTTTTTTAGTTTTTTTATTAAAAACTATAGTTAATTGTTTTGTATCATCACAATCGTAGCTCATCTTTTTCCTTAAATTATAGCAAATAATTTGATATATCACTCATTAAATTCTGTAAGACCGTTTTCGAGAAATCTTGCCAAGAAGTTGAGAAAAGATGGTTTTGAGAAAATCGCGTTTAAAGTTTTATCTCAAACACTCTCGGCTCAAGCGTGCCGGGGATTTTCCAGAGATGATAGTGGTGGAAATGCGAATAACTTCAAAACGAAAACAGATACTGCGATAAAATTTTAAAGCAAGATTATATGATCATAGTGGATAAGAAAATGCAAAAAAAAAATTTCGATTTTTTCAAACCGAAAAACCGGAATACCCCCTTAATGCTGTGTCTTAATGCTGTGATTCCTAGATCAGTGTAAAAGCGTGCAACGGGAAACATGGAAAGAAACGTCTATGTCAGTTTGATTTGTGTCGGAGACTGAGAGCATTGACTTTCAGTCAAAATTTTTCAAATAAACTTTGGAAATTTTTCGGCGTATTCGGTGGAAACGTACATCTACGTTTGTGCGCAATCATTTGTGTTAGTTTCGCGAGTAAATTAGCGGTAAAAAAATATAAAATAGTGCGATAATGAATTGGCGCGTTCCAGGCTGCAAAAGTAGCTACCGAAGTACTTCGCAGGAGATATGGTATTTCGGGTAAGTAAAATAAACCTTTGGCAGCAATTTCATATAGTTTTTGTGTGAAATCATAATGAATTTCATTAACAAAAAGCATTTTAATCTCCACTCGCCGGTTCGGGGAAAGAAATGTCAAACGACGTTCAAAATGGCAATCTCTCGTGGTTTTCAGATGACCGTTGCCATATGAACTGTGCAGGGCACACATCAGTACCTCATTCTCGCACCAGTAAGCAAAAAGTCGAAAATTAGCACATTTCTCTCGGTCGATTTCTAATCCATTCTCTCTTTTATCTGAGATGAGGCTATACGCACGTCAACACCTTCTCACCTATCTGCTAGCACGGATATATACACTCTCACCTGTCGTTTGAAAGTATGCTTTTCTCACTTTTGCATATGATAAAGTGAGCTTATTTTGGTTTTGGTTCTTCTTAGGTGCCAGCTGATGGTAATCTCTTCCATCAATCAATCACATACTTTCAGTGCAAATTTCTTAGTCATAGCCATATAAAGAATGAACACGCAATCATAATCCATGAACCCGTACGTGAATGAAGCAATTTTACTACATATGCAATTTACTCTCTGCAAAAAAGCTTTCCCCTCAATGCCGCACACTCTACCCTTCTGCGCTGTAGTAGAAGCTCTTTTTGAATGGGATTTGACCGTTGAATTCGTTTCGCGAAGAGTATAGTACTAGGCATTAGTTGGAATGGCGGGGAAAATAAAATATGTGTCGCATGGGGCACAAATTTGCAAATTAATCAAATTTTCTGAATGAAATTTGATGTTATTTTGTAAGGGGAGGAATTGAATTTGTACTCACATTACACATTCTAGGGCGAAATCCTTTGTGCAATTGGTGCAAAACACTTTTTACTTTTGCACTGTTTATTGAGCAATCTAAACATTTACACTTTTAATTGATGAAAACACGAAAATAAAACATGTGTCAAACCGCCCAACGGCCATTTTTATTGATTGCTTTTGTTCATGGCGGGGAAAGCTTGATAGCGTATAGGGGCATTAAGTTTGATCAACCATATGAATTGACGTCATTTATGTGAAGAAAATTGTACGAACGATGAAAACCGGTGTGAATGAACGATTTAAAGCAAACTTTGAAATTGACTTGGGGTACTATTTAGGAATACTACCTGCAGATTATGATGCTAAATGATCTAAACGCATCGTTTGTATATATTTCATGTGTAGATGTTTTCTGTTACGTTGGTAGGCAAACCGATTGATTGAAATTAAATTAGCAAGTGTTTTGGTCGTGAAAATTTAATTCGTAGTTTTAAACGACATTAAGTTTGATTTCAAATATATCATTTTTACGGAATTTTAGATTTGATGGCTATGTTTGTCTGCAAATTAACTTTTCTAAATGGTATTTCTTATACTATAGTTAACCTTTTTATGTTAATAGAAAATACGTTCAATAAGGTGGCTAATCAAGAAACAATATTATTGCTCTTGCATTATTTGCATCAGCACAAAAATGAATATTCATGCAAAAAATATTATCCTTTCTAGCAAGAACGACAAGAAGTATTTCAGTTTTGACTAGAAAGCACATTCGATCACAATATATAATTTAAAATGGAAATATGGCACAAACGTGGCCTTCATGTAAATCTGAGTCTTTTTAGTATTTTATTCAAATATTCAAAATTCGTTTAGAGCAAAAGTAGCTGAAATCGGCCAATTTTGGGTTAGAGTGGTTTCGGACATAACGGACCAAGACCTATTGCTGTGATACAAACATTTCAGTTTTGTAGGGGAGTAAGGGGTTTTTTGGCTATAGTTTTGCAAAAACTGCCTTTACGGCGCTTTCGATGATTGAAAGTGGTCGGAGAGTATAATAATGATATTTTAAGGAGGAAAAAAATTTTGGTAATCTACGCACGCTTTTAGCGCAAATCGAAACTCATTGATTCGCTATTGACGTGAATTACATTACATCAGTAGTAATAAATTTGTATTTGCACCAAAAAAGTTGCCCTTTAATTTTACAATATTTCACGCCGCCCCCGTCATACAAACACATTGCGACCTCTCGCTCACATAACTATACCGGAGGTCGAAGATTGCTTCATTTCTCTCGGCCCATTTCGTATCCACTCCTCTCATATCTATGTTCTTAGTTCTTATGCTATGTCAATAGAGAACAAAGACTTGCCACATTTCTGTTCCGAACAGACCGCAAGGTTAACGGCTCCGGTCCGTGACACTGCTCGATTTTGATTGGCTAGATCATAAGAAATTTTGATAGGGGAGATATCAAAGCTAGTTTCCAGGGTTAAGTTGGAAACATTTGGCTTTCTTTTGAATACAGGGCGTATCAAAAGTAACTCTAGCCCAAACACTTTCGCTAGGTTTGAACTTTTTCTATTTGGTCACAAGTTTAACGACTGCAATAACCCTTGGTCGTGACTACACTGACCCGAAAGTGCGAATCGAACCTTAAGCCCGTGACTGGCCCACAAGTGGAAACCGAGCCTTAATATTGTGACCAGACAATAAAGTGTTTGTCGGGGCGGAGTTTTTCACGCCACTTTTCCCTTACTAAAAACTTAGATAGCTAAAAAATGACTGTGTTCTATTATGATTCTACGTTTTGAAAGAAATCGGGAAAACTATCTTTTGCTTCCAAACCGACAATTTCCACGGTAGCAGATGAGTCAAATGCAACTGGAGTTAAATTTGCCCCCTGCCTTCTTGGCCTTTTTTTGTCAATATTGAAGTTTTTTGAAAGTTCGTTATGAAATGCTTAATTTGGTGATTTTAAAATTCAGGTAAGTCCAAAAAATTTCTCCATTCAGTAGATAAGGAAAAGACGATTTCTTTGAACATCAAAGATTTTCGTTGAATTTTCGCAAAGACATTTCGCTGTCAATAATATTTACCTTTTAAACTCATAATAACAAGCAAAATCGTACGTTAACACAATTTTTTTATTAAATCTATGAAATTACAAACAGTAACGCAATAACTCTTCCAGTGTGAACCGCTCTCTCCATATTCGCATTTAATCGCTTATAATTCAGCTCAAGACAATGTCAAATGTTATCAGTACTTGATATTAAGTCATTGTCGTTCACTTCGATTCATCTGAAAACTGAACAGTTTACGCGAAGACATTTCATCGTAATATGTACTCATTTTTGCTGGCGGTTCTGATTTCTGTGTGTCGCGCGAATTTGGTGGACAATGCACACGATGTGCTTAGCGAGTATGTTTCGAGACACAAAAGTCGCGTTGTGAGTCCGTGCGATGATTTCTACCAGTTTTCCTGCGAACAAAAAAACGAAGCTACCCTAGGCCCAAACATAAAACACTTTGGTTCCGACTACTTGCACTTGGCCAAACAAGAGGTTAGAAAGCATTTAGCTGATCATCTAAACAGCACTTTGAACGACCGCCACCATCACAATGCAGCATGGAACAACGCAAGAAAATTTTATTGGTCTTGCTTGCGGAGCCGACAAGAGGATGCAATTCCAGAGCTCAAGAGGGTACTTCAAACCATTGGCAGCTTCCCTATCTTGAACGAGCCTTGGAGATCAGATGACTTCGATTGGTTGCAGGCAGTATCATCTCTACGCCAATATGGTATACAAGCCATCATCCACGAGAAGATCGCGCCGGGCTGGAAAGTCTCACAGCTTCCTAAGATATACCTTGTCGGACCGAAGTTTGAATTCGTCCATAAAGAGGACTTGCTCGGTACTTCACGAAACAGTGAGGAGTTCATTTTTTTCTACAAAAGATATATTAAGCTCCTTATGCAGAAACTAGGCCTCCGGATTCGTAAAGCTCGCGAGGTGTCCGAAGAAATCGTGGCTTTTGAGACGAATCTTGCTCGCATTGCGCCGGATGACAGTGAGCTCACACCTCCAGAACCGATTTCTGTTCGAACGCTTAAATCGAAGATATCGAAAATAAACTGGCGCAACTATTTCAGTACGATATTTGAAAAGCATATAGACTCAGATGCACCGCAAATCATAATTCATGAAGAATACTATCAACAGCTCGCACCTCTAGTCGCACGGACAGAGCCAAGAGTTTTAGCACAGTATATTTTGTTCAAATTTTTCTACCATTTCAAATTATTGATTGATGAAGAGCCCAACCCGGAAATATGCATAGAGGAGACAATCAGTAAAATGAGTACAACTGTTGGAAAAATCTACGTTGAGGCTTTCTTTTCTACCGAAATGAAAGAAAGTGTTGTCGAAATTGTGGAAAATGTGAAGTGCGCCTTTGTTCAAATTTTAAATGAATCAACGTGGCTGGATTCTTCTACGAAACAAGCGGCTCAAGAGAAACTGGATGCCATGCGTATCATTGTAGGATATGCGCAAGATAGTTTGTTTTTTGATGAAAACAAGCATATAGCTTTGTCCGAAAATTACCATGAAAGCTGTTTAAGCTTGGCAAAATTTGAATCGCAACTGGAACACGCTCAACTGCAGAACGGCTTACGTCCTTGGATTCCGAATCCAGTTGATTCAAATGCCTTCTACAAAATAACGCAAAACGCTATCTTTGTTCCAGCTGGATTACTGGTGCCTCCAATATATGACCCGTCATACCCGAAATTCAGAAATTACGGAGTTTTGGGATCCATTGTTGGCCACGAACTGACTCACGGCTTCGATTTCGAAGGAAGAAACTACAACTCGAAAGGATCTGTCGAAAATTGGTGGACCACACGGTCTCTGATCGGTTATTACAGTCACGTTGAATGCATGTTGTCCCAATACAATAGTATGGCTACATCTCGTCCGCGAGGAATTATTGGGAATTTCGGCAGCATAAGTGAAAATATCGCAGACAGCGGAGGTGTCCAGGTAGCTTACAGAGCCTATGAAAACTGGAAGGAACAGGAAGGTAGAGCTGCTGTGCTTGTAAAAGAAATCATAGCTGACCGTAATATGACCAGTGAGCAACTGTTTTTCTTAAGTTTCGCACAGTTTTGGTGCCTGTTTCAAGATGGCAATGAAAACGAAAGCCGATCTCATTCTTCGAACAAATATCGTGTAATCAATTCGTTATCTAATTCCCTAGCTTTTGCAAATACTTTCAACTGTCAGCCAGGTTCAGTTATGAACCCGACAAAAAAATGTAATCTATGGTAGCCGTATGCTGTTTATCAAATAAATATATTTATTGCATTCTTGGTAAAATTTAATTTTTATTTCAGTTTTAAGTGAAAGCGTAGCCAGATTTTCGAAGAAAACTTGAGAAATTGTGTCGATTTTAAAATATGCTCAACCAAATGTACTTCTTATTGCAACCAATCTGTATCGAAGGTCTGTAAGATCCGATGACTGCATTGAAATTCATAGGCTAGAAAGATTTCAGGGGTTATGACTCGAAACAGTTTCAAAATTCAGGAAAGTAAAACATTTATTCTTTACTATATATTATTTATGAAAATGAATGGCAGCATCTCCTAGTACAAATATGATGAAAATATTCAGTTTTGGCTGCACATTCGTGGCGCTGCAATCATTACAGCTGCTCCATGTCAAGATCAACACACCCTGTGAATTTCGTTTTTATCCGTAGGCTGCATTGGAAGTCACATGGATGTAGATTTGTGGGGCTGCCGTTCAAAACATTTGCGAAATTTGAAAATTTTTTTCATTAGTTACATATTTTCATTGTGGAAGTTTGTTATATGAAAACACAATGGCAGCATCGGTTAGTGCGAAAATAAAAATTTCTAGTTCTGGAAACTCTTTGCTAGCACCACAACCAAAAGTATACCAAATCTGCCTCACCTCAAGGTTAGTCCAGACTCTCAACGTGAATTTGAGGGCTTTTAGGGTTACCACCCACGAAAATTTCAAAATTTTCGAAACACCAAACGTGTTAATTGTAACTATAAGATCATTAGTATTTTCTGCGAGATCATTATAAACGGAAAAATTTCTTTGAAATGAAGAATTATTATAGCTGGCAGCCCCAACCTAATTTTTCAAGACCAATCTTGGTTTACACAAAGGTCCTTTACTAGGTCAATTATAATAAAATCTGATAACTATATCGGAAGCTATAGGGCAAAAAGCTTTTATTTTTTTGGCGACTTTTCCAGACGGAACCACTACAACAATTTGTCCACAGCTTTAAAATCTGGTCTCAGTAAAGATCAATACACTCAGTGAATTTCAATTGGATCTGATTATCGGGTCATCAGCTCTCGCAAATACCTATTTCGAGTGCTAAAAATAGAGGTACCTAATTTGGTGAAAAGTTACCGTCTTGGGCGAGTTAAAATTTTGAAAATTTCACTTTGAATGTGTACCCAAAAAAAAAATATGTTCAGAAGGGTTTTTGATTTGAAAGTTTTCTGTTAAGATAACTAACCGCCGTAGCTATGGGGTTGCTTGCCCATTCATTATAAATCACGCAAGCGTATTTCATTTGTCCATTAATGTGTCTTGTAAATTTCGTGATGATTTGATGACTGTGAGAAACTACAAAATTCGATATTTGATGAATTTTCTTTGGATAATTTCAGGTACTTGGCACCCACATAAAGTTAAAAAGTTTTAAAGCACTATTATAATCAAGCTAGAAACATAGCTTAATTTCACTTCCTGTGTTTGATTTTTCCAAATATTTTCCACCAGATCTCAAAGCTTTCCAGTTCTACACCCTGGACACTGCACTGCTCAGCTCCTTGTGCATAAAGAGAGGAAAATAAACCTGGATGACGATGCTGAGACCATCAGTCCTTTTCGAATGCGCTGGGAACAGCGAACCAATGACACGTTCCATGAATATCGCATGAGTAAGAGTGCTAGGTCCCATTCACCCAAGTCTTAACTTCCTCATAAAGAGCCTGTCGTCCGGCCCATTTGTTCCCCACAATGGCCTAGGTCAGCTATTTCTTTGCCGCAATTTAAGCAGCAGAAAGTTCAACCACTCCCGGCCTATTCATGGCTCGCTGGGTTCCACGCCTGAACATTAAAGTCATGCGTCGCAGATTCCTTCTACCAGTAAGCATGTGGCATCTCACAAAATGGCTTCCGTTTGAGCATTGAAGTCTCACAAGCCCGAATTATCCACCCCAAGGTACTGTCAGCAGTGAAATTTAATGTTGCTTGAGTCACTGGGGTCCCAGTTGTAAGAGGCTTCCCTTCCAAGCTCGATGCGACAATTTAGTCCCTGTTTAGTAAAGTGGCATTCCAGCCTAGTCACTTACAGGGAGAGCGGTGGCGTCTCTGCCTGCTCTCAGCGATTTGGAAGGTGATGTAATTTAAATCCCTTGCAGTTCAATTTAATGATGGGCGCCATTCGCGTCATGTTTTTCGGTGCACAATATGTACTGAAGCTGCGTAGAGCAATCTGCTTCCCGGTGGCCAACCTGTCCACACTTCCCGCAGCTGGCGCTTCGGTCTATACCGTGGCAGCAACGCCTTGTGTGGGGTAGTAGCCTAGGCACCAGTAGGAATGTGCCACCTCAGCCCACCTTCGCACTAGGGCGCTTATCATTCCCACCCGGACTCGCCCAGACTTGAGGATTTTGAATTCTGGTGCCTCATCCAGCTCCACTACAGCTCGACTCTGTTCCCTTGTGTTAGGAGGGAATGGTCTGTGGGAAATAGTATACCTTATCCGCATTATTAGTAATGTTCGAAGAATAACATTATTGCTAATGTTCGAAGAAGAACATTAGTATTAAAATCACTTTGGCCAAAAATTCAAATTTCTATATATATATATATATATATATATATATATATATATATATATATATATATATATATATATATATATATATATATATATATATATATATATATATATATATATATATATATATATATATATACATATATATATGTATATATATACATATATATATGTATATATATACATATATATATATATGTATATATATATATATATATATATATATATATATATATATATGTATATATATATATATATATATATATATATATATATATATATATATATATATATGTATATGTCATCGAAAAATTTCAGTGAAAAAATCTCAGGAACGCGCCATCCGATTGAACTGAAATTTTCAGGACACATTGGTGTATATGCAGAATAGTGCCAGGTCTCACAAAAAGTTAATAATTTTTAACCCTTTGGCGCCGGCGGCCAATTTAGTGATATTTTTAATATACCTATTATTCCGTACACAAATAATTTTTGCAAAAATAAAGTTGACGAAATAAATTTCGAAAGTGTTTCACATGTGAATCGGATAATGATTTGGAATTTTTTAACCCCATGTGTGCGCTGGGTGCCTAAAAAGAGAACGGGAAAACTTTAAAATTTTTAAATTGCGATAACTTTTGACAGAGCCATTCAATCATTCCGAAATTTTCAATGCATATTGGTATTATTTAGTTGTAGATTTGTGTGGTTTTTAATGAGCGTGCTGGCAACCCTGTAGCTAGGGCAGGCACTGAAAGTGAAAACCTCCAAATCATCGTCTCTCTTGAAAAAATGCCGCTTCTTCAAAAAAAGCCACTCATATGTAAATCTTGTGCTTTGTTTACCGAGGCAAAAAAAAAATTTGATATGGTATAATGGACACGCCTGGTAACCCTTGCACAATTTACCTATATTTTTAGCATCAAAAACTTCTGTTCACGGAAACTCACGATCCGATAAACAGAATTAATTGAAATTTGCAGAATGTATTGGTCTTAAATAAGACCAAATCTGATAGAAGTGATTTTAAAATGCGGGTGATTCTGTGCCAGTGGTGCCATCTTGAAAAATCACTAAAAAAGATAACTGCTTTTAGCCCTATAAGTTCTGATTGAATTGTTCGATTTTGACGAAATTTATACAGTAGCTGGACCTTACTTTAAACTACGTTTGGTAGAAATTTGGTCGAAAAATTCGGTTGGAGCTGCCAGCTATGATAATTTTGGTGTCTTTTTTTTTTCAAAAAATTTGAAAAAATAAAAATTTGGAAGTGAAAACATTCAAACCATCGACTATCCTAAAAAATGTTCGTTTCTTACAATAAAACCAATCTGTATACAAATCTTATGCTTTATCTACACGTTCAAAGTAAAACTTTGGAAATTTCATGTCGGACAAGAACGGTAACCCTCTCCCAGTTAACCTATATTTTTAGCATCAAAAACTTCTGTTCACTGGAACTCACGAATCAATAATCAGATACAATTGAAATTAACAGAATGCATTGGACTTAAATAGGACCAGGTCTGAAAGAAGCGATTTTGAATTGTCGGCAACTCTGTGCCAGTGGTGCCATCTTGAAAAATTACAAAGAAAAAAAACTGATTTTTGCCCTATGAAATGTAAATAAGTTACCAGATTTTCATGAAATTGACACAGTAACTGAACTTTACTCTGAACTCTGTTTGATAGAAATTTGGTTGAAAAATTTGATTGGTGCTGCCAGCTATGGTAATTTTTGTGTCTTTGGTTTTGAAAATTCGCTCAGGGAAATAAAACTTTTTGCCCTATAACTTCCAGTGCAGTCATGAAATCAATACGAATTTCATACAATTACTGGAACCTATTTTAAACATTATTCAAGCCAAATTTGGTTGAAAAGCCCGGATAGGGTTGCCAGCTATTTTTGGTTTTGTGTTTGTTTGCAATATCTTTATTAAGCGGTTTTATCGTAGAATTTTCAATTGGTTATGATATTGTAGTGACAATAAACAGCAAATATTAAGCTTTCCATTATTTGAAAAAGCGCGCTGCAGGTAACCCTAAATTTCCTTATACTCCTATAACTTCAAATGTTATATAACAACGTGAAGCAGATGTGATATATTCTTGGCTTTGATACTGGCGAAAGGTTGCCAGCACGAGTCGGTTGTGCTACTTTTGTACCAATAGGTGCCTACAGTTAGTATTCATACCGGAAACATTTACAATGAAAATAAATAACCGATGTTTCAATTCCCAAAGTTCTGCAAATTTTTCGGATCGCAGCCCCAACCACCAACTTCAGTTACAGTGCTGCAGGCACTGAGCATTTTCTTCATTGATGTTATACGAGATGCTGCTTTCAAAATTTTGTGAAATAAGCAACTGATAACGAATATAATTAACCCGTGTTTTGCTCTCATAAACGTTGAAATTCATGCCAGTGGTAATATCTGAAACCTTCCACCATATGAATTATAATGCATTCTTGAGACCAAAGTAAAACGTGGCATTTGAAACAGTTTGACCGTAATAAGCAGCTCATGTGGTGGAATATGCACTCGAAACCTGCACGATTCTTCTACTGTTCTTCGAACGTTAGTGTTTCTAGCGGTTCAGGTGCGCTAGAGTTTAATTTTATTTTATTAGAGGATTCTAAGTGGTTTGAGTCTTGAGTCTAGCAACGTTGGTTGTAATTTGTGATGTATTTGATATTACATTTCATATGATTATGGGATGTATTTTGAAACTATTGTGAAACATAAGCATTTTAGTTAATAATCCAATTAACAATACATATGCTTGTTTCTTTCAAAAAAGAGTCCGCGAATCGTATTAAGAATAAACAAACGTTCCACTAGACACTGTAATCAACAATAATATAATATATAATGGCACTGATTTTGCACTTCAGAACATGTTCCTCCTCCAGAAAATCATTTGTTTTTTTTTCTTCTCAGTTCGACAGATAAAATCTATTTAACTTCTTTTTAATAGTATAAATATTTTGTTTCTTTATTTAATTTGAACAAAATTTAATTTACTATATTTTTTTTAATAGCGACTTTTGATAATGTGGACAAGCAAATTTAATATATCAAATTATTTAAAATTGTCAAGTCGCAGTCAAAACGGTCGAAATGTTTTGAGATGTTTTAATCCTTGAGCCATGCCGAAAATTTTAAAATCTTGCGTCACTAAATCTTAAACCACAGGTGTGCCAGCAATCTAACGAAATACATATGCCCACATCTCTTCTTTGCAAGGGATTTGTTGATGCTTTATAAAAAACGAGCTAATACACCGAAATACCATTCGAACTCATTATTGCGATTAATCAACTGCCGGAAAAATTAGATTCAAGCCACCTGCAACACTTCCGCAACAGACGCATGCCATACGCCCCCATCAAATGTATTCGTCAAATACCCGCAACCGAACCGGAAGATCGCGTCAAATGTATCCGAAAATTTCTTTCATTAAAAATAATATGTCACTCCCAACGATTAGTTCGAATGAGCATCAGATGCGGAAAAACGAGAGTATCGAATGTGGCATGGTTCGAGGTGCAAGGGGTTCTCGACACGCTGCCGCATTAAAAGAAAAGTGTTGCATGCGATACGTTTATTTCGATGCATCAATGAATGAGGAAATCTATCAACAAGAGGCGCTCGATGGGTTTCGTAGGCGTCAATCTGACAAACGGTTGACGGAAAAATCATTTGACGAGTCTTGGGTAAAATGGGCGAGCCATAAATGTTCGAAATACATAAATCTTGTAAACGGGTGTTGCAACAAATTTATTTCCACTTTCTATGTCACTGGATCGAGGTATTCTTGGAGTTATATAAATTTTATGAGGTGAAAATTGAAAGGTTAGTGTAGTTTTTCAAGTCTAGCAATATCCGGTATTATGCTCAATCTGTTTCTTTATATGGATTGGAAAATTAATATATTTTGTTGAATAAATAGACACATTTTCACGGAAATAGTTCAAATTTTCGAAGTCAATTTCGTAAAAAAACATTAAACAAAGAAACTATCATAAATCTAGCGAACATTCTGAAAGAAATATTAAATTTTTTCAGGGCACTTGAACCGCTAGTAACACTAATGTTCGATGAACAGTAGAGGAACCGTGCAAATTTTGAGTGGCCTTATAACAGCCAGCCTATTTCGAGGGCTATGTACCGCTTTGATCACAAGAATGCACTTTGCCAGCACTGCAACTAAAAGTTTACCACAACTGCTTCCCGTCAAACTCTATGACTCTCGTTTTCATCCGGTGACTTCATCGAAAGAATGGTGTTTGGAGTTGACGTCTGAAAAATGTCCAGAACTTGGAAAATTAAAACATTGGTTGCTTATTTTCATTGTAATTTTCCCTATATGAATAATTAACGTGAACATTTATTGATATGGAAATGACAAAAACGCTTCGTGCTGGTAACCTTTTACCACTGCCCAAAATATATCAAATTTGCTTCAGGTTGAAGACAACCTTCACTGCGAATTTCGTTTCGATCCGATGACTGCGTCGGAAGTTATAGGAGTGCAAAGAAATTTAGGGCCATCACTTTCAAAAAATTTTAAAATTTTCGAAATCTTAATATTAATTGTTTATTGTCACTGAAAAATCATTACCATTTGAAAATTACTAAAGATATGGCAACAAATACAAAAACGACCATAGCTGGCAGCCCTTTCATGATTTTTCAACCAGATTCCTACTGAATATAGGCTACAATAAGGTCCATTTATCATGTGCATTTCCTTTTGATGTCATGTCTGCAGTGGAAATTATAGGGCAAAAGGCTTTATTTTGCTGAGCAAATTTTCAAAATTCAAGACACCAAAATCACCGTAACTGGCAGTTACAAACTAATTTTTTCAATCGAATTTCTACCAAATTTGTGTTAGAGTCAGGTTCAGTTTTTGCACGAATTTCATCAAAATTAATTGACTGAATCAGAATTCTACTTCAGAATCAGATCCTACTACTGACATAGTCGCACAACAAATGGACCTCCTATAACATAAATGATGAGAATGTTCAGCGCCTGCAACACTTTTCCAACAAACCAATAGTAAGTCTACCAACCAATCCTTTGAATATCCTTTTCTTCTGAGGATTTCATCGAAAGTCTCTACGATTAAACGGCATTTGAGGCTACCATCCGAAAAATTTTCCAATTTCAAATTTAAACATGGGTTCCCTATTTTTATTGTAAATGCTTTGCATTTAAATATATAATGGATGTATCTGTTAGTGCAATATTAATGCAAATGTCTGGTGCTCACAACCATGTGTTAGCAGCATAACCAAAAATATACCAAATCTACTTCACGTTAGGTTAAACCCACCCTGTGGATTTCGTTTCGATTTGATGACTACACTGGAAGTTATAAGGGTGAAAAGAATTTTCACTGCAAATTTTTTCAAATTTTCGAAACCGTAATATTTGTTGTTAATTGTCATTGCAGGATCATTCCGTATTGAAAATCTAGTCTAATGCCAAAATATTACAAAAAGTACCATCCCTGGCAGCCCTTTTACGATTTTTCAACGAAATTCCTACGAAACTTGGCTTACAATAAAGTCCATTGACTACATGAATTTCGTTTTGATTTCATGACTATATCAGAAGTTATAGGGGAAAAAGCTTTATTTTGCTGATCAAATTTACAAGATTTAGGTGACCAAAACTACCATAGCTGGCAGCTCTATTCTAATTTTTCAACCAAGTGGGGCTTAAAGTAATTTTCAGGTACTGTGTAAATTTCGTTAAAATTTGTTGGCTGAATCGAAGTTATAGGCCAAAAATCGATTTTTTTCTTTTTGATTTTTCAATATCACTTCTATCAGACGTGGTCCTATTTAATACCAACATGCACCGTGAATTTCATATTGATCGAATTATCCGGTGGTCAGTTCTCGTGAACAGAAGTTTGGTGTGCTGAAAATAGAGGTGATGGGTTGCCGTTCTTGTGTAACACGGAATTTTGAAAATTTTATATTGAAATGGTGGACAAAGGTTAGAATTTAGCAATGATTTGATTTGTTTCCAAAAAAGCAAAAAACTTTCAGGAGGGTCGGTAATTTGAAGGATTTTTCTCACGGGCCATCATTAGCTACAGGATTGCCCGCATAGTCCTAAAACAATTTTGTACAGTTTTAGTTAACATTAATAAGCTCTGCAAACTTCACGATGATCCAAAAATTTTTGTCAAAAGTAATGACATATCGAAGTTAAAAAAAAGCCCTGCCTACTTTTAGGCACTCAGTGCCCACATAGGGCTCATAGCTTCGACATTTTTTTCCATAGACAAGCATAAAACATAATAAGTTCTCATTTTCAGTATTTGCTTTTAGTAAAAACATACTCTGCATAGAAATATAGGCGCACCTGAAAATTCACTAAAATGCCTATCACCGCCAAAAGGTAGATGATATATTAATTTTTATTAATTATTGCACTGGTCCCCACATGCATCTATGTTAGTGTTACCAGGTCCAGTGTGCTATATTTCGGGACGGAAGGTAAAAATAATCGGGACTTTTGATTTCAAATCGGGACAGCTACAATAACGAAATAGAAACAAAAGATTTTTGTGAATCATCATTCATTTTGCCATTGCTTAGTACAAGAAACGAAACAAATGAGCCTTAAGCTAGGATAAACTTCTTTGTGACATAATAAAACTCAAACATACTCGTAATTGTTTTGACAAATTAAATCAAACCGTAACCATCTTAGCTAATTACTAATTTTTGGAAACATTTGCAAGTATTTATTTACGTTATTTTTTATTCATACTTAACGTCAGATTTCACTGCTTTCAATAAGTCTTTGTTTATTTATCACATAATCATAAAATTCACTACACGAAAACTTAAAGTTGGTCTTTATTCCGTTCAAAATCTTTAATGGACTCCGACATGGGGATGGTCTGGCCTGCCTCCTCTTCAAACTGGCGTTGGAGAAAGCAATCCGAGACTCTGGCACGTCAATGAGAGGGACTATCGTCACCAAATCCTGGCAGATACTGATTTATGCAGATGATATACACATAATTGGAAGATCAGAGCTAGTTGTACGGGAATCCTTCATCCAGATCGGGTGAGCGGGACAAAAACTGGGGTTGCACATTAATGAAGGAAAGACTAAGTACGTGGCGGCAGCATTTGCAGGAAGAAAACCTAGAGTTGGTCAAACTTACAGGGTAGTTGAGCATGAATTTGAAGTAGTGTCATCTTTCAACTACCTTGGGTCAATCGTAGTAGCTGATAGCAACATGTAGGAAGAAATACGCGAGCGTTTATTCAAATGCAACAGAACCTACTACAGTCTGTCAAGGTTCTTCAAATCCCGAAATCCTACCCGATCATCAAGCTCTTACTGTACAACACCATGATCCTGCCAGTACTCACGTTTTTGTCAGAGACTTGGATCATCAGCAAAAGGCGCTCTGACCTCTTAACCGGAGAATAGTTGGCCCAAGAAGGGCGATTCCGGAGACGCTACAACCATGAGTTGTACGCTATCTGCCTAGAATCAGATATCATTACGAAGATAAAGCTCGGTGGACTCCGGTAGGCAGGACACGTAGCTCGAATGATCGTAGAAGACCCTGCTCGGAAAACCCTTTGCGGCAGATTTTACGGCAGACAACAGCGTGGAAGACCTTGCCTGCGTTGGAGGGATGGCGTTGAACAGGACGTTCGGAGTTTAGGGGTGCCCAAATGGATGACATCGGCTCGCGATCGGGACCGATGGAAAAATTATTTGACGGAAGCCAGGACCAGATCCCGGTTGTAGCGCCGATGGTGATGATGAAAGCATATTGCACACTGTTGTTCAAAATATGAGCAAGACATCCCTCTGTAATAATATTGTTATTATCGTTGTATGGTAATTGGAACACTGAATTATAGTGGCGAAAATTCACATTTGCATTTTCTGCACAACCACTGGTAATATGTTTACTATCAATACTACGTTCTCTCAATCGTGCTAATAAATTATTATATATGGGAAATGCAGTTTCATTTGAGCCTTCATAAAATCAAATACACATGTCTTAAGGCTAGTAGCTAGACTGTAAAATCTTATCAACAGTGGAAACATTTTTATTGCACCGTGATTAGAACCATCTGCAGCAGCAACACTATAAAACGTACCATTTTGAAGGACACCAATCGCCTCTTGAGTAGACGCCGGATCTAAAATATTATGCACTGCAATTGCACTGGCCTTAGTTCTTTCAAGTGTTAGATGTTGAGTAATTTTTGAATCGCAAAACAAAACACTATCAGGCTTAGCTTCACAATCCTGAGAATTAAATGGCAAACTGTGCGTGATGGAATGGTGTCGGCAAGTGTCAAGGGAAGAACGAGACAGCATGAATTAATGATATCTGTATCTCGACAATATGATACGCGTGAAGTTTAAAACTTTTATGCTGCCTATTTAGTCAGAGTTTAGTGAGAAAATATAAAAATCACAAATTAAAAATATTTTTAAGTAGTAACAGCTTACAGATGAATTCGTTTCATCTGTAAAAATTATTGATCAAGGAGGCTAATAAGAAATCGGGACATTTGGCGTCCCGATCAAGGGTAAATCGGGACGTGTCACCAAGCCCTGAAAATCGGGACGTCCCGCTCAAATCGGGACACCTGGCAACTCTAATCTATGTCCTCTGAAAATTTCAGCTCAGTCAGATCACGTACTCTAGAGATGATCTCCCTTGATAATCTTTTTGCTGACATATATATATATATATATATATATATATATATATATATATATATATATATATATATATATATATATATATACTGTGAGCATCAACAGTGAGTGCACACCTTTCAAATTGGTTTTTGAACTTCAATAAAAAAAATATTTCTGATTGAATAATATCAAACGTTTATTTGTTAGAAACAATATACAAAAAAATCAATTCCATATATTAACTGACAAAAAATTTACAGAGGAACAAAAACAAAAAGTCAATGAAATATGAATCAAAAGTAAGTGCACACGTGTTCAAACGTTGCTAGGTTTTAGCTGTAAAGAAAGTCACGGATCTTTTACTATAACGGAATATAATTTCAATTTAATTTCTAGGAAACAGCATTCGCAAAAATTATTGGTAAAGTCATTTTTGAAGGAGTTAGTTGGATTCAAAACGTGTAAGAAGAAAATTGCGAAAATGAGGAAAGAAACTGAGCCGGTAACACGAAAAATTATCTTAAATTTCCGTTGTGAAGGAAAAAGTTTACGGGAAATTGC
The DNA here is from genome assembly GCA_963978885.1 of Nemotelus pantherinus. Lineage (NCBI taxonomy): Eukaryota > Metazoa > Arthropoda > Insecta > Diptera > Stratiomyidae > Nemotelus > Nemotelus pantherinus. Next base: position 83,025,864 of record OZ022265.1, on the reverse strand, counting down.
AAAAATTGTAAAAAGACCACACTGTACAGTTAAAAAAATTATTGAGAAATACAATAAATTCAAAATATTGGACAATTTTAAAAGATCTGGACGGCCAGGGAAATTAAATAGAGGAGAAAAAAGAAATATTGTGAAAGTAATCCACGTTCAAGTGTAATCCACGTTCAAGTGCAGCGAAAATAGCTGAAAATTACTCCGCGACACACAATCAATCAGTTTCAGTCTCCACCATTCGAAGAATATTGAATGAACATGGGTTTCATGGCAGAGCACAACGAAGGAAGTCGTTCATTTCTAAAGCGAATAAGAAAAAACGCAAAAATTATGCAAGAAAAATATAAAAACTGTACTTATAATTTTTGGAAAAACGTTTTATTCTCTGATGAGAGTAAATTTGAAATATTTGGCGGGCATACAAATAAAAAAAATTGGCGAACTAAAAATACTGAGTTCCATCAAAAAAATGTTTCCGGCAAAGTGAAACATGGCGGAGGATCTGTTATGGTTTGGGGGTGTATGGCAGCATCGAGAGTTGAATACCTTGAATTTATTGGTAATAAGCAAGGTTATCTCAATATTTTGCAGCGAAATATGGCTGACCGTGTTGCGAAATTGGAATTGCCTAGGACGTGGATCTTCCAACAAGATAACGATCCTAAGCACACTTCCTATTTAGTAAGGGAGTGGTTGCTTTATAGAACTCCCAAGGTACTGAATCATCCACCTAATCCCAGACCTCAACCCCATTGACCATTTTTGGGATTATTTAGACAGGAAAATTCGACAACGTCTAATCACAAGCAAGGAAAGTTGGCAAAATGCTCTAAATCTAAAGGAAGAATGGGATAATATACCAGCAGAATTTACCAGAAAATTAGTAGAATCCATGTCTAGAAGACTGGAAGCTGTTTTAAAGGCAAAGAGCGGTCAAACCAAATACTAATTCTTCTTAAAATTGTTATATAAATTTTAATTATATGAAGTGTGCACTTACTTTTGACCCGAATTTTATTGACTTTTTGTTTATGTTCCTCTGTAAATTTTTTGTTAGCTAATATATGGAATTGATTTTTTTGTACACTGAAAGAAAAACTCTTGGTTGATTCAACTATTTTTAATAGTATTGCAACGATTCATTCAAAATCGTTAAATGAACTAAGGAAAATAGTTATTTTTACTATGTTAATATAGTTAATTTAACGATATAAAAGTAGTTGGCTCTGGTTATACAAAAAATATCGCAACGTTCATGAAATCAACTGTTTTAATTATTTCATAACCACGAAAATTAGTTGATAAATAGAAAATATTCATCAATTCACTCAAAACTTCAACGTTTCGAATTATCAACAGTTTTTATGGTACTTAAACTACTTTGCAACTTTGATTTCAACAAACGTAATTCAGTGAGCAAAGTCTTTGGAATTATTCCACGCAAAGTAGAATAGTTTCAACATTTGGACGTTTTTCATGCTCCGAATGAAATTGTTTATCAACCACGCGTTATGGTGCATAAAAGTAATCAACCATTTTCTTATGGTTGTTTTAACTATAGCCCGTAGTTGACGCAAAAACAACTAAGGAAAATTGTTGATTTTACCAAGATTTTTCTTTCAGTGTATATAGTTTCTGTCAAATAAAGGTTTGATATTACTCAATCAAAAATATTTTTCAATTGGTATTTTTTTTTATTGAAGCTCAAAAACAAATTTGGATGGTGTGCACTCACTTTTGATCCTCATAGTATATATATATATATATATATATATATATATATATATATATATATATATATATATATATATATGTATGTATGTATATAAAGAACGATGAATTTTTGGCGAAACGAGTCTAATACTAATTTTCTTCCAAAATCAGTAAAAAAACAAAAATCAGTAAAATATATATATATATATATATATATATATATATATATATATATATATATATATATATATATATATATATATATATATATATATATATATAAAGAAAGATGAATTTTTGGCGAAACGAGTCAGAGCAGGGGACATGCAACATTTTTCGAAAAACTTCAGTTCCCAATAGCGAAAAAAGGCAATGGTGTGCGATGTCACCCTGCAGTTTTACATTTATTATGAAAGTGACGGCGATCTTTCCACAAATGGTAAAATTATTAAATTAATTACTGATTTTAAAATAGAGCCTTGGCTATTAGAATAGATTAGTATGCAAGCTTACTTTGAAAGTCCCTACATCTTTTTTCTCAATTGACAGCTGTCAATAAGACAACTTCCAGAAACCTCACGGGACCAGCGCGAAAGGCAGTATACATTATTTGAAGGTAATTATCTTTCTGCTAATTCAATGAATGACTAAGATTTTATTAATAATCTCAGCCTAGAACTGTTTTTTCGACCGAAGGCAAACCGCAGATATTTACTTCTTACTTCAATTGATATAAGAATCTATTTTTTCCATGGAAATAATGATCTTTCCATGTTACAGATACATATGTATGTATGTGCACAATAAAATAATAATTATGTGAATTGATTGTATGTAATGAAGTATGTACATACTTCACTCGCTGATGTGTCGGAAACCATTACTATAGCTTGAGATAAATTTGGCAAAACAATATAATCATAAGGAAAAGAGGAATGTGCAACAGTTTATTGAAAATAACTTTTATTTCCAATTTAAGTTATCGTTTCTATGTCAAACGGTGATAAAGTACATATGTATGTATGTATGTATAATGATGGCATGATGGCATGATCTTCACATTCAATCCCTGATCACTTGAATTATTGAACTTTTATGTGAATTGAATTTTTTCCCTATGTGTAAACTCATTCTTGACAGACTGTATGTATGTATGTATAATGATGGCATGATGGCATGATCTTCACATTCAATCCCTGATCACTTGAATTATTGAACTTTTATGTGGGACATCGATCTGCATTAACGAGGGCTCGTTTCAGTTTTCCTTACAAGCTGTAGGGGTGAATGTTTCAATTGAACGAGTGTATTTCTTATGTGCCAAATAGATATTGGCCGAGCCCAGGCGAGCCGAGTGTGTGGGCGGTCCAGACGAGCGAGTTTGACAGGTGTCACAGGCGCTCGTGCCACATCCGATCGGAATGGATGTTGAGCACGAGCCAAGGCGATTCGAGACGAGCTGTCAAATGCCGTCCACATGTTGGCGGCCTCGTCTGACTTCGGCTCGCCTGGCCTCGGCCAATATCTATTTGCTACATTAGAACTACTCTTAATTTAAATATATCCTTTAAAATAATTCACCATTAGCATTGCCATACCAATGTTTGAAAAAAATCCTAATTTCACACAACGTTTACCGGAGAAATCAAACCACTTTTCGAGTTTTCCGTTTACGATCGACTGCAGCCCTCTAATTCATCACCGACTCACGTACTCAGGATTATCTAGAATTTATAATGATTTTGATGGTTTCCGTTCTCCTGGAACAACTACTTCGTCAACCGATAAACAACTCAAGGCAAATCTCATTTGTATCAATAAATCACGGAGTCGTACGATTTCGGTTTTTTTAATGCGAAGTGTTTTATGCATGAAGGTATTAAACTAGTTCGCCGGGAAGCATTGTAGTGATACGATAAATGTACTGGATTAGATCTTAGAAAGGAAGAGATCCGAACCGCTCTGAAATTTCATTTGACGATGACGCCAAATCAGTATAAATTTAAATGCTTCGAAAGGTTTAATCCGGCAGCCATCTGCCATTGTCATTTTCCTCGGATAAGTTTTGACATATAGAGACAGAATTATGTAGGGCAAAGTTGCTATGAATAGCCGGTTTATGAAAAACAGCCCTAAAAGACATGATTTTGTTGACACCCGGAAGTTTTTAATTTCACTTTCTGTTTTACATAGGAAAAAAAAGAACACAATTTCGTGCAAAAGATAACCAAAACAGCATAAACTCTGCCCAACGAAAAGCATGTCATCCTACGAAATGTAAATTTAGTCGAAACAGCAACTAAAAAATGTTTGACTTCAAATATCCAGCTCGAAACGAAATTCGTTAAATCATTGTTTTCGTTTCTAGTCTCATTGTTTTGATGTTCAGTTCTCGGATCGTCTTCGAAATTCGAAAATTTATTGTTTCTTATCCACATGCTCGTAATTCACTACAGTCTGACTGACTTTGATGGAATTAATGGTCGCATTTATAATGAAATACGTGACAATATCGCACCAAAATGATTTGAAAGCATTAACAACACGCTCATTTCGAGAACTCAGTAATCACTTACTGCCCAAGGCCTCGCTTTTTGTTAATTGAAATTTCAAACTGATGATAACTAAGTATGGCGACGAAATAGTGAACGCAATAAGTGCAACAATGAACATTATGTGATTTCGATTTTTAAATGATGTAAGCGTGAGTTGTGAGTATGGGGTCACAGTGAGAATATATGTAATTCATTTGTATGTCAGTTGGTGGGAAAGCAATTGTTTAAGTTTGAGTAGGCTATTGGCATTGCATGATTTATCCCTTTTTTTGGTTTGATGGGTTGTTTTTGGTTCAAATTGAGCCGCGGACGCTCAACCATTATCACTCTAGGAGCTCTGAGCTAATATAGTTGTGGTAGGTGAACAAAACATGGGTAAAATGTCTAACCACTGCACCCTCGTACAAATTGATTGTGATTTAAGTCCGTACCAAGTTCAACAACAAATCTAGCAAACTGCTTTTGGCATTAACTTCCATAAACACACAAAAAACGATGTCATTTACTGTAAAATTGAAATATAAATAATGCAATAAAATTGCTAACCATTGAAAACAATAGATAAGAAACAAAAGTCTATGTTCAGTCCATTGAGCATTCTAATATTGGCTTGATTATACATTTAATACCGAAAAACTTTAAGCATATCAGTTCTGTTTAAATATTGAATTTCAACGGCAGCATTAGTTCAAGACAAATATTACGCATACAAGCATACTATTTTCACCGAATTGGTTTGATCAATTTTTTATTTTATTGATTGTTTATTCCTTACATTTTAATCTTAAAATTATTTATTTTCATCATTAATATTTTTTGAATTTTTTTTTAAATTTTACTTATTCAGCCCAACCAGCACAATTGCTGGGGCTTTCTGAGCAATAATTCATTTCAAATCTAAATTGCGCTACGAATAGATGTAGCCGATATCATATACAACTATTATATGGTAGTTAATCATCTTGACAATTTTAACGTTCAAAACTTTTCAGCCCATCGAAAACGTGAAAAGACATATCGTCGCCACAAAAGACACATTTCGTAATACCTCTCATATTGCCAACTGATTCAGAGAGAGGGCTAATGCATGATCGTGCTTACTTGGACCATTCACTGATATTTTATTTTATCCATTATGCACTATATATGAAGATAAAAAAGGGAACTTATCAGCTTAAGATACCATTTTAAGATACACCGAAAAAATCCACAAAGCACGTAGTTCTATGTAACATAGCACAGCATTTATGGTCGCATACATAATGCCCTGAGAAATCAAATGTAGCTCTTACCACCATATTAGCACAATATATATAGCATATGCTCCTATGCAACATTTATAGGCGCGTACGCTATGATATCCTATAAAATATAGCTACAAGTGTCAAAATCCCATACTTTTTGAGTTTTTCATAGTCTCAACTTCTATGTAACATAGCCTCTACTACTATGAACATAATCTCAGCACATATAATTAAAGTAAGCTAAAAAGTCATCGACTTTAAATAAGCTCGTGTATCTTAGTAGTTGGAGCCTCGGCTCCTAAAGAATAGGGTTACGGGTTTGAATCCAGAATCAAGCAACTTTAAAACTTATGAAATCAAATTTCTCTAATTTAATTATGAATATAAACCACCCAAAACTGTCAAAAGCCAGGAATCGTCTAAAGTGGGGCTCATTTCCTTTTTAACTTACTTTTTATCAGTGTGTTCTAATAATCACTCAGAAAAAAATCGTTGCATAAATAAAAAAAAAATTGATATGGATCAAATATTTTCAAATATGATTTGGCGTCATATACGTTTCTTTTTAATTCAAATAATCTGCCTATATTTCAATAACGCTGTATCAAAGTGGTCTTGTTTAGCTCAAATTGTTTTGTTTTACATACAATGATGAAAATTATAATATGAAAACATTTGTATAATAAAGTGGAATCATTTTTATTGAATGTGGGGGCTTATTTAATTCAAAAAATATTCGTTTTTTATTTAAAAGTATTTCAACTTTTGATTTAAATTTGATTCTATTACAAATGACAAATGCATTTGAAGACTTTTATACTCTAGCAAACTTGTTTTAAACGTGCAAAAACATAGTTATGTTTCCCCATCATCAAGTTGTAGCCATCACTTCCAAATCCGATTATATTTTCTTTCGGTATACTCCTTGATTAAAATGCAGACATAATTGAATTACAAAGATTTTTGCTTGGCGTCAACTGATCATTTTGAACTATATCTACCAGCACAAAGAAGCTACTTTTGACCATATTAGAAGCTTCACCACAGTACCTTACCACTATGCAAACTGTTTTTTGAGAAGTGATGTCAGTTGCCTCGTCTACCAAGGTACTAAAATTGCACTTACTTAAATTATGAACAAGTATTTCTTTTTGGCTATAACCTATTACATTTTTAACTATAGCACTTCCTTTAGTTCTTTTTAACTTCAAATTGGAAGCTATCTTCAACTTTTCATTAAATTGGACATATCCATTTCCCGGACTACTAGTCGGCACTTATCGTATCTGAAGATTTCCTTAAATTTTCCAGATTAGCTGTTTGTGGTAGTTGAACATAATCATGGAAATTTTTCAAAGACATCTGATTTTTCACTTAATTTGTTAGTATTTGTTTTCGAATGATTGAAAGTAAAGGTACATATGTGTGCTTGACACCCAAGTTGAAATTTCCGTAGGACTCATACAAGGTAATTTATTTGTACCTTAGGCTAGATTTTCTAATAAACTACCTTGAAACTATGGTAATTTCCGTATGTCTGGTAACGCTGGTCTAGTGATGGGCGATTGCGAGATATTTTAACAATCGAGATAATCGCAATCGGTGCCACAAATAATCGAGATAATCGCAATCGAGAGAATCGCAATCGATGCGCCAAAACAATCGAGAGAATAATCGAGACAATCGAGATAATCGAGACAATCGGGATAATCGAGACAATCGAGCGATTCGAAATAATCGAGATAATCGAGCGATTCGAGATAATCGAGACAATCGAGCGATTCGAGATAATCGGCCGATTCGAGATAATCGGCCGATTCGAGATAATCGGCCGATTCGAGATAATCGAGCGATTCGAGATAATCGAGACAATCGAGCGATTCGAGATAATCGAGACAATCGAGCGATTCGAGATAATCGGCCGATTCGAGATAATCGGCCGATTCGAGATAATCGAGCGATTCGAGACAATCGAGACAATCGAACATCTCGCAATCGGTTGACGGCAATTGAGTGAGCCATAAAGCACGTTTCGTTGTAAAAATAAAAAAATGTTCAAATATTTCAGCAAAAATATTAAGTGTTATTATTTGATCAAACTGCAATTTTTAGGGAAATATTGATGTATAAATGGATATGTTTATCTTAAGTTAAAATTAAGATATCTTTAACTCTTTGGTGGCGGTGGGAATGTAATGATCAGATATGCATGGAAATTTGTATGGCTAGCATTTATCATGTATAAATGGCTGGTAGTTTTGCTAAAACTATTAAGTCTGATCAAAGTGTATGATCAAATATTATATGAAGTTGAGTTTTGTCATGCTGTTAAGTATGTTAAAATAAAATCTGCTTTTAGATAGTGCAGTTTGAAAGCATATCATGTATCCAGTATTTTCGTACTTGCGAGTATTTTATTCAAATATTCAAAAAGTTTTTAGGGCAAAAGTACCTGAAATCGGCCAATTTTGGGTTAGAGTGGTTTCGGACATAACGGGCCAAGACCTATTGCTGTGATACAAACATTTCGGTTTTGTAGGGGAGTAAGGGGTTTTTTGGCCATAGTTTGGCAAAAATTGCCTTTACCGCGCTTTCAATGATTGAAAGTGGTCGGGGAGTACAATAGTGATATTTTAAGGATGAAAAAAATTTTTATGGGGAAAATTGGGCAAAAACGTCGAGTTTTCCCAATTTTTTTTTTTGCGTAGCTTGAATTCGGGGACATTTCTGAGCTGTTTCGGGTGAAATGTCCATACAAGTCTGCGAAAAAGTGGTCTAGTTTCGAAGATACAGCATAATGCACAGCCGGAGAAGCCAATCATCGAACCAAAAGGGATCTCAACCTTTTCTTATTTAGCACTTTTAGTGCTACTTTCAGTTTTTCCGGTCGGTTTTCCGGCGGATTTCATTTTGCCATATCTTCGAAACTAGGCCACTTTTTCTCAGACTTGTATGGACATTTCACCCGAAACAGCTCAGAAAGGTCCCCGAATTCAAGCTACGCAAAAAAAAAAATTGGGAAAACTCGACGTTTTTGCCCAATTTTCCCCATAAAAATTTTTTTCATCCTTAAAATATCACTATTGTACTCCCCGACCACTTTCAATCATTGAAAGCGCGGTAAAGGCAATTTTTGCCAAACTATGGCCAAAAAACCCCTTACTCCCCTACAAAACCGAAATGTTTGTATCACAGCAATAGGTCTTGGCCCGTTATGTCCGAAACCACTCTAACCCAAAATTGGCCGATTTCAGGTACTTTTGCCCTAAAAACTTTTTGAATATTTGAATAAAATACTCGCAAGTACGAAAATACTGGATACATGATATGCTTTCAAACTGCACTATCTAAAAGCAGATTTTATTTTAACATACTTAACAGCATGACAAAACTCAACTTCATATAATATTTGATCATACACTTTGATCAGACTTAATAGTTTTAGCAAAACTACCAGCCATTTATACATGATAAATGCTAGCCATACAAATTTCCATGCATATCTGATCATTACATTCCCACCGCCACCAAAGAGTTAAAGATATCTTAATTTTAACTTAAGATAAACATATCCATTTATACATCAATATTTCCCTAAAAATTGCAGTTTGATCAAATAATAACACTTAATATTTTTGCTGAAATATTTGAACATTTTTTTATTTTTACAACGAAACGTGCTTTATGGCTCACTCAATTGCCGTCAACCGATTGCGAGATGTTCGATTGTCTCGATTGTCTCGAATCGCTCGATTATCTCGAATCGGCCGATTATCTCGAATCGGCCGATTATCTCGAATCGCTCGATTGTCTCGATTATCTCGAATCGCTCGATTATCTCGATTATTTCGAATCGCTCGATTGTCTCGATTATCCCGATTGTCTCGATTATTTCGATTGTCTCGATTATCTCGATTGCAACAATCGAGTCCAACTTAAATAATCGAGATGTTTCGAGATATTTGAACAATCGAAACAATCGAGTTTAATATCTCGCAATCGCGCATCACTAGCGTCTGGCCAGCTATTTCTAGCGTTTAATGCTCTATGGTAAATGTCGATTTGAAGGTTGCAAGTCAAAAGAATATGATAAATGCATGGAAGGCAGGATAGTATTGCACGATAATTATAATATGATGCTTCTCACGCTGCGAAAAATTAAATTTACTCGCTATGTAAATTGAATCTTCCAAATTAGATAACATGCTCCAAGACGAGGCGTATTAATAAGTGCAACGAATGTTTGAATTTCTCATAGATCGCAGTATTCATATATTTAATCCATTGTTTTATAATACGTCTGAGATCCTATTTCTGTGGAATTTCTGCATTTAATATCCAAAACTTTCCTCATTTATATGATAGTAAGATAGATGTAAGCGTGAGTTGTGAGTATGGGGTCACAGTGAGAATATATGTAATTCATTTGTATGTCAGTTAGTGGGAAAGCAATTGTTTAAGTTTGAGTAGGCTATTGGCATTGCATGATTTATCCCTTTTTTTGGTTTCATGGGTTGTTTTTGGTTCAAATTGAGCCGCGGACGCTCAACCATGATCATTCTAGGAGCTCTGAGCTAATATAGTTGTGGTAGGTGAACAAAACATGGGTAAAATGTCTAACCACTGCACCCTCGTACAAATTGATTGTGATTTAAGTCCGTACCAAGTTCAACAACAAATCTAGCAAACTGCTTTTGGCATTAACTTCCATAAACACACAAAAAACGATGTCATTTACTGTAAAATTGAAATATAAATAATGCAATAAAATTGCTAATCATTGAAAACAATAGATAAGAAACAAAAGTCTATCTTCAGTCCATTGAGCATTCTAATATTGGCTTGATTATACATTTAATACCGAAAAACTTTAAGCATATCAGTTCTGTTTAAATATTGAACTTAAACGGCAGCATTAGTTCAAAACAAATATTACGCATACAAGCATACTATTTTCACCGAATTGGTTTGATCAATTTTTTATTTTATTGATTGTTTATTCCTTACATTTTCATCTTAAAATTATGTATTTTCAACATTATTTTTTTTTTGAATTTTTTTTAAGTTTTACTTATTCAGCCCAACCAGCACAATTGCTGGGGCTTTCAGAGCAATAATTCATTTCAAATCTAAATTGCGCTACGAATAGATGTAGCCGATATCATATACAACTGTTATATGGTAGTTAATCATCTTGACAATTTTAACGTTCAAAACTTTTCAGTCCATCGAAAACGTAAAAAGGCATATCGTCGCCACAAAAGACACATTTCGTAATACCTCTCATATTGCCAACTGATTCAGAGAGAGGGCTAATGCATGGTCGTGTTTACTTGGACCATTCACTGATATTTTATTTTATCCATTATGCACTATATAATAAGATAAAAAAGGGAACGTATCAGCTTAAGATACCATTTTAAGATGCACCGAAAAAATCCACAAAGCGCGTAGTTCTATGTAACATAGCACAGCATTTATGGTCGCATACGCTGTATACATAATACCCTGAAAAATCAGATATAGCTCTTAATACCATATTAGCACAATATAGGCACGTACGCTATGATTAGGGATTCCAATCCCGAACCATATTTTCAATCCCGGGATTACGGGATTTAAAATCTCAAATCCCGGGATCCCGGGATCCCGGGATTTGAAATTCATAATACAACACAACAAAATAAGTCAAGTTTCTAGTAAACAGATTATATTATTTGCCATCATTTCCAAACTACAACAATAAGTAAGCTCAAAACTGTATAAAAAATTGCATTATTACTTTTTTATATTATTGATGCAGATAAAAACAATAATTTTAATTATCCAAAACGTTGACAGTATGAAGACAGATATTAAAAATTACATCTATTACAAATTACAACAAAAAATCACGACCAAAAACCACAACAACGAAACACAACTCTTAGAATTGAGATACATAATAAAGTAACATATAAAAAATTCGGCCAAAGTTCATTGGGTTTTTCGGAAGTAACATTGAAGCAATAGCAAAGCATCTAAAGTATCGTCTCCAAGCCTGCTTCTAAATTTATTCCCGATGTTGGAAACCGCGGAAACGGTCGATAAATATTGGTACGCCTGCTCCAAACTATGCAAGTGCCACCACTTTCGAAAAGATTCATTTCTTTTGCAATGGTTTTAATTAGATTAGTTTCTTGCGGCATTTCGTGAATGATTATTTTCACACTTTTGCAGCTCTTCTTGTCGCGTTAATTGACGACTTCCTTGTTCTGATTCAATATGGGTATCTACTGGGTTCTCTTCATTTCTTTGGCTACCAAGCATAGGGTTCAGCATCTAGATCATTGAAGTATTTTTTTTAAATATTTGCGTTGCTTGGTTTCAAAAATAGAGATTTTATTTCACTTGGTAAATTTTTGCTGGTACAATGTGGACTCTGGAGGTAGCTTAGCATACCAGATAGCTCGGTACACTGACGCTCTTTTATTCGGTCCAATATTGCAATTTTCATAGCATTCAGCAGAATAGACCGTTGTTCTCCTAACAGCCTAAATACAAATCTTGATGAAGTATTAGCAGTGCATAAATTTGCAAGTCTGCGACTAAAGGCCGTCACAGCCAATTTTACAGGGAGTAAAACTTCAATAATTTTCTGAATCGAATCAAACTCTGTTGCTTCTAATTGCTCTGAATATTGCAGGCCTATTAATGTATACTATTTTTCAAAATGGGAAACTATTCGAGCATTGTCAAGAGACTATTTCATCTTGTTTTACAATCCATTTAAAGGAGACAGTTAAATGCCTTGCTCGGATCCGACATAGTTTTAAAGATCGTTATTATTTTTCGTTGGAGCTTTTTTAAAATATAAAACTACCTAACGAACTTTCTTTATGCATGCGCTGATGTCCTTCGTCTGATCTAGCGTGTCTTGCAGGCGACCGGTTTCAACGTAGTTAGCTGATTCAGGACCATCCAAATCTTCGTGGTCGTCGTTCAGACTATCGGGAAATCACTTTTATCCGGAATGGACCTCATATTATAGCGAACATTGCAAACTGCCAAGTGGATGCTATGCGCCAAACAAATATGTTGCTCTGTACCAACTAGTCTGCCTACTTTTCGCATTTCGTTTGACCCATCAGTTACGATGGTAACAATGTCTTTTACTAGAGAAACATTAAACTCATATCTAGGTAGTTTCCAGCTGTCATTGATATTCTTACTCCCACCAAGCTCCAGTAAGAATTTACTAAGTAGATGTTTATATTTATATAGCACCTATTTGCAGTCAAGGTCCATTCATCAAACATCAAACTGAACCGTTCACCTGAGATACTAGCTTGTTATATCTTATTTTTTATTATTTTCTTTATCCTGCTTGCATAGCCAACAACCTTTTTTTGATTGTTGTTAAGGATTTTGGTAAATCTGTGTATGCATTCGCTAGTATTAATTTCCTCAAATCATTCGATGTAACGAATGCACTAAATGCGAAACAGTTCATACTTATTTATTTACAAACCCTTTTGTATTCTCTTGTTAACTGTTACATCGGTTTATTTTGCTCTATTCTTTACGCATTTTGATGTGAGCTAATTGTTTTCTCATAAATATGGATTCTATTTGCACTTTTCGAGTCTTGCTGTAACTTGATTGCCGATAATTCTTGACTCCCGGCCTCGAAATCCCAGCCAATTTCTGATCCCGAAAATCCCGGGATTAGGAGTTATCAATCCCGGGATTTTCGGGACCAGAAATTGGCCGGGATCCCGGGATCCCGGGATCCGGGATCCCGGGATTGGATTCGCTAGCTATGATATCCTATACAATATAGCTACAAATTTCAAAATCCCATACTTTTTGAGTTTTTCATAGTCTCAACTTGTATGTAACATAGCCTCTACTACTATGAACATAATCTCAGCACATATCATTAAAGTAAGCTGAAAAGCCATCGACTTCAAATAAGCTCGTGTATCTTAGTGGTTGGAGGCTCGGCTCCTACAGAATAGGATTAAGGGTTTGAATCCAGAATCAAGCAACTTTAAAACTTATGAAATCAAATTTCTCTAATTTAATTATGAATATAAACCACCCAAAACTGTCAAAATCCAGGAATCGTCTAAAGTGGGGCTCGTTTCGCTTTTAACTTACTTTTTATCAGTGTGTTCTAATAATCACTCAGAAAAAAATCGTTGTATAAATAAAAAAAAATTGATATGAATCAAATATTTTCAAATATGATTTGGCGTCATATACGTTTCTTTTTAATTCAAATAATCTGCCTTTATTTCAATAACGCTGTATGAAAGTGATCTTATTTAGCTCAAAATGTACTTACATACAATGATGAAAATTATGATATGAAAACATTTGTATAATAAAGTGGAATCATTTTTATTGAATGTGGGGGCTTATTTAATTCAAAAAATATTCGTTTTTAATTTAAAAGTATTTCAACTTTTGATTTAAATTTGATTCTATTAAATTTTAAGTGGTTGAATTTTTCTGAGTGATATATTAAATGTATGTATATATAATGCATGGCTTTGTAAACTATAATACAAAGCACCCACACCTAAAAAATTCTCTCCATGCTTTATGGTGCCAAAATCCCGAAAACAACTATGTATACAGCGCCAAAATTATATAAATTATGGTCTCTGAGGCATTGCTTCTTTCAGCGTAGAATTCTTAATTTTTGAAATTAAAATAATTGTACATATGCACAACAATCTCAGATACTTCAACATTGTCAGAAACTAATTCAATTGAACTTTTATCCATTATTATACAGGTCTGAATTTCCCTTTAGTTGGTTTCCTGTGATTTGCCACATAATGAACCCACGTTGGGCGCGAATTGTTTCAGTTGCCATATCAGGAGTGAGTGACGTCCAGCTGGCCTCAATTACACAAACGCTTGAGTTTTAGCATAACCCAGGTCTATCTTTGTCAAAGGATCAACACAATTAAGTCTATCTAGCTATCCAGCCCATTATATCATATGGAGCTCTCGTATGGAGTATGTGTGCCAAAGCTCACATAAAAAAATACCTCAAAATAAATGCTTAAAAAGTCATCAAATAAGACTTGGCACTATTGAAGTAACACTCTGCATAACACCGCACAAATACCAATGAAATACACACGATCCCATTCTATGCTAAGCTTCCCCAAGCAGCCTTCTTGCATTTAGTACACCGTATCATATTGCATTGATGCTTAACTTATTTATCTTTATTTAATCCAGATTAATGGTTAGGTTAATATTGGATTAACAACCCATAGACTCGTACGAGGGTTGTCGTGGGATTACTTTACTTTTAACATTAGAATAAGTATTCATAAGCAAAGTTTTGTGCCAATTTGCTCCGTTTAACTAAATTTAGAATTCAGTAATTTTTTGGACAGCTAAGCTTTGGCTTTTAGTTTAAAGTATTTAAAGACTCTAGTAATCTGGACCACTTCAATTTCCATATTTGTCAAACAAAAGAAAAATGTTCTTATCCATCTATCAATGCATATTCACCTTATCCTTCGCAATTCACTTGATTTAATTCAGCTGAATTTTCAACAGAACATGAATTATTTCAAATGCAATGTTCAAATTCACAAATTTCCATTTATTCATGCAGGAATAGTAAATTTTCTTGCTCCTGCTTAATGCATACTACATTCACACGTTACCAAACTGCCGAAACAGTAAACAATACGTCTAAAGCTGCCTCGGAGCGAAACGCGGAAGCGCTCAATAGTTGCTTCCAAATCTCTAGCACTGTACAAAGATCCAAATTTAACTTTAATCGATCTGTTGTTTTTGGTTCAGAAATAAACTTTGAGACGTGGCAAGATGCAAGAAAATTATATGCACCGGAGTTAGGGCTGCCAACTCAGTGGATCGGAAATCCGGGAGGAAAATAAAAAAATTAATGAAAAACAATTTTATTTATTTAAAATGATATTTCTTTACACAACGAGTTGCCTGTAATGTCTTTTGATTTGCAAGGATGAAGCTATAGAATTCTTTACATGTGTAATTAAAATTTGTGCATACCTGAATTTATGATTTTACATGTGTTTCATTAAGCCGATTACGATTTTTTCACCACAGTAGATATATAATACCAGTTCTGGCGCACTTGAGAGGAACAAAAGAAGAGTGAATAAGAGGAGCAAAGAGGGGCAATAAGGACATGGTGCCTGTATTATCGGCACGCGCATCCCACGCATGACGTAAGCGATGATCTCGAACTGATAATAGCCCAGTAAACAGCCTAGCTGAAATGATAAACAACCCTGTTGAGCTAATAAAGAACCTTGTTGGGCTGATAAATAGGGTAGTTGAACTGATAAACAACCCTGTTAAATAAGCTAAAAGCCCAGTTGAGCTGTTTATTAGTTCAAAGATCATCACTTACGTCATGCGCGGGCCGATAATCGAAGGCACCATGTCCTTATTGCTCCTCTTATTTGCACCCCTTTTGCTCCTCTTAAGTGCGCCAGAACTGGTATTATATATCTACTGACCACAGTTCGTTTACTACGCTGAAAACACGATCAGCGGCAACATTTGCAGATAGGGATCGATAGAGCGAATGTACCAGGTTTTTTTTATTTCTTTGCCCGATTCTTCTTTACATATTTCAAAAAAAATAAACCATCGCAAGTCCTCCCTCTTTGTTTTTCTTGCGACAAGGTCCTGCACTTCTCGCAGCAAACAGTAATCGTCGAACAATTTATCCTCATTTATTGGCTCATATAAAGAAGCACTCAGATCTTTTATTTAATCAATTGTACAAATCTAGTGCAATTTACGAATTTTAATCATTAATATTGTATTATTTATAAGCATATAAAAGCGAGCATAAAATATACTAATTCCGTAAAGGCAATTTTTGTTAAATTTCCGGGAGAAATTAACTGCATTCCGGGAGCCGGGAGAATTTTTAAATGAACTGTATTTTTCCGGGAGAATCCCGGAATTCCGGGAGAGTTGGCAGCCCTAACCGGAGTGCGTACATATATGACCACATGATACAGTGCGGACAGTAATGATGCTGCTTTTATGTAGTATGATCTAGAACGTAAACAATGAACTCCATTAGGTCTGGCCAGCTATTTCTAGCGTTTAATGCTCTATGGCGAATGTCGATTTGAAGGTTGCAAGTCAAAAGAATATGATAAATACATGGAAGGCAGGATAGTATTGCACGATAGTTATAATATGATGCTTCTGACGCTGCAAAAAATTAAATTTACTCGTTATGTAAATTTAATCTTCCAAACTAGATAACATGTTCCAAGACGTGGCGTATTTATAAGTGTAACGAATGTTTGAATTTCTCTGGGACCGCAGTATTCATATATGTATTTAATCCATTGTTTTATAATACGTCTGAGATCCTATTTCTGTGGAATTTCTCCATTTAATATCAAAAACTTTCCTCATTTATATGGTAGTATGATAATGCACAAAAACCAAAAAACTATTTGCAAATTTGACTTTGAATAAGAACAGTTCGCCATTCCTCTTATCATGCTTAATGGACCAGCATTGAAACTTCGGTCGTGTCAAAGCCAAATCTCCGCTGCATATAATGACCTTGAGCTTCGTCTGAAGATAAGCTCCAGCCACATAAATCTAAATTGGCCATGGCTCTCTAACATCCGAATACAGTGCCGAAAAAATCTCCGTCTAATTAAATTATTCTGGGAAGCATTTGCTAATAAGTCTGGAATATATCGCTTACTGATGGATCACTCTGATAGGCGAACAAGAACGACGAAGAGCCCAAATGAAGCACTGGGACAGCCAAACTCGCGGCTCGTTAAAAGACATCACAGACACCGCAGACCGAATCATGTTTGGATTTCGCCTCCATAGGGACCGACACGCATCCTCTCCTCGTCGCCGACAATGTGCAAGATGAGGATGAGACCGGACAGCGATTTTATTGTGATCGCGGACAGGTGTAGATGCGCCTTGTTGCAATAAAACCAGCGCGCTAACTACAATCACTAATGACGCTGTCGAATGCATTGTGGACGGTAATTTGCAACTTTAAGATGGATGCCAGGCTGAATTTCAATTGATAAATCAACACCAGACACGGTGGTGGATACGAGCATAAAACGACGTTATGAAGTCGTGTAGCCAATTATACTCTTGTCTGCACTTCGGTTTTCTATTTGCTTTCCGCGAGGCTGTTAAAAGCTATTGTCATGCTCACGCAGGACGTGATGCTCATAGATAATCAATTGAGTATAAATTCCGCGGCAGGGAATAAATCATCAAACAAAAACTTCATGATTGCAAAATTATTGGAATTTATGATTATGTTATAAGTTCATCTGACTTTTTAGTGGTATACTTAAAAATAGACATATTGCGCTAATCAAAGAAAAATGAAATTGGTGGGCAGTCTTGCATATTAAAATAGGTACTCCTATTCATTTCAATAATTCTAAATTTGTTCCACCCACTATTTCAAAAACACTTTAGCTACTTACGCTTCAGATTTTCCATAATTCGTTGCCCTCTATTCCACTCTAATATGGGGTAATATCTCAAGTATCTCGAGCACTAATCTATTTGCACATTTGTCACTTAGGTCTTGTTTGCCCCCATTGCTTCAAAGGCGCGCTTAACCACTTGAGATGTTTTAACTTGTTAAGGAGTTAAGTTGTGATGTGTTGTGTGTTTACGTTACGAGGTTACAATTTACTCGTATTTGGGCTTAACTCTGCGGTCATGCATTCAAGCGTAATTGAGTAATTTCGCAAACAATCTTATTAAGGATTGTTCGCAACACACTCGTTTCTATCAGACATGAGAGTTTATCTTGTTTTCGTTATGAAAATAAATAACAGTACATACAGCAATCTGCAATAACTTGGTCAATTTGAAAATACTTCTGGTACACGAATCGATGTTTAAAATAGCACTGCGTACATTTAACAAATTCATTGAGACATTATAATGTGCGCATCGAAGTATAGTCATGTCGAAATCATTTTTGAAATGCGAAAAATATTTTTTTATCGAAATATAAAAGATATTTTTATGATGAGGGATTATCGTCATTCGATTTTTATCGCAAACATAAAAGGAAAGACAATGTCAAGCACTCAACCGAACGGTTGAGTCATCCGAGGAATCAGATTGAGATAGCTAAGGAACAGGCTTAAAGGTTTTAAATATTTTTGTTTTTTTGTTTGAAAAATTTGATTTACCACCAATTTGATTTACCACCAATTTCAAAAACAAATCTTTCGAATCTATAAGAGATTGAATTTAGAATTTTATTGTTCTTTGAATAAATGTAAACAATTAATTGTAAAGAGTATTTTTTTACGGGTGCCGCATTTTGAAATACATCACTGTCAAATGAGCTGATGACAGCTGTCAATGTCACTGTCAGTTTTATTCAGTAAAATCTGAAAAATTGGCATGAACAGATTTACACCTCAGCAGTGTCTACAAATCTTGGAAATCTAATGCCAAAATCAGAATTCAATTGTGGAAAGTCAAATATCACCTCATGAGTTTTATAAACCGCATAATTGTCCTAAAATGCAAAGCGGATAAGTCAACAAGGAAGTACATCGCTGCATCGGCTCCAGGATGCAACACGATAATGCAAAAAAACTCTAGCGCACCTGAACCGCTAGAAAACTAATTTTCGAAGAAATTTTCTTTGAGTGACAAAAAAGTGTGGAAAGACGTAAAACACTGTTTTGTAGAATCATATCAACCATTCCTTATCCAAAGCAACAAAACTCAACTATGACACAAATGATGAAAATGTTCAGTGCTTGCAACCCGAACGAAGTAGTCCGAACGAAGCGTCCGTTCGGCAGTCCGAACGAAGCAGCAATAAGTTTACCATGACAAGCTCATACTTAAATCAACTTATCCTCTGAATTTCGTTCTCATCGCAGGATTTTATCGAAAGTTTCAGCGGTTAAACGTTGTTTGAGGCTGCCATCCGAAAAATGTTCAAAACTCGGAAAATTTCGAAATTGGTTTCTTATTTTTATTGCAAATTCTTTGCATATGAGAACGTAATTTGAAGCATCTGTTGGTGCAATATTCACGGAAATGGCTAATGCTGGTTACCCTGTGTAAGCAGCAAAGCAAAACACATACCAAATCTGCTTCACGTTAAGTTAAACACAACCAGTAAATTTCGTTTCAATTGAATCACTGCGCTGGACGTTATACGGGTGAAAAGAATTTTTGGGTTACCACCCTCAAAACTTTTCAAGTTTTTAAAGCGTAAATATTTGTTGTTAATTTTCATTGCAGGATCATTTCCATTTGCAAATCTAATGACATAATCGCTCAGTAAAGAAATTAAACAAAATTACAAAATGGTCATAGCTGGCAGCCCTTTCATGATTTTCGTACGAAATTTCTACGACATTTGGTTCATATTAAGGTTCATTTACTGCGTGAAGTTTGTTCTGATTTCTACACTGGACCGGAAGTTATAGGGAAAAAAGCTGTATTTTGCTGAGCAAATTTGCAAGATTTAGGAGACAAAAATCACGATAGCTGGCAACTCTATTCTAATTCTTCAGCCAAATTTTCACCAAATGTTACATAGAGTAAGATCCAAGTATTGCATGAATTTTGTCAAAATCTGATGGCTGAATCGGAAGTTATAGGCCAAAAACCGCTTTTTTTTCTCAGTGATTTTTCAAGATGGTACCACTGGCACAGGGTTGCCCGCATTTCAAAATCACTTCTATCAGATCTGGTCCTAGCTAATATTAACA
The DNA here is from genome assembly GCA_963978885.1 of Nemotelus pantherinus. NCBI lineage: Eukaryota > Metazoa > Arthropoda > Insecta > Diptera > Stratiomyidae > Nemotelus > Nemotelus pantherinus. Next base: position 83,005,587 of record OZ022265.1, on the reverse strand, counting down.
TGTCCTGTAAATTTCACTATGATCGGATAACCCGGTCGTCAGTTCTCGTGAACAGTACTTTCGAGTGCTGAAAATAGAGGTAGTTTGGTGATGGGTTGCCGTTCTTGTGCGAATCGGAATTTGGAAAATTTTAATCTGACGTGATGGACAAAGATTTAGATTTATCAATGATTTGAGTTTTTTTGGCAAAAAGCAAAAATTTTTCAGGAAGGTCGATGATTTGAAGGATTTTTTTTAAGTGCCTGCCATAGCTACAGGGTTACCCACACCGTGTGCTAAGTTCTAGCCTACATCAATACGCTCTATCAATTTCACGATGATCGAATGTTCCTGTCAGAAGTTATGACAAATCAAAATTTGAGAAAAATTCCTTGCCCACTTTAAGGCACTCAGCACCCACACACGGCTCAAAATTTCCAATTCTTTATCATGAGCAAACCTAAAACATAATAAGTTTTTATTTCCAATACTTTTTGTTACAAAAATTTTACACTGCTTGGAAATATATGTAGGAGTACCTGAAAATTCACTTAAATGCCCGCCGCCGCCAAAAGGTTAAAGATAACTGAATTCGAACAAGTCATGGAAAATTTCTACTATATACATCTACGACATCCGAAAATTTCAGCTCAATCGGATCGGCCACTCCAAAGATTACTTCTATTAACCGATTTGCTGATATATATATATATATATATATATATATATATATATATATATATATATATATATATATATATATATATATATATATATATATATATATATATATATATATATATATATATATATATATATATATAAATAAAGAAATATGAATTTTCGGCGAAACGAGTTTAATACTATTGTTCTTCGAACATTAGTAAAAAGCAGCGGAGAAATTTGCAGTTCTCCAAAAGCCATATCGAGCTTGGGAAATGACGTCCTTCTTGGCAGCTAATCATCAACAAGGCGAAGTAGCAAATCTTCTAGGAAAGGCTACTTTGGATCCTAATTCATTTAAACCTGTAGCACAAAAATTCCCATGGTTCCACCAATAATTGCTTATCAAACGAAATTTATAAGATTCATTATAAAACTATTAGCACCGTGGATATTAAAAAATATTGCGCATGACAAGTCACTCATCCTGTGTGTCTCCATAGAAAACCACAAGAAAGTCTTCGAAGTCATAAAAAGTAGTGGTCGAAACGCAACCATCTACATTGCAGCTACAGAGAAACTCAAATCACTTGTACGCATATATATTATGAGCTATTGGTACAATATCCTGGCAAGGCAATATCGCACTTTCTCACCCGCAATGGCCGGAAATTGAATAAGTTGGTAGCGGCCGAAGGCTTTAGAACTCAGTCTGGGCTTATCATGGTGCAATTTGAACCTTTCTAGCATCTAGCTATTCATAGGCGCGCCGTAAAAAGACTAGCCCCTAGACTGCATGCTGGCCCCTCCCAACAAAATAGTTCTGGTTCCTCCCTGAAAAATAATTCTTTCCTACCGCAAACTCGTGAGTTTTCACCTCTTTGGTTACTGTGGTTGGATGTAATTAATGGAAAAACTTTGGAGCAGTGCCTCTGAATCACGAAATATCAAAAACTTATGCACAATGCCTTCAAGAACATCCTTTGAATTTCGTTTTCATCCAAGGATATCATCGAAAGTTTCAGCGATTAAACTATGTCTGGGGTTGCCATCCGAAAAATTTCCGAAAGTCGAAAAATTTAAATATCGGTTGCTTATTTTAATGTAAATGCTTTGCTTATGAATAGAAAATGGAAGCATCTGTTGGTGCAATATTTACGAAATTGTCTGGTGCTGGCAATCATGTGCGAGCACCATAGCTGCTTCACGCTGTATTTAACCCACCCTATGAATTTCATTTCAATTGAATGGCTGCGCTGTAATTTACAGGAGTGAATATAATTTTAGGGTTACCATCGTCCAAACTTTTTAAATTTTTTGATACGTAAATATTTGTTGTTAATTGTCATTGCAGGATCATTCCCATTTGGAAATTTTATGACAAGATCGCTCGATAAAGAAATGTCAATAAATTACGATATTAATCATAGCTGGCAACCCTTTCACAATTTTTCAACAAAATTCCTACAGAGCTAGAAATGCAACAGGATCCGCTTATCACATGAATTTCGTTTTTATTTGGTTACTGCATCGGAAGTTATAGGGAAAAAATCTTTATTTTCCTGAGCAAATTTACAATATATAGGAGACAAAAATTGACGTAGCTGGCGTCCCTATACTTATTTTTCAACCAAATTCATATGAAATCTATCTTAGAGTAAGGTTCACCTACTACATGAATTTCGTTAAAATCCGGTGGCTACCAGGTGTATAAGCTTAAATCCGCTGTTTTTTAGTAATAAAAACACATTTGTTTAGTATAAAAAGCAAAAAAGGAATTTTATTCAAAGTACTTTCCCTCGCTAGCAATACATTTTTCCCATCTCTCGAGCAATTTGTGAATACCACGCCAAAAGAATTCCTTTTCTTTCGAGGCAAACCCCTCGTCCAGCCATTTTCGCACGTCTTCGTAAGAATCGAAGTGCTGTTCTGCGAGTGCGTGGCCCATCGACGAAAACAGGTGATAATCAGAAGGAGCCAGGTCTGGTGAATAAGCGGGGTGGGGTAACACCTCCCAGTTGAGTGTTTCCAGGTAATTGCGGACCAATTTCGACGTGTGCGATGGTGCGTTATCATGGAGGAAAATCAGTTTATCATGTCTTTGTTGATATCCAGGCCTTTTTTCACGTAAAGCACGGTTCAATTTGATCAGCTGTTGGTGGTGATCAGCTGGTTGAGTGACACCCAACTGCTCGGCAAGCATTTTTTGCGATTGGGTATCGTCCTCGTCCAAAAGAGCCTGTAATTCATGGTCCTCGATTTTTCTGGGCCGATTTTCACGCTCCTTGTCACTCAAATCAAAATGGCCGTCTTTAAACCGATGAAACCAGTCTCTGCAAGTTGTTTCCGATAAAGCACTGTCACCATACCAAGCATTCGATGTGATTCCACAAGCATTCGATGTGATTCGGCAGCCGATTTCTTTAAATTGAAGCAGAAAAGCAGAGCTTCCCGCATATGCTCTTTTTTTGGCACAAAACTAGACATGATTACACAAAGAAAAATGTATGTTGTTGTATGAAATCGCTTATGATGTGCACTGATTGATGTGAACAGATGTCAAGCTTATACAAAAACAGTAAAACATTTCCATAGTAGCCTGTAATACGCTCACTAACGTCATCTATGAGCAAACAGCGGATTTAAGCTTATACACCTGGTAAATCGGAAGCTATATTTATTTATTTATTTATTTATTTACATATTCAACAGATAAAAATCCAATAACTGAATATAGAAACATATAATATATACAAAGAATCTACTAATGAATGAATGTAAAATAGAGAGCGCAAAATAATAATAATAAAAAGATCAAATATCATAAACAAAGTAAAGGTGAAAATGAATAAATTCAAAATTAAGAAAAATAAGAAAAAAAACTACAATGAAAAAGAGAAAAAAAAAATGTAAGCATATATATAGAACAAAAAGAATATCGAAATAAGAAAATCAAAATTAAAATTCATGTATCATATGAGCAAGGAAAAAAGATAAAAACGTATTAAATAGAAAAAGTAACGACTTTATCCTTTAAAATAGTTTTGAAACGTGACAAGGTCGGTGGCAGAGAACCTAGTCCGAGTGCATTATGCTGCCTAGGTATGCGTAAAAGCGGTGAAAAGTAGTACGTGTCAGTCCGCGCAAAAGGAACGTTAAACGTTAACGTGGATCTATTTGACCGATCCGTAACACGAACGGAAACCTGGTTGCAGAGGTCAGATGGGACAAGTTGATGGTGCAGTTTGAACAGAAGGCATTCATCGAGAAAAAGTCTGCGAGATTTCAGGGATGGTATTTGCAGCATGGTAAGTCTCGCACTATACCCACGGTAATCAAAATTGAATTTGTAAAGAAGAGAGCGGGTGAACCTGCGTTGTACAGATTCAACCGCATCAATCAAATATTGAAAATGTGAACACCAAATTTGACAACAGTATTCGAGGATACTGCGGACAAAGGAGACAAACAAGTGTACACAAGTAGAGATATCGGTAAAATATTTAGATGATCTCAGTATAAAACCCAAAAGTCTGGACGCTTTGGAGGTTATGTGCAAGATATGTTTATCAAATAATAGTTTAGAGTCAAAAATTACCCCGAGGTCTTTAAAATTCAAAACGACTTCGAGAGAGGCTCCAGAAACGTAGTAAGAAAATACTAGTGGGTAAGTTTTACGCGTGAATGACATTTGGCGACATTTTAAAACATTCAAAGTAAGATGATTTGCATTACACCAGTTGATAAGAGTGAGCAGGTCATTCTGAAGCTGTAAGAAATCTTCGAATGTATCGATTACTCTGAATATTTTTAGATCGTCTGCGTATAGAAGAGAAAAAGAGTTTAGCAGGCCCGGGAGATCATTAATGAAAATTAAGAATAATAAGGGGCCAAGGATTGAACCCTGTGGAACACCTGAGGAGGGATAGAAGGGAGTGGACGAACAGGAGTTCACCGTAACAACACAAGTACGCTCATGAATGTAAGTAGAAAACCAGGAAAGCAGCGGACCATGAAAACCATATTTCTCTAATTTCAACAGAAGAAGCTCATGGTTGACAGAGTCAAACGCCTTGGAGAAATTTGTGTAAAGAACATCCACCTGTCTTTGCTGATCAATGGCAGAGGCAACAGTGTTGGTGAACGATAGCAAATTAATAACAGTAGATTTGCCTTTGACAAATCCATGTTGCTCGGTGGCGAGGAAAGGCACAAATAGAGGATATACTCTGTTGTAGACAACTCTTTCTAGTAGTTTACTGAAGCAAGGCAAAAGCGATATAGGGCGGTAATTCGAGATGCAAGCGGGGTCACCGGTTTTAAGCATAGGGAAAATATTGGCAGATTTCCATAAGAAAGGAAAAACGCCAGTTGCGATGCTGAGGTTAAATATTATCGACAAGGGTACACAAAGTGAAGAAGATAGTGACTTGGCTAGTATGTTTGGAATACCGTCAGAGCCACAACTAGAGCTAGAATCGAGACAACTCATTAAGTTCTCAACTTCTAAAGGGTTTGTATGGAAAGAAAAGAGCGCTTTCAGGCTATCACGATACGACGAAGGAGTTGAAAAAGAAACATGTGGAGGAGAAAGAGAGTTTTGCGGGGTTGAAAACGACGAAAAAAAACGAGCGAAGAGCTCACAGGTCTCTTCAGTTGTGGCATCAGAATTTTCGTGAAGAAACATGCTTTGAGGGATAACGGGGGATTTTTTCAGGGAGTGAATGAATGACCAGAAGGGTTTAGAATTGTTGGAACAGATCGAAGCCTCAACTCTGGCAACGTAAGCACACATGGCTTCTTTAGCGACCTTTTTGGCATGAGAGCGTCGTTTTTTGAATTCAAGAAGATCAACAAGCAGAGAAGAACGTCTGTATTTGTTACGTGCAACATCCTTTGCCCTAAGGGCGGCAACAACTTCAGTGGTAAACCATGGAGCATCATTAGGCCTTCTGGAACGACAAGTGGGAGTAAAGCGATGAATGAGGTTTGTAAGGAAGACGTAAAGTCTATGAAGAGCCTCGTCAACGTCTAAACAGCGAAGAAATGCGTACCAATTAACATGGTTGATTTCGTTCGCCATTCCGGCGAAGTTGGCTTTAAAGAAATTGAACCGGGAATAACAAGGGACTTTAGATCTAGAAGGAAAATTTAAAGAAAGTTCTAAAAGTAAAGGAGGGTGATGGGGATCGGGAGGGACATACGGTAAAACAGAGGCCAGAAAACCAGTTTTTTTTTCGCAGTGATTTTTCCAAATGGCACCACTGCCGCAGTGTTGCCTGTATTTTAAAATCACTTCTATCAGACCTGGTCCTAGTAATTATCCGATCTAATGATTGTTTGAATTTGTTCTCGAAAAAGCAGCCACTTAAAATGACCCAACTGCCCAATTTTTTTTTTTTTTTTGAATTCAATTTCAGAAATACAGAAACTCTGGGAAAATATGTGATTTTAAGAATGATGTTCCAAACGGAGAAAAAGCATTGATTTAAAATCTTCACAAATACTTAAAGCCCCGTGATATATAGGGTTAAGAAAAACAATCAAAAAGGCATATCCATTATTTTCACTAAAATGAATCATTACTAGACAATTGTTTTCTGCGGCATCTAATTCTTCACTATGGTCAGCACGCTTAAAAAGTTATTTCTCTTTTTTCAAACACTTACTGAATGATAAAACACCAAATAAGTACCTTAACCGTTTATGTCTTACTTAAAAACTAACTTACCTCCCATAAATCCACTTTATCACCGGTTTAATGGTCCATCATGCATTCCACGGCAACAATTATCCAGCACTGAAATGAACCATTCATTCAGTTTCAGTAGTGTCATATTAAAAAATTTGTAACCGACCAGCGCTCTAACGAGCCACGGCTAATCTACATATAAATACCAACTTCCGACAAGTCCAAATCAAAGACAGCGCCCCTAAAAGGCTCAAATGACACAACACAGCCAAAACAGTGGCTTATCGCTCAATTTTACCTGGCCATCGGCTGTACCTGCCCTGTTAGATGGACAGTATACGTTTCTAAGCACCTAAACAAAGGTTGTCGAGACCACAAATAAGGATCCGCGGGGAATGATTAATTCAAGGCACGCGTCTCACATGTGGTCCGATAGCGTTGCGAAACAGTCAATAAAATCTTGGCCGCCACTTGGAGCTCGAAGGAGATGGACAAGGGAGCGCTCGGCGCTGTCAACAGCATTTTTTCAATGTTCACATACTTGTGTGGAATTAATTAGGTGAAATGAAATAAGACTACTAGCATTGCTCCACGACAGATTTTCCATACTGAAACCGCCAACAACGCGCTAGGTGTGAGGAAAATTTAATGAGCTGAGCTGAATTGTTATAGAATTGTAGCGGTAAAGTAAGCTAGCTACGAACCAAACAATTCAAAGAATGCTCGTCTAACAATTACAAAAAATGTACAATTTCATTTTTTAGAAAATTGAATAGCCAGGTTGTACATAATCGGAGTGCTGTAGAGCATGCCAATTGGACTTGGGACAATTTTCGCCAGCCTAACTTACATTGCATTGGAATCTATTGTTGGTCTGACAAATCTTCAAATTGTTGCAGCCCATACGTTCAGTCAAAAGGTTAGCAATAATATACATAGTTACACCCATCATACCTTTCTCAGATTATATCTTCAAATGTTCATCAGCATTAATGTCTGTACTTCTAAATAGAAGTCTGACTCGTTGGGAACAAGAGGCCACCTAAATATTTTCCCATACAATTCATGCATCTTAATCGAGTCCGTAGACGACACACGTTTGCTAAGCTAATAGGTCTTGAGTGAAATTTCATTTGGCCGTTTGAAGTGGACGTACTCAAGGGTGCACTCTCGATCGTACTTAGTTTTTTCTTTCGATCATTTATCACAGGGCACTTGTGAAAACGAAAAACAAATTGCCTCTCGAAGCGGCACAGAAATAAAAATCTGAAATGTTGTTTATTTCAAATTCAGTTTTCGGTGGTTTCATATAATTCGGTAATGAGAATAAGAAGGTCTTACAAGTAGTTTGTTGTGTATTGAGAAATCTATGTCTGCAGTGATTGTTTCGGGATTATGAAAACTTTTTTTTTACCGTACACCCACAACCTAGAATACTCAAGAAACAATCTTCGTTGATTGAACTACTTATATCGTTGCATGTGGGTAATATTTTCGAAAAATTCAGTTTTATTTTAATGCAGGTCATAATTGAGAAAATATTGATGGAAAATAACTTCCCAGCGTGCCAAATTCGGAATTCAGAATTGGTTACGACGAATCCGAAACTGAGCGAAAGAGATAGAAACATAAAAAGCTCTTGAAATGAATAAAACTTTTGACTGGAGTATTACTTTTCATTATTTTATGAGAAACATTTGAATATGTTTTAAGAATCTCTTCTGAAGTTTGGATGACAAATTTAAAATCAATCAGAATTCGTTGCGAATATTTCACTGAGTTCGAACAAATTCCTAACAAGGTGCGAACGAATCTGTGATAGGGAAATTGTTAAGAGTTTGTTGTGAAATTCGTTGGAATTTGCAACAATTTCCGAACCTAATGCCGTTCATGTTTCGTTTAGTATATTATATAATAAAACAGTACTTTAGTCGTACCACTGTTTTTCATGCATAGGTTAGGTTAGTAAAGAGGGCTGCCGGTAACGCGGCTTGCATTAGGCCACCAGTTTGGGCCCATTTGCCACCCTCCGCTGGCTTTTTAGAGCTGCCAAGTGGCCGCTTCGCCAAACTGGATTAGCTGACTCAGCTTGACGGTACTGGCCATCTCTGCTAACCCTTGAAAGTGGTAACAACCAAAAATCTTGAGGCGTTTATTATTTAGGGCCGAACAATCACACAGAGTATGCTCGATGGTGTTCTTTTCCATCTCGCACCTCTTGCATAAATTGTTGGATGTCAGTCTCATTCTGTTCGCATGAGATGCGGTAAGGCAGTGCCCTGTGAGCAAGCCGACCGTGGCTCTCAAGCGGTTTCTGCTGAGTTTGATCAGTTTCCTGCTTTTGCTTAGATCAGGTGATGGCCATAATGTCCTGTTTTCCCATTTGGACTTTAGTTTGGCCCATATGGCGGCATCAAGTTTGCTTGTGGCGTCAGCGATTGACCGTGGTGGAGTGATGCAGGGGCTATTACTAGCTCCTGAACCTTTCCTCGCCAATTCATCGACTTTTTCGTTGCATATGACCCCACTATGCCCTGGCACCCACATAATCCGGATAGGAATATGCCTTGCCTTTTCATTGAGAGCCCCTCTGCAAGCGTTAACAGTTTTTGAAGAACATCTGTGAGACGCAAGAGCGAGAATGGCTGCTCTACTGTCGACGCAAATCGTCATTGATCTGGTTGATATTCCGCTAATGTAGTGTTGAGTAGGACACGGTTTCAAAGAGAGTTTGTAAAAGTCGCCTCTTTTTTGTACTGAGCCAGTACAATGTCCCACTTCAAATGAGGCGAGGCGTTTTTTATGAACGCGGTACAAAAGAGGCGATAGTACAAAAGAGGCGATATAGTACAAATGACGCGATGTAGTACAAAAGAGTCGATGTAGTACAAAAGAGGCGAATAGTACAAAAGAGGCGATAGAGCGAACTCTAGCATTCGGCTCGCCACGACTGCTTGAATTGAAGATTTGAGTTAAAAAGTCTCAACTCGTCTCTACTCAGTAGTACAAACTGATTAAACGTACACACATCGTATTTTGTACGGGACATTGTACTAGCTTGCACCCGCATCGTCCAATGTAATGCCTCTCTTTGACATGTCATGTTGGTCGTCACTATCGGCTCTTTGTCTCTCATCTTAGAAATCGCAAAGTGAAGAGTAGCATGACAAACATTTTGAAGTGGTACATTTCATGAATTTGACGCGCCATGACAATTTTCCTACTCAACACTACGCTAATGGACTCAACTGCCATGCGTATAGCATGTAATTCAGACTGAAAGACGGTAGCATGGTCCGACAGTCTACACCACAGGTTAAGGCTCAAATCCGTAGAAAACACGACCGAGCCAACTCCTGTGTCCGTCTTTAACCCTTCCGTGTAAATCCAGACGCCCCCATTGGTGGCAGCTTCCTTTTTCTTCCAGTCTGTTCTTGTGGTTGTCTTGACCTGGAAATTTCTGCCAAGATGTATTATTTTGCCCATGTGGTCTGTGTCTTCTGCAACGAGCCCAAATCTTTTGTGGCATAATGTAAGAATACCACTGATCTGAATTGTTCCACATGCCGGAACTTTTAGCGCGTATCGTCGCTAGGCTTGCGCTTCTGAAGATGAATCATGCATAAGTGCAAGTAATTTTTTTTTTTAAATTGTGTTATTTGAGAAGTTAACAATGTCTATTTTAAAGGTTCGAATCGTAAATAAATTCTCATTCTCAAAGAACTATTTAAAAACTGTGAAAAATTCTTCAAAAAATGTACTAAGGATTCGTAAAGAATTCGCAAAGAATTCACAAAGAATTCACAAAGAACTCCCAAAGAATTCACAATGAATCCGGAAAAAAATGAACCAATCTACAAAAGCTTTTCAAGAGCTAAAGAGAGGAAGTTTGAGCACTTTCGGCGTTTTTGTAACGTTTTTCATATAACGGTCTTAAAGAAATCGTAACGAATAAGTTTGAAAATCCGAAAGTTTTTTCTGAATTCACTTCAATTTTCCAAAAGAATTATCAATTTGGCACACTGGGTACTTACATGCATTCACATAAGCTACGCAAGTTTTTTGTACTCTTCAAACAACAACAAAGAGAGAACAGAATTAAGCTGGACATTTTACATATACAATTAGTATCACTGAAGCGTGTTCGCTGGGAGTGAAAAACAAATGAATCTATCCAATCGGTTTTTTTGTTTTATTAACTCTATAATAAAGATGCTAATGCACGTTGATTTCCAGATAACGCAAAGTTGATAACATACATTGCTGATTTAAATTTACTAAACGCTTTTGACGAATCCTTAGCTTCATGGTAGGCCAGATATTTTCGATCGGATTCATGTCTAGTGACTGAGCAGACCAGCTCATTGTTGTGATGACATTTTACTGTTTCCATTCGGTGTAGAATCGGCTGTGTTCTTTTGGATCGTTATCCTTTAGAAGAATCCATGCGTCCGGATCAGTGCTACATCATTTACCGGCAAACTTTAGCAAACTCTTTTGGTAGGTCTTTTTCATCTTTTCTGAGTTCAGGATCCCAGTAAACAGAAAAAGGGTACCAAATCCTTAATTACTGGAGCACTCCCTAAAGTAGCCTTTGACAGGATATTTAACGGTGCGCTGGCTATCTGATATTCCTCTAATCGACCATGCTTGCTTGTAAGTACTCCATGGACCAAAAAAAAAATTCGTCCGTTCCAATGACATTGGCATTCGTTATTCTCTGTGGCCCCTTGTACTCGAAAGATAAATTGTCTTTCGCTCAAAAGAGGTATAAGATCAATATTTTGCCATCCGTAGGCTCAAGCAATTAGTGGTCTATTTATTCAGGTTTACGCAGATTCAATAACAAATCTTGTGCTCGAGGCAACGTTTAAGTGGGATTTTGTTCGAATATCCCAACGATCTCCGGCTTCAGCAGTGGATCTTCTTAAGCCTCTACCAGCTAAATCATCCACCGTTTTTGTCTCATTATTTGTATATTCATTTATAAACGGACAATTGTCCAAAAAAATAAATACAGAGTAGCTAAAGTGTATATTAAATCAGTTAGAAATTAATATTAGCATATATATTTACTACATTAATCGTACAGAGAAAAATCCTTTAATTGAACAAATCGAATATAAATCTTTTTAATTTACCCTTATTTACATTAAATACATCCAGGTGAGGAGCAACAACGTTTCCGACAGCTTTCAATCGTTCAATTGGTGAATTTTGTATAAAATTGGTTCTACAAATCTGCATGTGGAAGAGATCATTAGATCTTGTACTTCTAGCAGGTACTCTAAGTGATATTTTCTGGAAGATATCTGGAGCATCAACGACTCCGCTAACTAGGTTCATCATAGTAACATCTAGGAGCCTCAAGTGTATCTTTTTTCAAAGAGACAAAATGCTGGGATACTCATTGGCTTCAGTGAAGATGTGAAGTTTATACGCAATATAACGTAAAAATTTGAGTTGAACCTTTTCGATTGACAGAATAAATTTTATAGTAAGGATTCCATACGAAAGAATTGTACTCAAGTTTGCTACGAACAAGAAAATAGTGCAGAGATTTTAGTGCTTGAATATTATTAAAATTGTGTGTATTCCTAATTATAAAGCCTGACATTTTGCGTTTTTGTTCCGTGATATCATCAACAGGATCCGTAAAACTCAAGGAAGAAGCCACAAGAGTTCTAATTCTTTAACCAAGTTAATTTGTGATAATGGTACACCATTGATGATACCGATCATTCTACGTGCGAATGAACTGGATTGACTTTCTAAGATATCGCACTGCAGCAGTTATTGACGTTTTGCCCTTTAGGGCAACTCAAATCTCTTTGCGTATCCAGCAATCACTTTGATTAGCTCCGATTTTTCTGTGAAACTTGTGCGAAAAATAAACAAACACAACACATAAAAGAGAAGCAAACAATAACAGACACACCAAACAGCAAATTCGAAACAATTGCTATAGACACAGTAGGACCACTCAGAATATCCAACGGTTATCGATGCATCCCCACAATGCAATGCAAATTGTCAAAACACGTTATTGCATACCCTATTGAAACAAAAGACGCTAAACTATCGCCTAAACACTATTAGAACAGCTAATATTAAAGCATGGTATTTTCATAATTTTAAAATCAGATAATAGAACTGAATTCGCCAATGAGCTAATGAGAAACATTTGTAATTTATTAAAAATTCAACAAATTTTTTCAGCACCATATCATCACGAAACACTCGGCTCAGTGGAACGTAGCCACAAAGTATTAAATGAATATTTGCTTAATTTTGCTAATGATTATGAATGGGACAAATGGATACCGTATTACACTTTCGCGTATAATACTAGTCCACATATTGATACATATTGATATATTAAGAGACAAACGAACCGATAAACAATATAGACAATTTCGTTAATGAACTAAAAATTAGACTTAGAAATAGCATTATTTTAGCTCAAAACATAATTGAGAAAGTGAAACAGGAAAGAAAAAACACATTTGATAATAACATAAACCCAGCAAAGTTCAAAGTTGGAGGTTAGGTTAGGTTAGGTTAAAGTGGTTGCCGGTCTATAGAGGTCTGCCGTCCGACACACATAGGCACATGAGAGGCCCGTTGTGATGCCTCAAAGTAGGAGATCTAGTTTTAGTCAGCAACATTAATAGAAAAAAAATTGCAGAGCACATATCACGGACCATATGAAATACTAGAAATAAATAATGTAAATACTCATATATTAGTAAACGGGAAACGGAAAAATATCAAAATAACCTATTAAAATTATACACAACACCAATTTGAAAAAGTGATAAACATATTTGGACATGTACAGTATTAATGTAAGACAATAATCAAAAAAATATTATGCAAAACAATATGCATATAGTTATTCCATGAATAGAATTATATTCAAACCAAAAAAATTATACAAATATATGTATCAAAATTACATTTAAGTAAGCAAAATCAACCAAACAAAAAAAAGACATAAGAATATACATTTAAGCCACCCTAATTACAACATGAATTTATGAATCAGGGTTATATTTAATAAAAAATTGTAAACGAAGAAAAACTGTGAAGATGTATGGATTCAAGAAAAAAAAAACAAAAAAAAAATTTCATTTACTACTAAAAAGAAATTTTTTTTCCCCAAAGGAGAGGGTGTTGTGTACGATTGCTGATAAAAAGTCAAACTGACAAACGTCAAAAATCGCTCCCACCTATCGACAACAGCGACATCTCCTCTAAGCGGACAATACGCACACTAGCTAATTAATTTTTGCTTTTAAATTCAAAATCCAATCCATGCACCGATCGATTCAGCAAAATGTACCAAATATATAGGAGAAACAAATATTGAATAAAGTACAGTCTGTCTCGGAACGCCAGCTTGTTCGGCGACCAGTCAGACTGACCCAAAAAATAAATAAGATTTCTCATTTTATTTATCCTTGTATTTCTCCTCAAGCACGTTTGAGAACTCCCAACTAACACGTTTGGTGTCAAATACTAGATAATAGTGAACTGCCACCAGATCGCAGTTATCGATACGCTATTTCCACTTATTTTGCCACGACAATGTGAAAAGCCACTCAATGCACCCATTCGCAACGTGGTGGCAGCCCAGTAAACAATTTAGTGAGCGTTCACTAAAAATGATAGTTTCTCGACAATCAACAGACATATCCCTCATACGAAACCGAGCCTGTTCGTAAAACGATACGCAGCAATAATTTTGCTTAGGATGACCGACGCAATAAATAATGCAAGCCATGTGTATGTGCCCTATGGCCTATGCGGCTCAGTAGCAGATTTTACATAGATTTTTCCCCTAGTTTGCTGGTCGTGGTATCCCGAAAAAATTTCAGTATATACTCGCTAAAACCACATTTTTTCTAACTCATTTATGAATCGGTAAAAATGATTCTTCTTGGATGGCCATTTTAGTAGGACCAATGAATCGTTTTCGATTCATTTGCGAGCTCGTTAGCGACAAAAACATTCGTAAACATGACTCTTTTATGAATTAATTACGATGTATTTGGTTTGCTGGGAACGTTCACATCGGAACCATAAGCATCCGAAATTTCAAACTCCAGTTATAGTATAAAAATAGCAACGAAAACGTTTTAAAAACATGTGAAGATTCCGTTCACTTTAAAGGAGTTTTATTTATTTTTTTGCTTGGTTTTTGCTACTACATTTGGCCACCATAAAGTGATCAAATTTATGGTGTTCGTTTTGGTGGCAAACACGTTCCTAATAACGTTAACTAAACACAATTAAGTGTGCTGATTTAATATTGGGTTTAGCCTAGTGGCAATTACTCATGAAAGACCCTATAAAGTTTTCGTTACTACAATAGTGAGTGGCATTTGCTACTAGAAAGTATTAGAAACGTTCTTTTCTTACTGTGGTATTCTCTTGTCATATTTTTCTTGAACCCCATTTGAATTCAGTAACACTTGTGACATAAGCAAATACACACAAACGATTTTAACGTTAAAAAAACTCTAGCGCACCTGAACCGCTAGAAACACTAATGTTCGAAGAACAGTAGAAGAATCGTGCAGGTTTTGAGTGCATATTCCACCACATGAGCTGCTTATTACGGCCAAACTGTTTCAAACGCCACGTTCTACTTTGGTCTCAAGAATGCATTATAACTCATATGGTGGAAGGTTTCAGATATTACCACTGGCATGAATTTCAACGTTTATGAGAGCAAAACATGGGTTAATTATATTCGTTATCAGTTGCTTATTTCACAAAATTTTGAAAGCAGCATATCATATAACATCAATGAAGAAAATGCTCAGTGCCTGCAGCAGTGTAACTGAAGTTGGTGTTTGGGGCTGCGATCCGAAAAATTTGCAGAGCTTTGGGAATTGAAACATTGGTTATTTATTTTCATTGTAAATGTTTCCGGTAGGAATACTAACTGTAAGCATTTATTGATACAAAAGTAGCACAACCGACTCGTACTGGCAACCTTTTGCCAGTATCAAAGCCAAGAATATATCACATCTGCTTCACGTTGTTATATTACATTCGAAGTAATAGGAGTATAAAGAAATTGAGGGTTACCTGCAAAGATTTTTTCAAATAATCAAAAACTTAATATTTGCTGTTTATTGCCAATACAATATCATTACCATTTGAAAATTATACGATAAAACCGCTTAATAAAGATATTGCAATTATACACAAAACCAACAATAGCTGGCAACCCTATTGTGGCTTTTCAACCAAATTTGGCCTGAATAATGTTTATAATAGGTTCCATTAATTGTATGAAATTCGTATTGATCTCATGACTGCACTGGAAGTTATAGGGCAAAAAGTTTTATTTTCCTGAGCGAATTTTCAAAACCAAAGACACAAAAATTACCATAGCTGGCAGCACCAATCAAATTTTTCAACCAAATTTCCACAAAACAGAGATTAGAGTAAGGTGCAGCTACTGTGTCAATTTCATGAAAATCTGGTAACTTATTCACATTTCATAGGGCAAAAAGCAGTTTTTTTTCTTTGTAATTTTTCAAGATGGCACCACTGGCACAGAGTTGCTTACAATTCAAAATCGCTTCTATCAGGTATGGTCCTACTTAAGTCCAATGCATTCTGTAAATTTCAGTTGTATCTAATTATTGGTTCGTGAGTTCCCGTGAACAGAAGTTTTTGATGCTAAAAATATAGGTTAACTGGGAGAGGGTTACCGTTCTTTTCCGACATGAAATTGCCAAAGTTTAACTTTGAGCGTGTATATAAAGCATAAGATTTGTATACAGATTGGTTTTATTGTAAGAAACGGACATTTTTTGGATATTGGATGGTTTGAATGTTTTCACTTCCAAATTTATTTATTTTCAAATTTAAGAAATTATCATAGCTGGCAGTTCCAACCGAATTTTTCAACCGAATTTCTACCAAACGTGGTCTAAAGTAAGGTCCAGCTACTGTGTGAATTTCGTCAAAATCGAATGATTCAATCAGAATTTATAGGGCTAAAAGCAGTTATCATTTTTAGTGATTTTTCAAGATGGCACCACTGGTACAGAATCGCCCGCATTTCAAAATCACTTCTATCAGACCTGGTCCTATTTAAGACCAATACATTCTGTAAATTTCAATTAATTTTGCTCATTGGATCGTGAGTTTCCGTGAACAGAAGTTTTTGATGCTAAAAATATAGGTAAATTAGGCAAGGGTTACCAGGCGTGCCCGTTATACCATATCAAATTTTTTTTTGTTTATGTTAACAAAGCACAAAATTTACATATGATTGGCTTTTTTTTTGAAGAAGCGGCATTTTTTCAAGAGAGACAATGATTTGGAGGTTTTCACTTTCAGTGCCTGCCCCAGCTACAGGGTTGCTAGCACGCTCATCAAAAGCTACACAAATCTACAACTAAATAATACCAACATGTCCTGAAAATTTCGTAATGATTGAATAGCCCTGTCAAAAGTTATCGCAAGTTAAAAATTTTCAAATTTTCCTGTTCTCTTTTTAGGCACCCAGCGCACACATGGGGTTAAAAAATTCCAAAACATTATCCGATTCACATGTAAAACACGTTTGAAATTTATTTCGTTAACTTTATTTTTGCAAAAATTTTGCCGGCGCCAAAGGGTTAAAGATAATTGACATTTAGTGAGACTTGGACCTATTCTGCATATACGTCAATGCATCCTGAAAGTTTCAGCTCAATCGGATGGCGCGTTCTCGAGATTATCTCACTGAAATTTTTTGATGATATATATATATATATATATATATATATATATATATATATGTATATATATATATATATATATATATATATATATATATATATATATATATATATATATATATATATATATATATATGAATATATATATATATATATATATATATATATATATATATATATATATATATATATATATGAATATATATATATATATATATATATATATATATATATATATATATACATATATATATATGAATATATATGTATATATATGTTTATATAATGTTCTTCGAACATTAGTAAACATGAAAAGTGTTAGACCAAAGTTATTTAAGCATTCTACGACCTTCTACCGAAAAACGAAATAAGCGCTCGAGGCGAGAAAAACTGGGCAGAAAGTTCCAACTGCCACTATACAGTAGCAGTTGGGTCAATAAAGAGTCAAAGTAGACATCATAGTGGATTTTCGGGACTATAAAGCTATGTTTGGTACCATAGAGTGGCATTTTCTCAAAAGTGTGGTTATAGATACCATATAGTTGCAATTTTTACGTGATTGGAAAACTCATGCAGGTTATGAGAACTATGAAGTAAAATTATGAAGTAATAATGAGTTTGTAGTGGCAGATCAGCACTCGGCCATCTTTTCATGGCTGAAATATGAAGGTCCAAGGAAAATTTATATTAGTTAGAGACACAAAATGTGCTAATTTTGTGCAGGGACGTACATACGATATTGATACGAACAAAAAAAAACTGAAAAACATAAAAAAATTTTTACATAAAATCTAAATTTGTTATATTTTCACCAAAATCCTTTTTTAATTTTCACATTTTGCTCAAGCGCATTGCAATTTCCGGTCCTGTAATGTGCATATATTAAGGATGAATTTCAGTTTGTAGGTAATTTTGGCTATGCAATTTGGAATATCATCCTCATTATATTCTCTTAAGATTCTACTTAAAATTTCAAAAGAAAACTTTGACCTTGTGTTAATTTTTCTTCATAGCCACACAAATACATTGTGTTGGTATAATACATATTGAAACACATGAAATGTTACAATCAATGAATCTTTTATTGTGTTAGTGTAGTATTGGCTAATGAGTATCAATTTGGTTTTTGAATCGTGTTCGGCACCATCCTGAAACTGTCACCGTACGTAACAAAATATAGTTCCTGCCACCAAATGCCAACGTACCTTTTCATTCCCCATTTGGGTAACATAAACGATTTTCGTACGTGGCAAAAACGTATCTTTGGCAGGTTGTTGCCACTATAAAAGCCTCTTTTTAGTGTCAGCAACGTGGCAGCACACCAAAATTGCTAGTTGGGCTTGCTACGCGGCGAACAATTTTGCCACGCAAGTGCTGTAAACTGCTTCGAGTAGTCAAGAAAAACAAAATAGCCAAAAGTCAAGGTTTCATAAACCTTATTTAAAATAAACTTTTGGATAGTACGAAATCCCTATCCTACCACCTCAAAAGCACTAATTTTGGAAGAAAAGTGGTGGCATCGAGCAGATTTTGAGTGAATATTCTCCCACATGTGCTCCTTATTGCAACCAAACTGTTTCAAAGGTCATATACAACTTTGAGCTCAAGAAGGCATTGAAACTCATAGGGTGGAATGGTTTAGATGGTTACCGATCGGATGAAGTTCAAAATTTAAGAAAGTCAAACACTTGTTACTTCTATTCAAAATCTAATTTTTCGACCAAACTTTTATCAAACTTGCATTACACAGCGGTTCAGCTACTGTGTAAATTTCGTCAAAATCTGGTGACTGAATCACAATTGATAGAACAGTTTTAACAGTTTTCTTCCTAGTGATTTTGAAAGATAGCACCACTGCCACAGAGATGCCCAAATTTCAATTTCACCTCTTCCAGTCTTGCTCCTCTTTAAGATGAATACATACTCTGAATTTCATATTGATCTGATTATTCGATCGTGAGTTCTCATGAACAGTTCTCAAAATAGAGGAAATTTACGCTTATATCGCAGGCTCTTACCAATAGAAAATAGCTAACAATTGGCTATTTCCAATAGCTAAGATAAAGAATTGGGGCTCTTTACAAAACCATGCAAGTTTCTGAAAAATCATAGTCCAAGCAATCAAGTTCAATTAATTTAGCAATAATGCATGCATATACTTGACGAAACCATTAAAATAATATTGTTCTCCATATTTTAAATCTTCACATTTTTCAAGGACTATCTAATAGCTGTGAGCGATAAGTGATATTTAAACGAAAACTCTAGCCATGAAATAAACATTGTTTACCGTCTATCAATAGTTACCCCAATGTATGAGCAATACACACCAAATCACTGCAGAGTCACATCATAAGTCCATCATACATTTCCTGAACTTTGCATGATTTTATCAACAACTGTTCACATCGACTTTTTTCGAAACTGATTTAGCGTGCTCCCTCCAGAAACTGAGTTTGTTACTCCAACAAATTTCCGTTTATACCAACTATTTTTAGTGTCTGACGTTGTGTTCAATCTGATCGAGAGAAGGAAGTGATACACATATCCATGAGTATGTAGCTAGGTGAACACGATACGCATTAGATACATTGTAAGTCTCTGAAGGAATGCTCCCTCATCTGTTACCGGCTGTGTTCTTGAAAAGTCGAGGATCAAATTTTAATCACTTCCCCTGAGGATTCTCCATATCTCACCTGTCGCTAAGTAGCTCTGATGTATGTAATGCTATCCTCGTTGACTGTGATGCTGTATATCTTTTTGGACGCTGGGGAATAAATAGACAGAAAGTGGCAGTTGCTTCCTGTCGTCGGAATCCGTGATATTTTTATGTTTCTATTTTGCGAGTCCGTAGTACGTCATATCCGGCGCCGGAAATCATTTTCCCAGCCGCTTACAATGTTTGCCATTTTAACACGATCGTGATTTTCAACTGATTGACAGCAACGGCAAATTTTCCACACTGTTTACACCGAGAAATTCGATGAAAATTATTTATCATGGCTGTACCTGTTGACTTTCACGCAAGAGGGGATGCGGCACGAGCGGAAATGCGTAAGTATCACTCAATGTCTGTCAGTAAACAGGTCAGGTAAGCAAGTTTAAATATCAGAGAAGCAATTGACCTGTACTCCTTTTATTTAAATATTATTTGGAATCGATTAAACTTAGACTAGAAAATCTGATGCATAGATAGCATGAGCAATGATGAATGTTTGATTGCGTTGGCGGATTATTTACAAGAGTGCCCGCAGAAAGCTAGCATTGTTTTCGAAAACGATGCCAGATTTCGGGGTTTCTGGGAAAATGTATTTTGGCACATTGGAATCGAATATTTATTTCCTCAGCACTGATTCTAATGAATACAAACACTACTCATTTCAATGACAGGAAAATTCAATTAAAAATTTTTGATGAAAATCTGAAAAATAGAATGAATGAATCAGTAATTTCCGAGTCTGAAAATCAATGTGAAACAACTCTTTACTCTTTGCATCGAAATTATCAATAGTCCGGGGAAATCTAACATGGTGCTTCGGAAAAATTAGGCGAGCGCTGAATTTTGGTGTGAATCTTGGTACTGGCGTGTTGAACAAAATGTCAAAAGTCCCCATCAATCCGAGTGCTGCGTCACTTTTTATACGGGGTCAAATGTCACCAAAAGTGACTTTTCCTAAATATCTCAGTAACGGTTATGTCTTCAGAAAAACAATGTACGACGAATTTGTAACTTAGAAAATTTGCAACAAAAAAGTATGTATAACTTTTTTCTGTAACCATAACCGTTTTTGAGATATATTGATCTAAACATTTGTTACTAACAGCATCCTCTTTCTCACGGCATGTTGATATTATCTGATTTTGATTACGACTTGCCATGTTTGTGAGTTTGTTTTTCTATGTTTAAGAGGCGCATAAAAAAACATGTAAATGAACTTATCTACCATACTCTAGGTTAGATGGAAAAGTGTGCTCCGAAAAGTTCCCCCCTCCCCCGTTGCCATAAAATGGTATCCCACGGCATCCATCACAAATCTTCAGAAATGAGCTCATTGCCTACTCTTCGCCCACTGTTAAACAAGATAGGATCACTTTTTATCCTGTTAATTGCCTATTATTGACATCGGAATACCAGCCCTACACCCATATCGTACCCACACCATACCAACCCCCGCAAACGAACCATCCCGAAATAACCGGTTTTTTAGTTTTTTTTTCCATACCGTCTTATCCCATGAACGATCAGGACAAGGTCACCTAATTTCAGGTGCAAATTGGTTTCGAGACGTGTCATGTTCCTTTGGCGCTATGCAGTCATCACAGAATTGGTAAAAAAAGTGATTATTCGGGAATAGTCTGCAGCGGGTTGAGCTCCTACAATGTCAAGAATGAGCATTTACAGAATTATGCCATGATATTATCTTGCTTTTTCATATTCCTAGGCCCATGATATGTTATGGGCCATTTACATTGGCGTCCATGCGTCCACGCGTCCATGCGATCTAGCGTGTTTTGCTTACACGAGTCAATTTGATTTTGTTTATATAGGCGGGTCTAAAGCGAAGGAGGTGGAGTATGCTGATTCATGTACAATACATTTTAAAATGATTTCTTTCGCTCAGTGGCATGTGTGGATGATTCGTTGGTGATCATTTAAATATATGTTTTGTGGATGATTATTTTCTTATATAATGATGTGGATAATATATATTTTGCATCCTTACGTGCATGACTATTACGAAAACAAATTGAATGCATCTGAATATCTAGACACAAACATATATATGTAGGTATATATACTCATATGGATAAATACATACAACTTTCTGTTACCAATATATTTGTACGGAGCAAAAAAACATCATCATAAGCGTGTAAAATTCATCCAATTATCGCCTTAGCCCCGCCTTCAAAAAACTGGATTTGAGTTGACTTGACTCGTGTAATCTAAAAACGCTTGGACGCGCGGACGCATGAACGCTTGTCTAAATGGCCCATTAGAAAACCGATTTTCACCTGCAATGTTGTTGTTTTGTGCTGCTCCTTCGTGGAATATCCCATACATGATGCAGCTATACAGTTTATTTCCGAGAAGAGAGTAGCGAGCAGATGTCCCTACAAGTTTTATGGCAAAAGGGGGCGGGGGGTGGTGGGAATTTTTCGGAGCACACTTTTCCACCTACCTGGAGTGTGGTAGATAAGTTTGAACACATGATTTTTTCATGCGCCTCTTAAACATAGAAAAGCAAACTCACAAACATGCCAAGTCGTAATCAAAATCGGATAATATCAACATGCCGTTGAGAAAGGCGATGCTGCTAGTAACAAATTTTAAGATCAATATATCTCAAAAACGGTTATGGTTACAGGAAAAAGTTATACAATCTTTTTTGTTGCAAATTTTTTAAGCTACAAATTCGTCATACATTGTTTTTCTGAAGACGTAACCGTAACTGAGATATTTAGGAAAGGTCACTTTCGGTGACCTATGACACCGTATAAAAAGTGACGCAGCACTCGGATCGATGGGGACTTTTGACATTTTGTTCAACACGCCAATACCAAGGTTCACACCAAAATTCAGCTTTCCCCTAATTTTTTCGAAGTTTCGTCTTTTTTGTGTCGAATTTCACTGGACCACAAATCAATAAATTACGTTTTGGTGGGCGTCCAAAACCCAGTTTTAAACAAACTGGTGCTGACAAGTGTACGTGTTATGATGGCTTTGTAAATAATTCAAACGCTTTAGCGTGGTAGATGAATATCTTGTCTGTTATCAGGTCATCTTTTGACTGGTCAGTTTTCTCATTAAAGCATTGAACTGATTGTTCCGGTATTCCCAGCTGGTCAGACTTTTGTTATTGCGGGTGAGCTCAATCGAGCTACTCAATACTTAGTAAAACTTTCGAGCCTCATGTTGCTTAGTATATTACTTGAGATCTCATATCAATTTCTCCTTCCAGTCTTAGTTTTTCCAGTCTTAGTTTTCCCCATTTGCCCAGTAATCAGTGATCAAACTTTCAGTTAAACATCTGCTTACATAGATATAAGAAGAATGGATACGAAATGGGCCGAGAGAAATGAAGCAATTTTCGACTTCTGGTCGCAATGTGTTTGTGTAAAACAACAACAAATTTTATTCAGAAAAGTTGATGTATTTGGAAATTTGTGTCCATGTATTAGTTTCCTCGTTATCCCAACCACCCCGTAGATAGGATGGATTGAAATGAATGTTTACATAGAGAGTCTACAGCGCTGAGGGGTGGTGCGTGTGGCATTGAGGGGAAAGCTGTTTTACAGAGAGTAAAATTGCATGTGTAGTAAAATTGCTTCATTCACGTACGTGTTCATGCATTGTGATTTTGTGTCCATTCTTTATATGGCTATGTCTGCTTATGACCGATTATTTCCTGAATGGCTCGGTATACATAATCATTATGCTTGGTATCACCGTCAAATCTCCCGTCCTAAACTTTTCTGTCAATACCACCTGAAAGTGTTATATCCCAATGAAAATACCAATGAAATCGTCTCTAGTACTGCTGGGGTCTTTCCATTGAAAGCTTGTCGAAGAGTTTTAACGTTTTGTCGCGTATGTATATAGGTATGTATATTGTCTCAATCCTAAGTTCACTATGTATGTCGCAGTTTTTAATACACTGTGGGAACACGTGGGTACACAAACAAAATCCGCACACAATCCGCAAACACTTTACACTTTGACAAACTCCAAAATTTTAATACACAATTAGGCTAAGTTTTGAAAATAGAAAAAATTATTTTGTATGTGAATATATTATATAAAACCGAACAGAAGTGTTCTTTCTTTGTATGCGGATATATCGAAAGGGCATCCTTCACAATTTTGTTTTTAAATTGCGGGAAATTGCCACTGGCACTGTTCGGTCCTTTTGTTCTGTGCTATTTTATTCCATAGTGTTTGTTTTGTGGTTTCCTGTGGAACTACAGCTATGGAACTACAGCTGTGGAACTACAGCTACTAGCTAACCTCCATTTCCATTAAGCAATTTAATTATATATATATATATATATATATATATATATATATATATATATATATATATATATATATATATATATATATATATATATATATATTTCAGTTTTCAGCCGCTGAAGACACTGGTGGATGGGGTAAAGATACTGTCTTTGTCTATTCTGTATCTGTGTGATGACGTCTTTGCTTATACCGTTAGTTTCTGAGCAAGCGTAATGCGTTTTATTTTGTGCTTTTATTGTGTGATTTATTTGGTTAAATCTCTGTTTCGCTTAATCAGTTGCTGATTCCCTTTACAAAAGGCGAGGTGCTATGTTTGGGTGTCCGTCAACTGTTTAAATATTTGATTAAGCCTCTCGTTGAGCTATCTTACTTGTCTTATTGGCTCAGAGATCTGACTGCCTGTCTGAGCGCACATGACTTCTTCCACGTCGAGAAATTTTTCAGACCCAACGACTGAGATATTTACATCGTCCATCATATTGACATAAAAACTCGCTATCTTGTTATTAAAAATTCGTAATTTATTATTCAACCAATAACTAAAGATTCCGCAAACGCCCAATTACTAAAGATGTCGTTAAAAGCTACTGCTCGTATTCGTGGATAGTATCTAGATAAGTTTACTTTGAATAACTAAGCAATCGCTCTTCTGTCTGAACGGAATTTCGAGCATCCTGGTACTTAATACGTATCGTTACATCTCTTAAATTCCTTTCATAAAATACGAACTGTCCTTGCGGTTATAAGTAAATCATCAGCGGGATATCTCACTACACGCAAATGAATACAATTCGATAAAAAAAGTTAACTTAAGTTTTATTCCTTTTTCTGTCAAAAATTTTACAACTGTATTTGATTAGAATCTTAATGAGGATGAGGCAGTTAGAAACTATTTCTTTAACCATATGCAAAGGTTATATGGTTGAATGATGTGGAAATCCTGCTGAGCGACTTCAACGCAAAAGTTGAAAAAGTGGAAACATATCGCGGAACCATCGGTTAATTTAGGCTTCACGATCTCTGCAGTGGAAGCCTCATCGTAAGTTTCACGTGTTTCCCCCAGCGTGACATTCCCCGCATGGCCGAACCTTCAACTAGATCGACCATAATCTGATTCAGAAAAGATGAACTTCAATGATTTTATATGCACGATCTTTCCGAAGGGCCAACTGCGACTAGCCGAGTATACATTTACTCTGAAAATTGAACAAGCTTCCACATCTATCAACGAAGCCTGGACTACCAACGAACACGTAGTGAATGCAGCAGCCGAAAAAGTAGTGGGATATACAGCCAGGCAACGCAGAAATAAATGGTTCGACGAGGAATGTCAAGCTGCGTTGGATAAAAAGAATGCGGCCTACAAAATTCACATTGAACGACCAACAAGAGCCACGAAAGAAGAATATGACGGTCTTCGGAAAATATTTAATAGAATAAGTAGGCGTAAGAAACAAAAGCATTTTGACATGACTAACAACACTCAACAAGCGTACAAAGTAGTGCAAAACAAAAACGAAAACAATGCTTTAAACCACGTACCAACCTGTGTAGGGCAACCGATGCAAGCATCATAAGGGGCTCAGAATATGTGAAGGAAAGATGGGCGTCCTACTTCAAGCAATTATTGAACGGAAATGTCCCCATACCCTACGAATCACCAAGGAAGTATTTGTAGCACTGGACGAAATAGCCAAAGAAGTTGGTCTTCAAATTGACGAGCAAAAAACAAAATTATGATCCAATCAACGAAAAGGACCCCAGTAAGACAATACATAACGATAGAGAACTATAACCTTGAAAAAGTAGATAACTTCATGTACCTAGGGACGAACCTCTCGAAGGATGGAAATGAGCCTGTATGACGAGCCAGAAGTCTCTACCGTGATATGAATACAAAAATTGCAATGGGTGGCCACGTCGAACGAATGAGCGACAATCGAATCCCCAAGCGGGCGCTCAAAGACGAGCGAGCGGAGCCAGGCTAGACGATAAGCCACGCAAGCGTTGGGAAGATTCAATAGGTGCTGACACCAAGTCACTCTTGCGAGCACCGACCTGGAGGGTGCGGCCATTCTGCACTAAACCTACTGGAGCTGTAGCATTAGGAAAGCTAAGGCTCGATTCTTGCTGTAGTGCCACGATTATGATGATGATGCTAACAAGCAGATATCATTACCGGGCATATCTGTCATTGTGGTACTGAGATATGCCTCCATCAAGTTTTTGTATGAGAAACATCCTCTAATGAAAATATAAAAATTTATTTTTCCTTAATTTAGAAACTTTTACAGGCGGCAACCCTCAAACTCTGTCGACTACTATAGTTTTCGATGCAGCCATGGGATGAGAACGAACTTAACAGGACAGATTGGTTTTAAATAGGAAGAATACACTTTTGGTGGCCGTTACTTAGCAATTTGATCATTTTTTCTGCGAAATGCTAGCATTGAAGTTTCATGCCAGACATATCTGATATGACGAATAAATATTTCTACCATGTGAAATCTAGAAGATAATCGACACGTTTCTTCCGGTTTTTATTGAAAATCAGTCTTTCTAGCAATTCTGATCCTCAAAAGCGTTGTATCCTTAGCGATAAGTAGGTCCTATCAACCAAAATATAACGAAATTTAATTCTGCGTTGAACATTAACGTTTCGACAAATCTAGCCTTAGTTTTTGATCCCAAAATAAAAATCTACCTATTACGACTCACTATCAAATTTAGATTTGTCTGAGTTTAAATTATTCATTATCATTAGAGGAAAGTGGTCACCATTCGTACGCGGGGCACATTCGTACGCGGGGCACATTCGTACGCGGGGCACATTCGTACGCTTAGTATAACAGAAAAATTAAACGGCACACAAACACGCCTTTGCTTATGTGCATAGACAAACCGGCCGCCATGTTGCTAGCGGAGTGTCGCGCCAGTCGCACCACGGTGTATGAGCTGACAAGACGTAACGTGTTTCCCGCGCGGTGAGTAAATTTTTGACGTAAGTTTAGTTCGTAATTGTAAGTAGAATTGCTATGTTTTTGAAAAAGTGTTGATAATTGATTAATGTTAACATTGTTTATTTTCAGCTTTAATTGTTATATTTCTCAAACTAAATTAGAATTCGTATAAAGTTTTATTTTAATTTTGTGCAAAGGCATGGGGTGCATTCAGACAGCCAGACAGGGGGCACATTCGGACGAGCACGAATGCTCCCCTTTAGATTTTGTTAACCACCAGTTTATTAAAATTAAATTTTTATGAAATAAAATTATCGTGCAGACAGCACAATAACATATTTTTCCTTTTATGAAGTATTCTACTAACAAAATGAAATATTTTTACTAAGTCTGCCTTTTAATATTTTATTGCAGAATCATGGTGCGAAAATATAAAAAAAGGGTACGCGTACTCAAGAAGTGGATAAAGAGTCCATGAATTTAGCAATTGATGATGTAATACAAGGACGGTTGTCGTATAGGAAAGCCGCGTTAAAATACAACATTAAAACATCAACGTTGGAAAGCAGAGTCAAGAAATTTAAAGATGGCTCTAACGCCGATGGACCCTCACGAACTTTTCATTCAAAATTCGCGAGTCTACAAGTCTTCTCCTTGGAAGAAAAGGCACGCTTAAATGACTATATTACTAATTGCTGCAAAATGCATTATGGGCTAACGATAGTACAAATTCGGAAACTTGCCTACGAATACGCGAAAGCGTTGAATTTAAAATATCCAGCGAAATGAAACGAAAATCAAATAGCTGGCTTAGAGTGGATGCGTAAATACAGGGAACGAAACGCCAACCTCAGTCTGCGAAAGCCAGAAAACACTAGCGCTGCTCGATCATTCGCCTTTAATAAGAATGCAGTCCAAGAGTTCTATAATAATTTGGCTGATGTGTTAAAGTGACATAATTTTTCTTCCGACAGGATATTTAACTTTGACGAGTCCGGCATGTCTGCTGTTTTAGAAACTCCTAAAGTTTTGGCTCCTAAATCACAGAAACAAGTGGAACAAATTGTGTCAGCGTAAAGAGACGAATTGATAACATTTGGTGCTATTATTTCTGCAAGTGGAAATATTATCCCTCCGCTATTTGTATTTCCACGGGTGCACTACAAAGACCATTTTCTTGAAGGTGCGCCTGAAGGAAGCCTCGGAGCTGTTAATAGAAGTGGGTGGATAAATGCTGACATATTTGTTTTAGTATTAAAACACATTCAGAAACACACACTGAGCTCTAAAGAGCATCCGATTTTACTGCTATGTGATAATCACGAAAGCCACATCAACTTATAGACTATAACATATGCTCGAGATAATGGCATCATTTTTGTGTTTTTCCGCCACACACAAGTCATTGATTGCAACCTTTAGACGTTGGAGTGGTCCGCCCATTAAAGGAAAAGTTGGAAATAGCGTTCAATAATTGACATATGTTGAATCCTGGCAAAACGATCAACATTTACAATATTCCTAAACTGGTAAAACTTGCATATTTCGAATCTTTTACCGCACAAAATATTACAAGTGGATTTGAAAAACCAGATATATGGCCGTTCAATGAAATGGCCTTCAGCGATGAAGATTTCGTTCCCACTGATGTGTATGCTGCAAATAATTCGGTAGATGTGCCACCTGATCCGGAAACAAGTACTGTCGCTCTAGAACCACAACCTTCCACTAGCGTGCCATCGACTGATATGAATGAGTCAGATATTCGTGAGCAGTCGCCTTCTTTGCTCCAAAATCCTGAAGACTTTGTTACCGGAACTGGCGAACCTTCCACCTCTGCGGCTGAGGCACAATCTGAACCGAGTTCTAATCCCATAACACCAGACGTCCTTAGACCTTATCCTAGAGCTGTTCGAAACAAAAAAAACCAATAAAAGAAGAAAACCGGCTAAATCCCGCATATATACAGATACACCTGAAAAAACTGAGCTAGAAGAGAGACATAGACAGAAAGAATTGATAAAAATAGAACAGGAAAGGAAAGCCAGAGCTAGAGCAGTGAAACGTAGTTTGAACGAACTTAATTCAAGACAAAAGAAAAAGAAAGCTAAGAAAATAGAAAGCGATGAAGATTCAGAGGAGTCTGAAGTATCGCAATTTAGCTTGCGGGAGAGTTCAACATCTCCAGTTGATTTAGAAATGGACGAAGAGACTGATGATCGTAGTATCAATAATAATTTAAATGTGACACCAGAACAAATCAAAGATAATTATTATGTTTTGGTAAAGTTTGAAAAAAAGACTTCTGTTGTTTATTACGTCGGAAAAGTTCTCAGTCATTATTCGGCTACAGAGGTGAAAATATCTTATCTTCGGAAGAAACCGGGATTATCATGGTCATTCTTTTTCTCTGCTGTAGAAGACATACACACTCTGTATATCAGCGATGTCGCCATGATCCTCCCTGATCCTCAAGCACGAACGGGCTCTACAGCTAGAATGGCTAAACTTTTTACTTTTGCAGTTAATTTAAATAATTGTAATGTACAATCAGTTCCAAAGTAATAACCAAATGTATAATTACCTACTTTAAGTTTAAATTGTCAAAGTCTGTACAACGATATCATACAAAATGATTGTAAAGATCTCATTTAGACTGATTGTCGGTAAAGCTTATAATTATCAATAAGTAAACTAAGGATGAACAATTTTATTTTTTTGTTATTTTTCTAAAGAAAGATTTATCGACTATGAGTCAATCACATATTGTTAGTTCTTTAATAAATAAATATTTTTATAATAATAAATGAAAATTTAACGACTTTAATTGTCTCCCACTACCCCGTACCTGGGGTACGTTCGTACAAATATCTTATCCTAGAAAAATGGCTATAACCCTTTAACCTTTTGACATAATAGTTTCGGACTTTTTTGTAACAAACTACAATATATTTGTTATACTTAGGTACATAAACTAGATAAATTCGACAATTAATCATAAAGTAAAAAAATAAAATCTAAAAAGTGTACGAATGGTGACCACTTTCCCCAATGTATCATCCAATTTAGTAAGTAAGATACGATATCTAGCTGGGGTATTCAGTTTCAGGGTAACATCTTAGAAAATGATAGAAAAGTCCATAATTTTCTTATATTTCAAATTCAATTAATTAATGTTTAATTTTCGTAATGTTTTCGTTAAACGAAGTCACTTGATTTTGACACAGTAACAAATTTACAAATTAACTCCTACCTTGTGAGCTTTCCGTCTTCCATTAATATTTAAATCTGTAAGATACAAAATTTAGAGCTTAAGAGTAGTTTTCTTAAACAAATATGGTATATTGCGAATTAAGTGTTACGTTTATGAAATATTACAATGATATATTCCAAATACTTCAGTGTAAATAATCTATGTTCCTTATTAGCACTCAAAATGTTATCGTCCTTATCTAATGCACCCACTCCAACACAATTCACGGCGAAGACAGTCTCTGAGTCAACTTCTGCTGATCACATATCGTCGCGAGTCTGCATTCTAGAGACGTGGGAGAAAAAGTAGCCAAGTAAAGGAAATCTATGATTCAAGTGAACCACACAAAGCCTTGCTCATTACTACTTCCTACCAGCACATTACAGTGTATCTTTCGAGCAGCAAAGATAATTTTCAAATCATCGGACAAAAACTATTATCCTCATCTACCTTTCCAGAGTCAACTATTCTTTACCATCATTCTTAAATATCACAGTCATTACATGTTTCCATTAACTGTAATCACGCACAGTGTATCAACAAATGTACGCATATTCTGCAAATTACACCACGTTACTGCTTCAAATTAGCTACGCTCACTGTTCCCCATGAGATTCATCAGCACCACTATGAACTGCTGGTGGCACGCCATGGAGATCTTCTTGTAATCTAGAATCATCATCGGATCAGTGTCAGATCTCAGAACGAACTTGTCAACATCAATAATGATGATAAGTCTTCTCCACGCGATCACAATCAGAGTAATTAGATCGTGTTTTCGCCGATGAAATTTCAAACAAAGTGTCATCTCCATACGGGCGTACTGACGCAGCATCCGCCCCGCGCTCGCGTAATTTTAGATATTTGTATTTATAATGCATACATGATCAGCA
The DNA here is from genome assembly GCA_963978885.1 of Nemotelus pantherinus. NCBI lineage: Eukaryota > Metazoa > Arthropoda > Insecta > Diptera > Stratiomyidae > Nemotelus > Nemotelus pantherinus. The sequence goes on along the minus strand of OZ022265.1, from coordinate 82,974,378 downwards.
TAATTCACGCACCGATCCCTCATCGACCGCGGTTCAAGCCCAGCCAACATGAGCCAGGCTGGAATTCGCCGCCAAGATGATTTGACAAAATTTCACGCATTCTGAGTGGAAGCTTCTCGTAGTTCCATTCCATTTCAGCACAGCACCTTGTAAAAGGACCTCAGCGAGTGCATTAAGAATGCACATGCGAGGAGTATTGCAGGCATTCATCATATCGTCGCTGTGAAATCAAACCGGCATATCTGCAAAAATTGAGTTTTTGAGTTTTTGGTATCAAAAAATTCCTTATTTTCCCCTCTATTTTTATGTCGCACCGGCATATCGTAAAGTTGAATAAAAACCCGTCTAATGGTGTTTTGCCGCTTTGCATTCACGTGGAAATAGCCCACATGCGAAAACTTTAAAGCGCTCTAGTGAAGAATGTGTATTTTGCAGATATGCCGGTTTGATTTCACAGCGACGATATGTGTGTCATGTTTCCATACGCCTCTGTTGAAATGGATGCGTGCTGCGGGTGTACAGTGCATATGTTGCATGCACGTATGGTTCGTAATCGCACTCGGTATCGATACTCTCCGGACGGATCAAGATGAGCCGTTCAACGCATGCTTGTGGGCCGCGCCGATCGGCCACAATGCGTTTCTTTGCGCAGCGCGTCCAAATCCACCCTCTGTCGCGGGCAAACAATCAGTGTTGAGTTGGACGCTGTCGATGTCGTTTTGATTCTTGCATTCAGGTTGCGTGGGGCGCGCTTCAGTTCGCGGTTCTTGTACTTTGTACCATCTTGAGCTGCATTGCATGCTTGTCAGATCGGTTGCGCTTTTGGAAGTATTCAAAGACGGCTTTTCGAATTCTGGAGGATGATTCGGTCCGTCTCCTTTGGATTTGATAAATATGCGGATGATATCAAGTGATTAAGAAGTTTTATGACTGGAAAAGTGTGACCAAGTATTTGTGAAAGGTGTTTTGACGCACCTGAGATTTACCAGTGATTTTCAGTGATTCATTTCGGGCAATTGTTTTGAATTATTATTGTCGAAGGAATAATTTTCTTGAGTTTTGTGCTTCTCGCAGTGATTGAAATTTGTGTTGATGTGAGTCTTGATAGCAGAAAGGATACCAGAACGTTTTTATCAGTTTTGGATACGAAAAAATTCTATTTAAGTAAAACAACCGAAAAGCTAGGTTCGTATGCTCCTAAAATTTTACAAAGCATTTTATCATATGATTAGAGTGAATTAGTTAAAATGAGGGGAATTTAAGACGCTATTTAAATGTTCGGAAAATTTATCTACGTGAACTATTTTGATTTCCTAGCCTTGACATACATTAATGTTTTTTCAGGTGTTCTTAGACCATGGAAATCAAAGAAATACTTAGATAGTTTAAAAAAATCTGGACTAAAGGTGTAGATTATTATTATTAGTAAAATTGTAAATTATTATTAATGTTTTCTTCGTAATTCGAGAAATTCAAAAAAAATTCCAGCGGGTTTTGGTGTTTTTAGAATTGGCTGAATACTTCAGCTTTGTTATTTTCAAAGTTTTTTTTCTATTGATCACCAATTTTGAGTGATATATAAAGTCGTTGGAATATGAGCCGATGATAAAATTTCCTTACAATAATGCATTTGTAATAGCGAAGTGTTGAGAAACTGGTAGTTTATGTAATTTCCAGAATTTCCATTAAAAAAGTAATTGATTTTTTGGGATAATTAGGATTTTAGAAGGTTCGATTTTTAGGATTTTAAATGAAGTTCGTGTATTCTAGTTGGTAGAACTGCCACTTTGGACACTTTTATATCACTTTAGATACGAATCACGTTTGAAAAATTTGAATGATATGGTGATACTTTTTTCTCTAAATGGATACTTTTCTTATAAATTATAATTTTCTTGCACGAAATTTTGTGCTTACAAAAATTACATTTTTATAAGACCAGGCTAGTAATTCAAGCGCCCGAATAAGTGCGCACCGAGCTGTCGGCACTGGCAGTAGCACAAACTTTAATTTAAATGCAGCTGACTTCCCAACACTACCCGGTAATCCAAATCTTGGTCGAAGCAATGCTGTCTCAGGTTACGCTAATGCGTTAAGAAACACAAATTCGACTCATACAGCCAACTTATTTACTTTTACCGAAATAAATTTTTTGCTCACTGAACTAATATCACAGTTGAGCTTATGCACATTAAGATCTGAGCAATTTAATGTAATTACTCAATTAGCGATTAAGTACTTGTATGCTGGTAAATAACATCACTTCACTAAAACTAATTACCTGGAACGCTAGAGGTATTAAGGTTAAATTTATTGAGCTGTTGAATCTGCTAGATTCTGAAAGCATAGATATTGCCCTCATTACAGAAACTTATCTCAAACCTGATTTAAGGTTGCCTGTTTCAAATTATCAATCCTACAGATGTGACCGGCTGGGCGATGCAAAAGGCGGAGGAGTATTAATTCTCATCAACAAAAAAATAAAACACACTGTCAAATTACCTCCCAAATTAAAGTACATCGAGGCTGTAGGAGTAGTAATTGAGTCAAATCCTCACCCAATTACACTTTTTGCTATATACTTCCCTGGTGGAAATGGAAACTCGGAAAAGAAAGCTACGTTTCGAAACGACATCGGTAAACTTATCCGCGGAGCTGGAACCAATTTCATACTGGGAGGGGACCTCAACGCAAAGCATTCAAGTTGGAATTGTCCAAGATGTAACTGCTGGGGCAATATCCTGTCCGACATTGCCACCTCCAACAACCGCCTTCACTTGCTTTACCCTTCAAAGTGCACGTATATACCTACATCTACTAAAATGAGACCCTCAACTATTGATATGTTCATTACTGACAGCTACCTTGTCGGTAATCCTATAACCCTAAATGCCTTAGGCTTGGATCATCTCCCAGTTATGGTTACTTGTTCAGCTACACCTCAGTTCGCTGACAGACACCCCACACTTAATTACTCTAGAGCGGACTGGAAAAAATACAAAAAGTATCTTAACAAACATCTTAAGCTCACAGCACCTCCCTTTATCAATGTCCAGTCCACTGATGATATCGATCGGATGATCAAACTGTTTGTTTCCTATCTTCGCATAGCAGCAAACTCAGCTATCCCCCTTCGTGATAACTCTGACGACCCACACAACTATCTCCCTAATTATGTTACAAATTTGATAAAACTTCGTAACATTTGCAGAAGAAACTGGATTAGATATCGGCTGCCCTTTTACAAGCGACAATTAGGAGATCTCAACACCGAAATCTAGCATGAAATTAATAACTTTCGAAACAAAAAGTGGAATCACCTTCTATCTTCCTTTTCTAAGGCTTCTAAACCATTCTGGAAAGTGACTAAAATCATTAAAAAGAGAAATTCCTCAATTCCGATCATGACGCATCAGAGCGTCATGTGTAGTACCCCTGAAGATAAAGCAAATGCTCTTGCAGACATCTTTTACGATAATCACATCCTATCTCAATGCTTTTCTGACCCAGAAACAGAAAGAATTGTTAAATCTTCCGCTGAGAAAGTCAATGAATCCAATAATCAAAATATCCCATTTGAAACTGTTTCTATCTCATACCTCAGCAGCTTGATTGCTTCTCTTAAAAGAAATAAATCCCCTGGTCCTGACAACATTCACAACTTACTTATTAAAAATATGCCGAAAAAATCCCTAGAAGTTTTATGTCACATCTATAACGTTTGTCTAAAATACTCTTATTTCCCTAAGGCCTGGAAAAAGGCTAAAATAATACCCATTCTTAAGCCAGGTAAACCAAGTGATAGGCCAGAAAGCTACCGACCAATAAGCCTTCTTAGTGTCCTAGGTAAACTACTTGAAAAAATTATTAAAGCCAAACTGGATGCATTCATAAACTCAAATAATATTATTCCTAATGAACAATTTGGTTTCAGGGAGCAGCACTCTACGACACATCAGATGCTTAGGATAAAAAATCACATTCGCTCTAGCTTAAATAATAAACTTTCCACGGCTCTAGTTCTGCTTGATATAGAAAAAGCTTTCGATACTGTTTGGCACGACGGTTTAACTCACAAACTTATCAAGCTGAATATCCCTTTTTCGCTCGTTAAAGCTATACAGAGTTTCTTAAATGGGAGATCTTACACTGTTTACCTAGGTAAATCTACGTCATCTCCACGTGGCATACCTGCTGGTGTACCGCAAGGATCTGTACTCGGTCCCGTATTATTCAATATTTATTTATCTGATTTCCCGTCTCTAGCCACAAGTTGCCAGCTAGCAATGTTTGCAGACGACACTGCATTGTTTGCCTCAGGCGAGACTCCGAACGCAATCATTCCCAGCGTACAAACATCCCTGAATGCCATCTCAAAATATTTTTACAAATGGAAAATCAAAGTCAATGCTGGAAAATCGCAGGCAATATACTTTACTCGGAAAAGAGCTTCCAAATACTTACCTGAAGCCAAACTGTCGCTATCCAACACTGACATTGAATGGTCCACGTGTTGCAAGTATCTCGGAGTGTTCTTTGACCAGAAGCTTACCTTCAACTTGCACATTTCAAAAGTAGTTGACAAAATCAATTTACTTATTCGCGTTTTGTACCTTTTCATTAACAAACGGTCTGAACTAAGCTATGGCAACAAAATGCTTGTATTCAAAGCCATCTTCCAGCCTGTAATACTCTATGCTGCTCCTGTATGGGGTAATTGTGCCAAATGTCACATCGCAAAATTGCAAAGAGCACAAAACAAAACTCTAAAACTTATCCTGAAAGTTCCATTGCATTTCTCAACACGAACACTACATAATATATCTCAGATTGAAACTGTTTCCATATCAGTGACAAATCTCAAAGAAAAATTTATAACCAAATGCCGAAATAACGGCAACCCCTTAATTACCAGCTTGGTTTAAATTGGTGACTGTAAATGAGTGCAATATTGGTTAAAATAGGTTAAGTTTTAGCCTTAGTCCTTCTAGCTGTAAGTCTTATGTACACATGGAGGTTTTTATTTTAAACTTTTTCCTCTAATACTACATTGACTAATCTGAAACCAATGTCATTATATAACTATAACTATATCATAGTAGTAGAGAGATGTTTAAGCTCTAAACTCTAAAAGTACTGAAGTTGTATGCAATATTATTCTTGCAATTCTATGTTTGAAATTATGAATAAAAACAATCTTGAATCTTGAATGTAGTCCCAAAATTTGAGTGAAATCCGACCAAAACTCTCAAAGTTATTGAATACTTATTCCCACCTCCTCTATCATTGTTGGTCCCATAGATCGGTGTTTAATAGTCATTTTCTTAAAATAATTTTTTAAAAGTCCGTGTTCACTGCTATTTCAAAACCACATTACCGATTCATTTCAAACTTGGCACACGCTTTCAGTATGTAAAATAATTCCCCCCAACGATAAGTTTTAGAATTTTTGTTTACATTAAAGAGGTTTTCCTCTTTCAAAAAGGTGAAAAATTGCCATTTTCACATCAAATGACCACCGAACATTTAAAAATGACAAAAATAGAAATCAGAGAACGTTGGGGAAATAATTTGATAATACTTTGAATAAATTTTATACTTCTTTGATTTCCGATAATTTTAAAAGATACAGTGAACACAAATACGTTCCAAAGACGTTCTTGAAAAACCTTTGTCACCGGTTTGTTTGTCGATATTTTCACATAAAAAATTACGCAATTATTAATAATGTATTAATAATGTACAAATTGAATAATGTAATGAATTAATAATGTACAAATTGAAATGATAATTAATAATGTACAAAAGGTTTAAATAAATTTAATCAATCCATATTTCTAAAAAATTTTTTAATAAAAAGTGTTTTTTTACGCTGAAACCAGGGGCGGATTTGACCATTTCGCCGACTTAGGCCTCAAAAATATGTACCGTCCTTTTCGTGAATTATATTATATGTAACAATGAGCGATTTTTTTTCGATTCCCTAGAATGTTTCGCTGTTTTTCGTTGCGCCCGAGCTCACAAAAAACGAATATCAGAATAAAACCGGCACCGGTTCGTTCGTAAAAATGCCCTATTATTGCGCCCTTGCCACACAAATAATTATTAAAATACGACGGTAAAGTACCGAAAAAAAGAATCCAAAATTATCAATTTTTAACAGTCGAAAATCGTATACAGATAATTCCAACGTCTTCGCTCATATTTTTATAAGTAAGTTGACTATTCCAAAGTTTGCTTCCGCACTTGACTGGAGATCAATTATGAACTCGACTACTGTAAATTAATGTACGATATTTTATTAATTAAGGATGAACCCGCGATATTTTGACCTATGATGTTCTAGATTTAATTTTTTTATAGAAACTAATTTCATTAGTGAAGTACAATTTGAAAAAAAAACACGTCCAAAATAAAGACAGATTCGCATGAAGTTGATATACGCCGTACCATAATAATGAAAAAAAACTCTAGCGCATCAGAACCGCTAGAAAACTAATTTTCGAAGAAATTGTCTTTGAGTGACCAACAAATTTGGAAAGACGTAATGCACTTTTTTGTAGAACCATATCAACCATTCCTTATCTCAAGCAAAAAAACTCCACTATAACACAAATGATGAAAATCTTCAGTGCTGGCAACACTTTGCCAATGAAGCAGTAATAAATCTACCATAAAATGATCGTGCTTAATCAACCTATCCTTTGAATTTCGTTCTCATCGGAGGATTTCATCGAAAGTTTCAGCGGTTAAACGTTGTTTGAGACTGCCATCCGAAAAATGTTCAAAACTCGGAAAATTTAAAAATTGGTTTCTTATTTTTATCGCAAATGCTTTGCATATGAGTATGTAATTTCAAGCATCTGTTGGTGCAATATTTACGAAAATGGCTAATGCTGGTTACCCTGTGTCAGCAGCAGAGCAAAATATATACCAAATCTGCTTCACGTTAAGTTAAACCCAACCAGTAAATTTCGTTTCGATTGAATCAATGCGCTGGAAGCTTTACGGGTGAAAAGAATTTTAGAGTTGCCACCCTCAAAACTTTTCAAATTTTTAAAGCGTTAATATTTGTTGTTAATTTTCATAGCAGGATTATTTCCATTTGCAAATCTAATGACATAATCGCTCAGTAAAGAAATTCCACAAAAATACAAAAATGGTCATAGCTGGCAGCCCTTTCATGATTTTTGTACGAAATTCCTACGACATTTACTTTACATTAAGGTCCATTTACTGCATGAACTTCGTTTTGATTTCTGTACTGGACCGGAAGCTATAGGGAAAAAAGCTTTATTTTGCTGAGCAAATTTGCAAGATTTATGAGACAAAAATCACCATAGCTGGCAGCCCTATTCTAATTTTTCAACCAAATTTTTACCAAATATTACATAGAGTAAGATTCAAGTACTGTGTGAGTTTTGTTAAAATCTGATGGCTGAATCGGAAGTTATAGGCCAAAAAGCTGTTTTTTTTTCTCAGTGATTTTTCAAGATGGTACCACTGGCACAGGGTTGCCCGCATTTCAAAATCGCTTCTATCAGACTTGGTCCTAGTTAATACCAACATGTTCTGTAAATTTCATTATGATCGGATAATCCGGTCGTCAGTTCTCGTGAACAGAACTTTCGAGTGATGAAAATAGAGGTAATTTGGTGATGAGTTGCCGTTCTTGTGCAAATCGGAATTTTCAAAATTTCAATTTGACGTGATGGACAAAGGTCAAAATTTATCAATGATTTGAAACTTTTGCCAAAAATCAAAAACTTTTGAGGAGGGTCAATGATTTGAAGGATTTTTTTTCAGGAGCCTGCCGTAGCTACAGGGTTACCCGTACAATCTTGAAAACTTATATATGCTAAGTCCTAGTCAACATCAATACGCTCTGCAATTTTCACGAGCATCCGATGTTTTGATCACACGTAATGACAAATCAAAATTTGAAAAAAAATCCTTTCCTACTTTTAGGCACTTAGCACCCACACACGGCTAAAAAATTTTTCTTTCTTTATCATAGACAAGCTTAGAGTATAATTAGTTTTCATTCCAAATACTTTTTTTCAACGAAAATTTACACTGCTTGGAAATATAGTAGTACCTCAAAATTCACTAAAACGCTCGCCGCCGCCAAAAGGTTTAGGATATCTGTATTTGAGAAAGTCGTGGACCTACCTACTATATATATCTACGTTCTCCGAAAATTTCAGTTTAATCGAATCGGCCACTCCAGAGATTATCTCGGAAAATCATTTTGCTTATATATATATATATATATATATATATATATATATATATATATATATATATATATATATATATATATAAAGAAATATGAATTTTCGGCGAAACGAGTTTAATATATATATATATATATATATATATATATATATATATATATATATATATATATATATATATATATATATATATATATATATATATATAAAGAAATATGAATTTTCGGCGAAACGAGTTTAATACTAATGTTCTTCGAACATTAGTAAAAATTCTCTGAAAAATCAACGCTCGCAAATATTTAGCTCTGATAAGCTTTTCGTAAATTGAAGAGATATTATCTGGGCTCTTTTTAGGTCTTTTTAGGCTCTTTTTAGGTATTTTTAGATGCTTTCTAGGTACTTTTTAGGTATTTTTGAGTTTCTTTGGTCTTTTACCGTGATCGCATTGCCATATTTATTATAAGTCAAACTTTTCACTATCCGAAAAAAATCATCAGAGGTGAATTTTCACGGGCATTGATTTTTTAGAGGGTTCAGTTGGCTTGAGGTGTTAGGCTCATTCAACTCAGATATATATGACAGGAAAAAATATTGCTGCCATAAAAAAATCGAAAATTTTCCGCCCCCGAAATTTGCCGCCCTATGTCCGGGCCTAGTGGCAAATCCACCCCTGGCTGAAACCCTTACCTCTCCCTTAACCCTGAAATGGTACGGTAAATTTTTGGATGATTTTAGGTACATGTTTTTACTAAATAGATGGCAACAATAGTATTATGTACATTTTTTATTTTATCATTAAACATAAAAAGATTATATAGCCTCTAGTCTCATTGCAGTCGGAGTGGCCAACTGGCTGGTGCGCGACGAAATGTATACCCTATGTGAGTAAAATTTACTCATCGGTACCATTCTAGGGTTAATAATGGAGCGGTAAAATTCTGGGAAAATTTATAATCAGGCAAAGACGCGTATGGCGTTTATTTGATTCGCAACATATGTTCTTCTGTCTTAAGCATTACTTGTTTACCTTATAGAATGGAGATCATATTTGGTATGATGTGATATGAATTGTTTTTTAGTCTATTTGATGTTTTTTTTTCGAGAATAAAAAATTCACATACATGGCGGTTTGATAGGTCACCCATTAATCTGGTAAGCAGATTTTGTATGGACATCTACACTGGGAAATAAAACTAGGTATCACTTTGATACTCATTGCTAGAATATTTGATAGGATGGATACTTTTCCCTTATGAATTTTCAAGAATTTGGATATGAAATGAAGGTTCTGAAGTGGCAGCACTGCTAGTAGGTAGAGCACTGGCTTCTAATGTGTGAGGTCTCTGGTTCAAATCTGGGTTTGGGCGAGAGACCGCGCACTGAGATTTTAGTTTACCTAATTAGGTGCCCGAGAGAAATCAGGAGAAAGCTAGTCGTGTAAATTTGTGAATGAAGCTCTGTGCCTATTTCAATCTTCACCTTACTTTTCCTTCATGTAAAAATACAAAAACGTAGGGATATCGATCAGACTCTTTCGTCATCTGGCTGCTCATCATACTTATCTTAATACTCAAATAATTTGATCTTTTAATGAAAATTATATTAAATATCTGTCTGTATCGCAATATGTTGTACAACCAAATTTTCAATGAGATTTCAAAGAGTTAAACAATTTAAAGTAATCAATGTGCTATTTTTTACATTGTTTTTGTACTATTATATCATGGGAGCGTAAACGAATACAAAGCTATAGTAATATAAATAGTAATAATCTCTTGGCAAAGTCCAATGGAGGGGAGAAAAAACATTTCGGCCCCTGAAATTTTAAGTATTTGTTCAGGATATTTTAAAAAAATTGTTCTTAAAACCATGTAGAACGCAGTTTTTACATAAGATCAGTTTCGCTTTTTCGTTACGGTGCTCACGGTACTCCCATGCTATATTTCGCGTATAATATACCAATATTACGTAGAGAGAAGCACTCTGCGTGTAAGTGCAATATATCATCGGCTCTGTAAACTAACAACGGTTTAAATACTTTTCCATTTTATAAATTATTCTTAAATTTTACTTTCGCAAGAATAACCGCATCGATACAAAACTTAATACACTCAGATAAACACTGTGAAATCAAATAAATTCGTGGTTTGTAAAGAAATAAAGAATCCTGCGAAGATAGGCGTCGAATAGCTTAGTTGTGTGCTTAGTTTTTCAAGCAAGAGTTGTCTCAGTCTGATCTGGGGAGGACATAATGCCAAGGACGAAACCTCAAGGAATTAAAATGAGGCTCGAAGGAAGTGGGATTTCTCCAAGTTCATGGTGACTTCATCGCATTAGTTTGAAGATCAAAACGCGTCAGCCTTCCGATGGTGGGTGGAAGATCTGAAATGTCCGCTCCTGCGTCCAAAAGAAAATGTCGTTAAATCAGTCTGTCTAAATGACGATTGTATGATAAGTCGTGTTGTGAAACTTTTTGAAGATAACAGTGAATTAGAATTTTTTTATCGAGGAACTAGCCTTGCAGATGCAAGGTGGAATGAGTGGAGCCACATATTTGGTGGCAGAAGAAGAATTTTGAGTTATTGTTTGTGTTGGGATCACAAGCGATATATCGTTTCGGAGCCAGTGAGTGCTCGTGTCCGTAGGTACCGGTTAAGCAAATGGATAACCGGATATTAATTTAGTTTAGAAAATTTTTACTTGCACAGTTAGCGGGTTTAAGCTATAAGGCAAAATTTTATAGCTTTTTCGCCTTACATGTCTTTCTGAACAATCGCAAAACCTGTGATCGATTCCCATAACATATAAATATATGGATGATAAAGCAACAATCCTCCGCTCAGAGGATAAAATACGTATTTAAACCACTATTTTAAAAGCATTCATCGTTCGTTTTATGAATTCAGAATGCATCAAGCTTAGACACTAAACCACATAGTAGATTTTCCGAACTCAGTCAGAAATTCAAATTTTGCTATCTCGTGATCGTAAATGGCTCGTAAGTCAGAAGATGCTCACAAACATTGCATTGCCTATTGCAAATCGACAGCGTCTGTACTCACTAACGAATTGCATCAATAAATTTAAATTGATCGTGAAGATGAGCAGATGCAAATGACTACAACAACGACAGCATTAGCAATTAATTGGCTCCGAACTAAGTCGAACGCTACATGTTTATTTATATCCAATACGCGTGATCGATTGTGCTCAAAGATCTGCGAAATAGTTCAACGGAGTGTGCTGCTATTCACTCCCACCAAAATTTCAGGATTCGCTTAAAATACACGAAATCGTGCCTGATTGACGAAAAAGTATCAGATTTAATCAGCTCGAAGTATTTGGAAATAAAATTTTATTTTGATGGCGAAAGAAAATTGAGGTAATTTGGAAACTGTTTATTTTCGATGGAGCAGATAATTGTATTTTTTTTGTAAATATTTCGGAATTCGGAATCACATCTCCAGTGTACTTCAAAGTAGGAAATTAAAATTTATAATTCAATAAATTTTTTATATCTAAAATGAACTTTTAATGATGAATCATGAAAAAAAAACGATCGTATTCATACTTCAAAAAGAAAGATGTTCTTTTCCACCACATTATTCACATTCACAGGTGAATGGTCTTTCAAATTATGTAGATTTGTGGTTGCACGCGGTCTTGCCTTATGATTTATGAACACCGAAGTTGTCGTTGCCAGCCAACTAATTAACGCAATATTACAATAATAAGCATTTTGTGATCGTCTACAAAAATTCGACACAAACATTTACATATGTACCTACGAATCCTCCAACTCGAAATATTTTCATGTTACTCCTGCAGCCACACGGTTGTTATTTTGATTTACATGCGCTAGGTAAACAAAAACATCATTGGGAAAATCCATTAATTTTCCGCGGAATGTCTTAGCCATCCAGGGAACAACGAATGCGTCCGTCCTGAAAAGGTAGAGAAAATTAACGCGGACTTCAACCCTTTCTAACAAAACAACTACTGTACAACAACTCCCGCCCGATTCTCGTCAACTGCAACGGCGACCACATTCGCGCCACATGGCTCTCGTCTGAGCTCAAGAAAACAAAGTCGCTTGTCTCGAACGAAACGTTGTCCTTTTCTAGTTCAGTTTTCTTAAGCAGCTTGTAATTAAAGCGATCCATGGGTAAGCAGAATTAGTTGCTGGCCAGAAACACATACAAACGCCAATAAATCAACATGTGGTCCCTGCGAGCCTGGAAGACGGCTAACAGTACTCTAAAAAACATTCGAAATTCGGGGAATTTTCTTGTAATATAAACCAAAATTTGGCTGATGGTTTCCTCAAAAGATTTTAGTGTTGTTTTTTATCCACACATTAAATAATTATTATTATTTTCGCATGCTGATGCTTCCGGAAAAATAAATTTTTTAGATGATGTTTAGTTGGAGATTTTTACCGCCGTAAATTTTCATCTTCTTGTAGCTCATTTACGTGGGTGGGCTTTAAATATTTTCATAACGGTATTCAAATGCTCGAAAACAAGTACCAGCGCGGCAATTTTTGCAAATTTCTGCAAAAGAGAAAATGGACTAACAAATTGGAGCCAAGTGGTAAATGAGCCTTTTCTTAATCACTGCAATGTTCATTCAGGTTTTTCTATCCAATGGCTAATGAAAATAATAAAACTAGTGTCCATATCCTCATTTGTAATTATTCGGTTTTATTACTTTATAGCACACAGTGACTCACGTTTAATGTTTGGTGTACACAAAAGTTACAGCTTCTATGAAGCAACTTCTTGAAACCGAATCACAAAGACGCTCTAGATAATAAAAAGGAAATTTTCAATTTTTTTCAGTTTTCCACAGTTTTCCTGGTAATTTTGGGTTAATTAAAAATCGGATTCTGAAATGTATAAGCTTAAACGTTTTGGTTTGCTGCATTTTGTTTTTAATCGACTGGTTTTTCACGTGACGGGGGGACAAGCCAAGAAAGAGATCTTAAGCGTTAAAGGGATGACCTGCTGACGAAACAATTAATTCTTAAGTTGTAGATTAGTATCTAAACCTGCATGCTGGTATCTATTGGATTTAAGTTGGTTCAATTGTTTTAGTGCATTGCCAGCATTGTAGCATTGAGGATTGACAACTAAATTGACAACCACGAATTAATAACTTATTCAGTGTGTTTTGGGCCATTCTCTTGTTGAAACCAGAGCACTTGCGAAGAATTCCCCTTTTATGCATTGTAACCAAGGCTGCCTCGGCTCAATCCTGACAACCAAAAAGCATCCATTGAGGTCATAGAGATACCTGGACCTTTCGGTTGAGCAGCATACTCGTTCTCATATGTGCCTGCTCTTTGACAGGGAGTGGCAGTGACACATGCGCAAGATGAGAGTGACTCCTGGTATGCGCGTCAAAGTTAATACAGAGTGGTCTGCGGAGAGAACGAGTGGCACGAGAAGTTGGAGCAAGCGTAGGGTTGCCAAGTCAGTAGATCGGAAATGCAGGAGGAAAATAAAAAATTAATAAAAACCTATTTTATTTATTTAAAATGATATTTCTTTACACTAGGAGTTGCTTGTAATGCTTTTTGATTTGTAAGGATAAAGTTATAGAATTCTTTACATGTGTAATAAAAATTTGTGCATACCTGCATTTCTGATTTTATATGTGTTTCATTAAGCCGATCAGGATTTTTTGACCATAGTAGACATATTATACCAGTTCTGAGGAGGAAAAGAGGAGCAAAGAGGAGCAATAAGGATATGGTGCTTGCGATTATGAGCCCGCGCATCCCGCGCATGACGAAAGTGATGATCTCGAACTGGGGTGTGTTCAATGTGCATGCTATAGCTGCTCCAAAAGCATATCATAGGATCACTTTAGCAAGTGTCAAAATTCACCGTAGCTAAGTGAAGCAGCTATGGATATTGGACAGCCAAGAGCTACTACGTAGGTCGTTTTTTACACAGCTCAACTCAATAACAAATTTTTTCCCAGTTTTTACTAATGTTCGAAGAAGAACATTAGTATTAAAATCACTTTGGCCAAAAATTCATATTTCTATATATATATATATATATATATATATATATATATATATATATATATATATATATATATATATATATATATATATATATATATATATATATATATATATATATATATATATATATATATATATATATATATATATATATATATCATCAAAAAATTTCAGTGAAAAAATCTCAGGAACGCGCCATCCGATTAAGCTAAAATTTTCAGGACACATTGGTGTATATGCAGAATAGTGCCAGGTCTCAGAAAAAGTTAAAAATCTTTAACCCTTTGGCGCCGGCGGCCATTTTAGTGATATTTTTAATATACCTATTATTCCGTACACAAATAAGTTTTGCAAAAATAAAGTTAACAAAATAAATTTCGAACGTGTTTTACATGTGAATCGGATAATGTTTTGGAATTTTTTAACCCCATGTGTGCGCTGGGTGCCTAAAAAGAGATCGGGAAAAATTGAAAATTTTTAAATTGCGATAACTTTTGACAGAGCTATTTAATCATTATCAAATTTTCAGAACACATTAGTATTATTTAGTTGTGAATTCGTGTAGCTTTTGATGAGCGTGCTGGCAACCCTGAAGCTAGGGCAAGCACTGAAAGTGAAAACTTCCAAATTATCGTTTCTCTTGGAAAAATGCCGTTTCTTCAAAAAAGAGCCACTCATATGTAAATCTAATGCTTTGTTTACATAGACAAAAAATAAAATTTGATATGGTATAACGGGCACGCCTGGTAACCCTTGCCCAATTTACTTATATTTTTAGCATCAAAAACTTCTGTTCACGGAAACTCACGATCCGATGAGCAGAATTAATTGAAATTTGGGGACTGTATTGGTCTTAAATAGGACCAGGTCTGATAGAAGTAATTTTGAAATGCGGGCGATTCTGTGCCAGTGGTGCCATCTTGAAAAATCACTAAAAATGATAACTGTTTTTAGCCCTATAAATTCTGATTGAATCGTTCGATTTTGACGCAATTCACACAGTAGCTGGACCTTACTTTAAACCACGTTTGGTAGAAATTCGGTTGAAAAATTTTTTTGGAGCTGCCAGCTATGATAATTTTGGTGTCTTAAATTTGAAAAAATAATAATTTGGAAGTGAAAACATTCAAATCATCGAATATCCTAAAAATGTTCGTTTCTTACAATAAAACCAATCTGTATACAAATCTTATGCTTCATCTACACGTTCAAAGTAAAACTTTGGAAATTTCATGTCGGACCAGAACGGTAACCCTCTCCCAGTTAACCTATATTTTTAGCATCAAAAACTTCTGTTCACGGGAATTCACGAACCAATAATCAGATACCATTGAAATTTACAGAATGCATTGAACTTAAGTAGAACCAGGTCTGATAGAAGCGATTTTGAATTGTCGGCAACTCTGTGCCAGTGGTGCCATCTTGAAAAATTATAAAGAAAAAAAACTGCTTTTTGCCCTATGAAATGTGAATGTGAAAAAAAATGTGAAAACTGCTTTTTGCCCTATGAAATGTGAATAACTTACCAGATTTTCATGAAATTGACACAATAGGTGAACCTTACTCTAAACTCTGTTTGATAGAAATTTGGTTGAAAAATTCGATTGGTGCTGCCAGCTATGGTAATTTTTGTGTCTTTGGTTTTGAAAATTCGCTCAGGAAAATAAAACTTTTTGCCCTATTACTTCCAGTGCAGTCCTGAAATCAATACGAATTTCATATTATTAATGGAACCTATTGCAGACATTATTCAGGCCAAATTTTGTTGAAAAGCCACGATAGGGTTGCCAGCTATTGTTGGTTTTGTGTATAATTGCAATATCTTTACTAAGCGGTTTCATCGTAGAATTTTCAAATGGTAATGATATTGTAGTGACAATAAACAGCAAATATTAAGTTTTCGATTATTTGAAACTACTTGCTACAGATAACCCTAAAATTATTTATACTCTTATAACTTCGAATGTAATATAACAACGTGAAGCAGATGCAATATATTATTGGCTTTGATACTGGCAAAAGGTTGCCAGCACGAGTCGGTTGTGCTACTTATGTATCAATAAATGCTCACAGTCAGTATTCATACCGGAAACATTTTTAATGAAAATAAATAACCAATGTTTCAATTCCCAAAGCTCAGCAAATTTTTCGAATCGCAGCCCCAAACACCAACTTCAGTTAGAGTGCTGCAGGCACTGAGCGTTTTCTTCATTGGTGATCATATAAATGAGATGCTGCTTTCAAAGTTTTGTGAAATAAGCAACTGATAACGAATATAATTAACCCGTGTTTTGCTCTCATAAACGTTGAAATTCATGCCAGTGGTAATATCTGAAACCTTCTACCATATGAGTTATAATGCATTCTTGAGACCAAAGTAAAACGTGGCGTTTGAAACAGTTTGGCCGTAATAAGCAGCTCATGTGGTGGAATATGCACTCAAAACCTGCACGATTCTTCTACTGTTCTTCGAACATTAGTGTTTCTAGCGGTTCAGGTGCGCTAGAGTTTTTAACTTTAGTCTTTGTGTTTACATGGATCAGCTCACCATTTGCCTTCCACTTTGGATATTGTTGAAATTTCTGAGTTTTCACCATACAGCTGCAGAAACTATTAAAATTTTCCTAACATATTCAAAACTTTTCACTTATTCTCGGCTTTTGACACCATATCTGTGAAAAAGAGCGAATAAGAAACCTTGAAAATTTCATGGTAGATGAATCAGTGTACCCGGCCTTATGCACTACACACCCGCCTTCTAAAAACTCAAGATGAGTTGCGCTGTGTAGTTCAAAAGCCCGTGTTAAGTTTATAGTAGCACTATACAGTGTGTCAGCTGTGTCCGCACGGCCATTTTACCTTAGCTACTTTCATGCTATCCTCCAGACTGCGAGCAGCGAACAGCTGCTACCATAGCAGCTATTCCGGAATCTTGAACAGCCCGACTGTCAAATAGCAAGCATCAGAAAGGAGCTATTTCGTGACATTGGACAGCCAGCGCTGCTAAAATAGCAGCTAATAGCTGCTACAGCAAGAATATTGAACACGTTATTTGCTCCTCTTGTACTCCTCTTAAGTGCGCCAGAACTGGTATTGTATATTTACTGATCACAGGTCTACGCTGAAAATACGATCAGCGACAACATTTTCAACAGTGATCGATGGAGTGAATGTAACAAGTCTTTTTATTTCTTTGCCCGATTCTTCTTTACATTTTTCAAAAAAAAATAACCCAACGCAAGTCTACCCTCTTTGTTTCACTTGGCACAAGGTCACGCACTTCTTGCAGCAAACAGTAATGGTCGTACAATTTATCCTCATTTATTGGAACGTTTAGAGAAGCACTCAGATCTTTTATTTAATCAATTGTACAAATCTAGTGCAATTTACGATTTTTAATCATTAATATTGTATTATTTACAAGCATATAAAAGCGAGCATAAAATATAATTAAAAATATAAAAACTCTAGCGCACCTGAACCGCTAGAAACACTAATGTTCGAAGAACAGTAGAAGAATCGTGCAGATTTTGAGTGCATATTCTACCGCACTAGCTGCTTATTACAGCCAAACTAATTCAAACGCCTGGTTTTACTTTGGTCTTATGACTCATATGGTGGAAAGGTTTCAGATATTACCAGTGGCATGAATTTCAAAGTTTATGAGAGCAACACTTGTTAATTATATTCGCTCTCAGTTGCTTATTTCACAAAAATTTTCAAAGCAGCATCTCATAAAACATCAATGAAGAAAATGCTCAGTGCCTGCAGCACTGTAACTGAAGTTGGTGTTTGGGCTGCCATCCGAAAAATTTGCAGAGCTTTGGGAATTGAAACATTGGTTATTTATTTTCATTGTAAATGTTTCCGGTATGAATGCTATAAACATATTCTATTTTTGTAACTGGGCAGTTGTAGCCTGTTAAAATAGATTTAAATAAATAAGTAAATAAATAACTCCGTTAAGAGACCTCGACTTGGATTTTTTTGGGAGAAAAAATCAAATTTGTTGCAGTCATGTTTGGACCAAAATTATTATGATCAGTCTGATTCGGCAAAGTGCTACAAGGAATTCAAAAAAATGCCAAAACCAAATACAGAGGACTTTTAGCGTTCAAGCGAGAGTAGATTGCTGTAACACACTTCCACTTTTTACGCATTGCAGTGCGTTTAATCAGTTTATATTCGTATTCAAACATATGAAATCCGTTAAGATATTCCCAAATCATCATTTTAGCAAAATAAACTATCAAAAGCGATTAAATTGAACTACACAAATTATATAATACATCGAAATGCGTTAACATAATACCTACATAAATAGAATTCACTATATCCATTCCTAGAATATTCTAATAAATCTGATGAAACCTGTTCAGTAACATAACTTCGTCAACGGTGTCATACGTTGCAAGAATATAACACAACCGTATCACAACTTGTACGACAATTGACAGTGCATTCAGTTAGCCCAAATCGCCCTTAATAAAATAAATAGAAACATCTTCAAATGAAATCAAAGTTAATTGATAAGCCTGCGTACGAACATGTAGAGGCCACGTCTAACGTCAAGAAGTCCAGCAGATGCATACTCGTAAATCTTGGTTCCCGGAGCATTCCCTGAGCAGCTCGTCAATTATTCTATTAGGCCGCGGCCTATTCTCGGTCAATTTTGAAGACATCATAAGACAATTGTTCTGGATGGCATTGGACAAAGATGTTGCACTGTTATGGTGTGTACTTTGACTTGTGATATTGTGTATATGCTTCGGTGAAAGTTTGAGAGAATCACTTAGTTTAAGATGGTTGGAAATATCTTTTTAAATTTGGCAATCAAAATAAATACATAGTGGAGTTGCGATATATCTTCGAATGAAATCTGATAAATGGTGGGTATAGGTGTCGTTTAAGAAATAGTTGAGGGAAAAGTTGAAGATTTCCGTTCGAAGAAAGTATTGTTCAGAATTACGTAGATGAATTTTCTAACAGCCATCTTAAACTATAATCATGTAAGATAATTATTCACATTACCCATTTAAGTTTTTGTTGATTTCTATTCGTGTGAACAGTAATTTTTCGCAGACTTCGTTTTCGCACATATGCAGACGTTTGGTTCGTGATATGAGCAAATAAACGGCTTATTTTTGTCATGCGTTTCAATGTCAAGGTCCGTTCATATGTACTCGTATACCATGTGTTTTTAAATGATGCGCTTTTTATATTACGAACTCTCAATGGCAGCTGTAAATTCTTAATTTGATATGGAGATCGTGCAAGCAATTAGACATATCCCGTAACTTGATTCTGTCGTTTGTATGGTATACACTTTCGATTGATAAATATGCGTTCGGTTGAAAGTGAGACTTCTTTTTAAATTACTTACAACATGGAAAAACAAGCTGAGCTAAATGATATGCTTTACGACATTTTTTGCTTTTCTTCGACTGATAATTTTTATTATATAAACGCGAATATAATATCCCTCACATGAATGAATCTCAAAAAAATTACTTTTATATTTTTTAATAACTTTTCTACACTTACCTGTTATATGATAAACCTGAAAATATTTACGCAAATATGACATGATAAATAAATTAAGTTTCAAATTTTTCTTTTCTTTTTCTTTGTCTCTTTCGTAAGTTGAAGCAGGGTTTCAATAGAAACGTATTGTTTTCATTCTTCACATTCACACTGCTGCAACAGCATTCTTGTTGCAAGCAAAGTAGCAACCCTGAAAAGAAGAAAGTTTCCCTGTGAGAAAATTAAAATATATTAAATTTGTTTTTGAAGCTCTTCACGCCTAGCAGAATCTAATACTTTTAACTTTTTCTAACATCTAGACGCAAACTTAGATGTAGATTTTTTTTATACGTACTATAACTAGGTTTGGATCACAAAAATCAAATGGGTAATCCAAACTATGATAGGGTGAAATTCAGTGAGTTTGTATATATGAATGAATAGAGCACCGCTATAAGCGTGTGTGGTCACTTCTTGAATTTTCATGGACCACTGTTTCACTTCCACAACTTGATTGTCTAGTTATTTTTGGAATTGCTGCTTGATTTATGCAGCTGTTTCTTGATATCTAGAGCTCGTTTATCAAACCTCTCGTCAAGTTTCAGCGGTTGATCTAGTTTTGGGTTCAAACTCTTCGCAATACCTACGGTTTACTGATCCATACCTAAAGCCATTCTTAGCAGCTGATCCTCATAGGATTTAAACAGATCCTTTTTCACATTGCTTTCGTGCTCGTGTTCTTGGTAAACTTCTTCGGCTGGAAATTAAAACACATCCGGATCGATTTTTTCCTGGCTAAAGACTTCCTTTAGTCACAATTTTAACGCTCCTTCCGTCGACAAATTACGTTTTCAATTCCAATTTATTCACTTCAGCATTGTTCTTTACAAAGATCGCTCTCTTTCCAACAATAATTACTTGGCCAAATTTTTTTTGAGTCCACACACTACAAATATCCACGTTTTAGGCAAAACTACCATCTGCAGTTTCAGTAAAAATCACTTGCTAAACACAAAAAAATATTCCACTTCTGACACCAATTCTAGTGAGTTGCTTGACACAAAGCTCATAAGCCCGTGCCTCTCTGTGTCGTTGAAAGTAAACAGCTCGTTTTCGAAACTAAAAACACTTCTATATTTTCGTACTTTAATAACTTTCATAGCTCAATGTTCGGTCAACTTTATTCTGTATCCATTGAATCGCTTTTTCACTCTCATCGTCTCCGTTTTAAGTAGCCTTATTTTAAATTAATCATTCGGCTATATATTTACAAATACATCTAATCTATTCACTACTATTATTTACTTAAGCCTATGAATCATGCTTTCACGCATACTTCCAAGATTCTGACTTAGCTTCATAAAATAAATGAAAATTAGCTTATTTCATAACATTAATGATAAGACTATTTAAATACATCGTTTCAACCTATAGCTGCTTCGTATAGGTGGCTTGTGAGAGCTTTGTCATTATGTTATCCAACTATGCGTTAAATGTTAGCTGCTCGAATGGAAGGACACTAATGGTTGATGCTCCGTTCCCGTGCTCTCCGGGTGGTACGATAATTGTACCGCTGCTGCTGCTTCGTTCAGTTTTAAAATTTAAACAATACCATTTTTCGGTTGTAGGTGTCAAGCGATCATCCACTTGGGAATTTATTTTAACATCATAAAAGCTAGAGGCATCAGGAATGTCGAAGGTGAGGATATTGAACAGAATGAGGTCAAGGATAGAGCCGTCAGCAATGCCAGATTCAATGGGAAAGAGCCTGAAATTGGCTTCATTGTGAGTGATAAATGCCCGCTTACGAAGGAAACTGGCTAGTGTTTTCAAAAGAATTTTACGAAGCTCAGAAGAGATAAGCTTGTAAGGCCATTGATCCCCGGCTTTTAATCAAACCAAAAATTGAATTATTCATATTCATATAATGTGCACTTCGAAAAATATACCTATAGTCATCATGCAGGCTGTCATTTCCAGTTAGCAATGGGAACAATACCGTTGTTGCCTGGTCGATTGCGATTTTTCGGTACCTGGAACAGGCTTTTTCTTTCTGATCATTGGTCCGAGGATATTTAGTTTCGACACGATCGTCGGAGATCTTAGACAGTAGCTTGTCTACGCAGATTTCGGCTGCCAGTTGGAAATTTATTATCGGTAATCAGTTTTTGGTTATATGACGGTTACAACCAGTAGCTTGACTGAGTTCGACAGCTCTGGAACATTGCGAGGATAAAGAATTCGAAAAAAAACTAAAAATTTGCGGAATTGTAAACATAACGAAAATTCGTGCGTATACACTTTAGCAATTTAAACTTCCTCGGAGTGAATCTTAGAAACCGATGTTTCCTCAAATCGAAGATGAATTCTATTGACCTACAGCGAACATATTTGTTCCATTGTGCACTTGGACCTCAGTGATGCTGCTTCCTAATACCAACTTGAAAAGAAGGCATACTGGCAACGATCATGCTAGAGAAGTCTATTTGGGATCGTTTAGAAGCCTTTGAAATCAAGCATGAGAAGCAGTTGATGGTATGGCGCTTCTCTTTGAACATGTTCATGTTGGCAATGATGCAAAATATGGTATACGTACAGATATATGGTTCAAATGGAGAAAAAATTAAACAATTTAATGGCAGCTTCGCAAGTGTGGTCATAGGCTTTACCAACTAATGGAAACATTAACAAATTTTATTACTTATAATGGAAGATAAATAAACATCACAAGATCTGTAGTTATGGATCAATAAGACAAACGGAAAAAAAAGTACATTCGTACTGTAAGTTCTTTCACGGTTTTTTTTTTAAATATACACGCCTTTCAAAGAGGTGTCGAGACATGCAATTTTGTATCTGTTTTAGGTGCCAAGGCATAGGGAGATTAAAGGAAAATTTGAAGCCGGAAGTGCTCTGCAGTTTCCCAAGTGGTACATTGATGACTTCAGTTAAACTGAACATCAGGCTGAAATATCTAAAGTTCGCAGTAAAGATTTTTGGTGAAAAACCTTCCGGGGCGATAGCTTGGCAATTGTAGAGAGCTTTCAATTGGTGTAACCGCAATATTTCACCTTAAATGCTAGCAAAAGAAAGAAAATGACCTTTTGCCTCATATTTGTTTTATTCAGTTTCCAACTATCTGTCTTCTGTTAATCAATTCAAAGTTTTGGGTGTGACTTTCGATCCTAACTAAAAATTTAATCCTCATGTTGCGGAAGTCACCACTAAATCCTCCCAAGTCTGTAGATCAGTGCTTCGTTCTGGCATTAAGTTTGTTGGTAAACATACATGTATTCGTTTTTTTAGCAATGCTAATTCGTTTCCTCCGCAAATATGCTTGTCAGGTGTGGTCAACCCGTTTTTATTACTTTTCTGAGGCCATCAAATTTTTACGACGAAGTTTGAAATGCTCAGTCTTTATTTTAATATCGCTTAATCCTCATATTTTTTCTATCTAGCCTTTCTACAAAAAGATCTGGGGCATTCAATTAGCACTTAGACTGAACCTTTGTGTCATATTTAACTTTTTTTTACTTCAGGTCCTTTTTTACGGATCAGGAGGTCTATGTGTCACCTTAGGTTAGGTTAACGTGGCTGCCGATCTTCAGAGGTCTGACGACCAGCACACGTAGGCACAGGAGAGGCCCGTTGTGATACCACAATATTTTAGTGACTCTCTTCTACTCACTAAAGTCAGGAAACCATTTGCTTCCTTTGAGAAACCGGACTATCCCTTTTAGCTTTACCAGGGAGAGTTCCGTCAGGTTTGAGAGAAAGGGTTCACCAAGTGCCGCCAGTCTTCTCGTTGCCAAAGCTGGACACTGGCACATGAGGTGAAGGACGGTATGTCACCTTACTTACATTAATACCTAACCTTACCTTCCTTTCTACAAATTCCCTCCTTTGAGACACGTCCACTGTTCCTTCACGACTGCTGCCTGTTTAAATCTCAGCAAGAAACTATATCCAGCTTCACCGATTCGATCCGACCTCGCAGCTAGTTATGTGTCAGCAGAACTCAGGAATTCTTCACTGTTCCGCTAGCGCGCAAAAATGTGTATTTGGTCAGAGCTCTTAGGCGTCATAATGAATTTGGGTTTATTATTCTGCCAAAATCGTTCTTTTAACTTAAAAGACGTTTAAACCAAATTGTACTTGACCTAAGCGTTGCAACAATAGATTTTTGAATTGTGTTTTCTTTTATATTTTTTGTTTTCTTTTATATTTTAGTATAATTTTTTTTTCTTGAATATTTTTTTTTACAATCCTTTGGCATAATTAGAATCTTTATTCTGTTTTTATGAAATACAGCTGGATACCATCAATAAGGTAGTTTTTTTCGCCCCTAGGCTGGATAAATCCAATCGTTCAGAAAATAGTTAGCACATATCAATAAATCTTTGGCTTGATTTTCTCGTAGTCTGTGACAAAGGTCCTAAAATACAATCTCAAATTTTTTTTAACTCCTATCAAAATAAAAAATCGATATCGCTACCAAAATGATTATACTGATAGGACTAAAGAGATCATAGCAAATGTCCTTACACTGAAGAGATTATGATACTGAAAAGACCATGGCGAATGTTCAAAGTTACATTAAGACAGCTGGAGACTTTTCCAGGCCGCTCAACTATCAACAACGACCTAGGGCAGAAGACATTCATTTTTGTGACTGTTTAAGTATTAACAGTCTGCTCAACAATAGCGTGTCTTCGATATGTGTATCTTCATGAGAGATTTTTATTCCGATCTTTTTTTTACATGAAAGTTATTGAAAATTACTATTCCACTGTCACTAAGTACAATGTGGAGTTGTATTTGTTTTTCAAAATGGCTTTGCACCTTTCTGGTATACTTTCCATGAGCTTTTTTGCGTGCTCTGCAATAGTGGCGGCTCGACACAAAAACACTATTATAAGGTATACGCGGACACCAACAAGAAATATCTACTTTACTTTAACTCAGTAGCGGCTCTGCAGTCAACAATTTCCATATTCTACTAATGGCTTCTGCGAGCTACTTCAAATTTGGCAGTTTTTTCCATCAAGTTTGGACCTCAAAACCCTGGACACGTTTTTGATCGGATTCGCATCCGACCGTTGTGACAGCCAATCTAATATCTTAACACATTCTTTTCGTGAAACGAGTAAACTCGCCATATATTTTTTTTATAGTAAAACGCGGGAGACGAGTTTACTCCTTCTGTTGCGTGAAGTGGTAAGGCGCAGGTAACTTGTAAACAAGGGGCTCTAAACGGGTAGAGGGTCGTGCGTTATTTATTGTCGACGGTACCCGATCCATTTACCTGGCGATACATTGGGTATGAGACGGAACAAAAAATAATAATGGTAAAAATAGAAAACCAGAATATTCAAATTATTTTATTACCTGATGATAATTTTAAGCAATGGTTTTTGTTTTTGCATTTTTGTTCGTCGCTCCAGTAACTGCTTTATACTGCTTTCGTTCGAACCTCTAATGCCGGGTTTCCACCAAAGAGACAAAACAAGAAACACGGACAAAAAAGGTGTGTTGTTTACTAAAACAGTTTTCAGAGACAAAAATGCTCGCGAAACTGTTCAGTTTTTACAAAACATTCGTGTTTTTGTTCAGAAAAACATGTTTTGTCCGTGTTTTTTGTTTTGTCTCTTTGGTGGAAACCCGGCATTATATTTGTGTTTCTGCGTTCGTTTTGCTCTTATTATATATTTTTGTACATTGAAATTCTTGAATTTTCGTACAAAACACCTAAGTACTATTGTGTGTTGATAAAAAATCTTAAGTTTTTTTTGAACTGCCGCTTGTTTCTTGAGTGATATTATTTTCGAATGTTAGAATTTAATTTTAATAAAGATTATAATCTTATTTTCCCCTAAAATGAATCAAGATACATACGAGAGTGACGATGAATTGTTTGCTGACAATTTATCTAATTGTTCCTGCCAAAGTAACATAGAAAATTTATCCGATTACGATTCTAGTGAAAAAGATACTATTCCGGTTCCATCAACGTTTACTCGAAGAAGAATTTTACGTTCACCACCTAGTTCTGATTTAGATCATTGCGAAGATGATCATCGAGAGATAATTCACCAGTTTTGGAGGAGTTTCGAGGGCAGCCGGGAACAAATACTGAAAACGTTCGTGACAGTGTAGTAGATGCCGTAAATTTGTTTATCGGCGATAATTTATTTGCGTTCCTTGTGGAGGAGTCAAATAGGTACTATCACCAAAACAAATACACCTGAAGTATATATGAATACACCACATTGAAGCACTATTAGGTTATAGTTTTTTTTAAAAAATATGTGTTGAAAATTTCTAAATAATCTTGTAATTTTGTAAGAATAAAATTATTTTGATTGTGAAATAGTGTTTTTTCTATGATTCCCAAGAAAGTAGAATGTTTTTGTACATAAAAAAACAGAACTACTCATACTTTGCTAAATAAATGAATGGAAACGTCTTTTTAGAGTAAAACACTGAAAGTTTCATTGAAAAATATCAAATTGACCGTAATATATGAATATTTTACGGAAAATCTAATTTTGGCGCGAAAATTAAAAAAATTACCCGCACTACGCCGCGATCGTTTCAACCACTTTTTTTTTTACAAAACTTTGAGATTTTTTAACAGCTTTTGCGGTATTAGCAACCTTTAATTTAGGCCCTTTAGGATGTAAACACAAAAACACTGCGTTGAGGCGCTTGGCGTAGATAGAAGTCAATTTGTCAAAGTGTACTCTTCACGAAATTTTGTCAACTAATGAAACGAATCAAGGTTAGAGGAATAGTTCAGCAAGCAAAAGATGGCGTACTTGACTTTCGAATTTTTCAAATAATCGAAGATACGTTCTTGTTGAACAGACTGCAAGATTCTGTCCCTTTTCTTTGGTCCTCCATTTTGTCACAACAGTGAAGTTTAACTGAACTTACTAAACTTCAATCTGCTCACCTATACTCTTGAGCTAAATTTTATCAGTCCTATACCAAATTCATTTTCAATACTCTGCTGAAAATTAAAATTTAAAAAATATAATGGTACAAGTCACCCAAAATAGTTTCAAGTGTAATATATCAAGCTCGTCAACATTCGTCTTGGTCATGATGACTCTACATTTTTCGTACCCTCCTATTTCGATTTTTGTATAACTGATGAAAAGTAAACTAATGCTAAAACAATGATAATCGTGATGTGATCTGATGACCTCATCACATAAACAAACGTCTTATAGTTTTGCGCTAAGAAGCGAATTCTCCTACTCATTGTTGAATGGACTCTAATAAAATTCAAATCTGTGTATACACACATACACACGCACATATATCTTTCATTGATGGGCGTTCATTTAAGTTATTACTTTATTAGTGAGCACGTGGCTCTTCTCTGAGCTCCATTCTGATCGATTTGATAATTTAAGACTGTCATGTGTGCTGACTGATACTGTATTATTGTGGGGAATCATCCGTTACCTGGTCTATGTCGAATCTTCAAATCTGCTCGAACAAACGACTCCCGAATAGTTCTTGGGCCTACGTAACTAATTTCAGAAGTAAGTGAGGTGTGGCTGTAAATTTGCATCATAAATTCGTCTGGAAATGTTGCGCACGACGAGAACCATCTTCACCACCAAAAAGGCTGAGATAGCCGTCTGCAAGTCTTACATCAATTTTAATTATGTGCGTCTGAGTAGCAATTCGATCAGATGATCACCAGAAACTTTTGGATGCATCTCATGAAACTCGTCTACAACTACACCGATTTCAACAACATGACTCAAGCATTTTGTTCGTTTCGATGATTTCTCCAAAAACGTCTTTACATTGTAGATCCGGGAAACAAGCTGTCTGACAGTTCTCAAGCATCGTACAGACTGAATTTGCACTCGAATGAATTCTGCAGAAATTTATCTGAAGTGAAAATTACTCATGAGTGAACAGCGAAGGATGTTGAAATGAAGAGCCATTGAGAAAAAGCAGGAGAATACCTATCTGCCTCCCACGGTTTATTTGTGAATATGCCAATAACAACGTGCTTCGATTTGTGAATAATGATCTTGATGAATACGAAAATACGTTGTATACGACTTGTGACGAAGCGGTTAGAGGGAAGCGATCACTTGACGTTCATTTTGTGTTCTGTATGCACTCAGGATGAGTGCAAAATTCAAAACGGGCATTTGATAGAAACGTGGTCTGGATTCTCTACAGCCACTTATGTTTCGACGCAGCATAAATCTGATCATTTCATTACATTGCACTTGATTGGAGTTGATCGTATCTCTGGCATGTTTACATTCGAGTCATGTCTCATTGGATTAGTTATTTCTAGATAAATCAATTCCTACTTGAGATCATTCTTGACCTTGTTTTCAACTTGGCAGCTTTTCGTTCTTACGCAAAATCTTTCATTTTACGGCCACTAGCCTGATAACAGTATTTGCTATATCTGGGTCAGACTCCTTGGAAGTCAAAAGATTGCTGTACCGCTTTCTTTGGCCTCGCGAATATCAAAATTTTCAAACAGACGTGTCATAGTGTATTTATTTTGACGTTTTTTCAGTGAAGCATAGTCGAACGTGGGAGGATTGAAATTGTTCAGTGTAAGTTAGTACAACAGACAAAAATAAATTATGGTATGCCGACAAATTAAAGAAAATATTGTTCTGCATTCCGCGAATATTTTTCGTTGGGATTATAAGAAATAATTTTATCATATGCATGAATGTTGACAAGGGAAAACAAATAACTCGTAAATTCAAATCGAAAGTGGAGAACAATGAATTGCTGCAGTAAATTGAGGGTAAATATTGAAAGAAGTACATAACATGTTGAAAAGAGATTTGACACTAGTTTTTTAATTGAAGGTGCTGCAGGACAACTGCATAAAGACAACGGACTGAACTTGAATATATTTGAATAGTTGATGCAATTTTTATTCACACAAGACTAGTTTTTAGAAGGCAGAGTAGTGGAAGTGAGCGCCCTCTTCCACTTCACTTTCCACTCCTAAAAACTAGTCTTGTGTAAACTAAAATAATATAATCCCACGACAACCCTCGTACGAGTCTAGTAGTTGGAGCTAATAGAGAGCTTCATTCCCAAATTTACAATCAATGTGAAGACGAGTGTGGAGTGATTAGTTCCACGACTTACTTTACCTAATTTAGGTACCTATTCAGAGCTAGGTAAACTCAAAGCTTAATGCGCGTTCCCTCATCCGAACCTAAATTCGAACCAACAACCAATGCCTTCTAGAAGTACGGGCCGTCAGGCTACGGAATCGTTTTAGCTATGACGTCAATTTAGCCGTGCATTTTGGCATTTCCATCTGGCAGTGCCGATATACACGGAGATTTCACGTGCGGATTTTTAGCTATAAAATAAATAAAACGTTAGTTTTTTGTGCGTGGACGCGTTATAATAATAATATTTAGTCAAAACTTGCATTTTGTATCAATTAATTGTATCGACAGTGAATCGACACAAAACATCACAATACTAACAACAACTGATAAACATTTCGTAGCGAATTTTTCCAATTATACTGCACGCACCGCATTGATTTATGTTTTAGCTGTTCACTAGCACTGTTCCGCGGATCTCACTTTGTTTTCATTTCACTGACTTCAACAGAACCTGTACAATTAACATTTTCCCGCGGACGTCCCATAAGACTGCGTGTGTTTATCGCGACACTTTGATAGTCTAGTGTGACGTCATTATTCTGCATTACGGCCCGTACTTCTAGAAAGCATTGCAACAACCCCGCACAAAAGAAGCCAGTGTTTTACCTACTAGGCTACTCAAGCTTTTTTCTTAAGGGGTTATACATAGTTAGAAGGCTTAAAAAAATACGTTTTTTAATAAATTTTTTGTGAAAAGGTATTTTATTTTACAAAAAAAAAAGTATATATCCATTTAGTGGCAACACCTAAGTTTATAATGGCACTAATAATTTGTAAAAAATATTGATCTTGTGCGCTCCTCGAGACGAAAAAAGGTGTTCGGTGGTGACCACGATTTCTCCGGTATAATTCATCTGAAGTCAAAAAACCAAACAGATTCTTTTAGTGGATCGATAAAACTAGATATTGATCGAAAGAATAATCGAAATTTAAATTTTTGACAAAATGGCAGCTTCGTAGAAAAATAAAATCGTAAAAATCCCAAAAAATCACAAAATCGCCATCGCCCAAAAAATCCCAAAATCGAAATTTAAAATCGTTTAAAAAAATAGAAATAATTATCCGAAATCTTATTCCTGCGATTAATACCTAAGAAATATATCTGAGAAAGTTGTGCTAAAATTTCAAACAGTTTGGTTGAGCCGTTTTTTAGAAATCTTAGTCATCGACTTGGAAAACATAGTTTTCAGAAAAAGTTTCCGAAGAAGTTAACACATTGATAATTTTTTTTTTACTTACATGGAGTCATCTATTATAGGGCCATATGATGAACTATTTGTAGCATCAGCAGCTCCTAATACTTCGGTTTGATGTTATCTACGAGCCATTCTTCCCTCTCGGGTACTTCCTGGAGTCAGAGATCTATAACGCGCTCTGCATCCTCTTTCCCCACATAGGCATGGATATTGGGCCCAATTGATAGTCCCATTGCATTCATGTAATATAAAATTGACGTTGTGCCTTCACTGAAGATCTCGGTAGCGATGTAAGCTGCTATTTCAACAATTTTCGAGCCACACGGAATGATTTTCGGAGTTATTTTCCATATCAACTGACTGTAGCTCTCATTGCTGTTTTGCGTAAAACCACTAACACATCTTTCCAATAATTTTTTATCACGGAGGTCTATATAAATTGGAAATATAGCTTCAGCAACATCAGGTGGTAAAGACAGATAGTCATGTTTATACCTAGGATTAAAAAAAAAGAAAAGAGCAGCTGCTACTTCGGTCTGTACTCCGCCTACTTTCTAATAGTCCGAGATATGATTACAAATATCCGTATATCACGGAAAAAACTTGTCGGATCGATTTGAAATTTTCAGGGAATATTACAAGTTAAATATACATTCCGAAAATGCAAAAAATAGAAAATCGATTTTATGAAAATTCTGCGTATAACCTCTTAAGGGGGCACGTACACTTAGAATTTTGAGAAAATCGATTTTATTTTGTTTACATTTTCTAAAAGTAACATATTTCAAGAGCATTCTCTGAAAGTTTCAGACGAATACGACAATTCTTTATGGAGATAAATAGCTTTGAATGAATAAAGCTTTGAATGAATAAAGCGTTTTTCGCATGCTTTAAAAGCATTTTTCTCGAAACTATGTTTTCGAAGTTGGTGATCACTGTGACTTGAAAACGGCTTTATCGATCAAGATGAAATTTTTCTCACTTATTTGATATATAATTATCCTCCGGATGAACGAAGGATTTTTTGATTGGATGATCTTTTTTCAATAGCCGAAAATGTGAGTGAAATTTTGGTCGAAAATACAATTTTGAATTTCAGCAACCGCATTTTTCGAAAAACCAAAATCTGCCACAATCCCTCGTTGATCCGGAGCACTGTCATTAACTAATAATCCCCGATATTTTTTTTCATTAAGGATGATCCAGTGACAAGCTACAGTGATTACAACAAAACAATTTTTTTGGACCCCTCGAAAACTTACTCTATTTCGACTAATTTTCAACCTTTTGCCTTAAAAAAATTACAATAACTTCTACAAATATATTTCTTTCAAGTAATTCAAACATTTGCTATTAATTACTTTAATGTATGTCTAAAAACAAAATCCTTAAAAATACCTTTTTTTGGACGTCCCAAGTGTACCTAACCCATTAAACTGTAATTATAAGTTAATTTCGGAGCTTCGTTGATACGCATTGTCCATAATTACCTGGCATTTTCATTGAAAATTTTGGCTCAATATTTTAGCGTAATCCTAGACCTCTTCAAATTTGCTTTAAACTTCGAATAAGTTGTTGCAAAGTTGTTTTCTCCCTTTTAGTTCCGTCCTTATTAGTCACTATACATTTTTAATAGGAGTCAAATTTGAACTCTGCTGCATACAGCCCAAAATTTTCTTTCTCCCAAGATCTTCAGAGGCAACTTCGATGCTTGAGACAGTTATCGTCTTGAAAAATCCAGTCTTGGTTTTGAGGTCCATACAGCCGACTTTAACAATCCCTTCTTACATAAATTCAGCATTCAGATTTCTGATCAAAGCAATTAACTTTACGAATCCTTTCTCAAAAACGTACTTTTGACGGTATGTTCCAACAACCTCTCACCGCTTTTTGTACATGTCTTATTTCCGTAATTGAAAAGAACAAAATATGACATCAGCAAATACTACGTTATTCCAATTGCTGTCCAAATTTCCCCATGCGTAATTCATTTTTTGCAGTTGAATTTCTGCTAGTAGCGGTTTGGGATTTGTGCTCCGGTTTTAGACGTCAGATTCTTCAAGCCTGCATCTAATTGTATTTATAAATATCCGAACTCCTTTTCTAACTAGTTTTTCCTTGGTCTTTCGCAGACTTAGCTTTGGAATTTTTCTAAATAGCTCAGTTATCAATTTACCGTCCCTTTGAAGTACGCTTTTAGGGACTCTACATGACTCATAATCGACAATACCATGCGCTTTATGCCTCGTAAACCACTAGGAATAAAGAGTGGGAATCATAGGCGAACCCAAGCTGAAATTCGCTCCTCTTATGAAAAGTGTTTGTCAATTCTGACACAGAACTTCCTGTCCTTCAGAGAATATTCAATAGCCTGCGCAACTGAAAGTGGTAAAGATTATTGGATCTAGTTTTTACTTCAAACGCCTACCCGTCCGAGGTCAATCACTGTCCATCATCTCTTTGCGATTCAACACATCAATAACCAGTTCTTATCATCTAAGAAATCAATACATCTCTAAGCACTCCTTTACATAACTCACCGTGTCAATTTAACTTTAAGAAAGTTGACTTGGATGTAATAAATGATCTCATCGCAGGGTGTGGTTGGTCCACTGTGTTGTTAGAAAAAAACATTAATAAGGCAGTGTACAATTTTCATTCAATTCTTTTTGGATGCTTTACCCAGTTTGTACCAGTCTCTTTCCCTAACAATTGCAATAAAGTTCCATGGAAATCAAAGGCAATACGCCATATAAAAAATTTAAAATCTAAAGCTTGGAAAAGATATTGCTCGTCTCGTTCTGTTTCTGACTTTTTGGTTTTTGTAGAGTTGAAGAATATTTATCACTCCGAGGTCGAAAGTTCTTACCAAATTCACCTTAGAAATCTTAATTCTACTTTTCAACAGCAGCCTAGAAGGTTTTGGAATTTTATTAATTCCAAGAGATACCATGATGGGTATCCCACCACGTTCAACTCAGACGACATGGCCATTTCCGATCCATTAACTATTAGCAATATTTTCGCTAATCATTTCCGTACCGCATATAATACGGAACCTTCTACTAATAGTAATAATTATAATGACAACTTGACAATGATGCCAACTTCTGGAATGAAAGACTTGTTTATAGAGGAAGATACCATTTTAGCGTTTTCCAGGAAGTTGGACAATAATTTGACACCAGGCCCTGACGGCATTCCTAGTGCTATCTTAAAATATTGTATCTCCTCCCTATCTCCTATCCTTGCCTACCTATTTAACCTTTCTCTGTCGCTCGGTATTTTTCCTAGTGGTTGGAAATACGCAATTGTCACACCTATTCATAAAAAAGGCGATAGAAATGTTGTAGGCAATTATCGTACCATCGCAAAACTTCCATGTGTTGCTAAACTATTTGAAGCGATAATCAGCAATGTTGTGGCGTTTCATAGTAAATCCATATTATCTCCTTTCCAACATGGTTTCATGAAAGGCAAATCCACAACTACCAACATGCTTGAGTTTTGCAATATTGTTATCCCATCAATCGAGGCAGGGTTTCAGGTAGACTGTATTTACACTGACTTCACGAAGGCTTTTGATAAGCTGGATCATTCCATTTTATTGTGTAAATTGTCCTCGTTTAACTTTCCTCAGCTATTTATTTCCTGGATAGCATCTTATTTGGAATGTCGTACCCAATGCGTATCCTTCCGTGGCGCCCTATCATCTGAAATTGCTGTCATATCTGGTGTTCCTCAAGGTAGTCACTTAGGACCTTTACTTTTTCTTTTATATATAAATTACCTACTATCTGTCCTGAAACATTCATCAATTTTACTATATGCTGATGACGCCAAAATTTTTAAAAAGTTATCTAATATTCACGACTGCTTGGAACTTCAAGCTGACCTTAATAACCTCACGACCTGGTGTGACCTTAACAAATTAGTAATTAATATTGACAAGTGTACCGTTGTTTCGTACACGCGTAAAATTAATCCGTTGAGCTTTGAATACTCTTTGAATTGTATTCCCTTAAGATATTCTGACAAAGTACTCGATTTAGGAGTACTTTTAAACAATTCTTTTACTTTTAACGATCATATTAACGCCATCTTATTAAAAGCTTCATCTACCTTGGGTTTTGTGAGGAGGCGATCTAAAGAGTTTCATGACATACATCTTACTAAGATTCTTTTTTGTGCGTTAGTAAGACCAATACTTGAATATGCGTGTATAGTTTGGGCGCCTTATCAGCAGGTTTATGTGGACCGTATCGAGTCCATTCAGAAAAAATTTCTTCGGTTTTGTTTGCGTGAATTTGCTTGGTCAGATCCTCTTCGCTTGCCTCCTTACATTAATCGACTTAACTTACTGGCCATGACTGGCCATTAACAAGAGACGTGAAAATTTCAAAACTATCTTTGCTGCTAAGATCCTCATGGGTAAAATTTCATGTGAAAACCTTTTAGGTTTATTTGGCCTCAATACCAAGGGTCACAGAATGAGACAAGTCAACATTTTATCTGTCCCTGCTTATTGGACCAACTGCGCTTTTAATGAGCCCGTTTCGTCCATCAAAAGAAATTTCAACGATGATTACCATCAATTTGATTTTAATTTATCTTTACCTTCTTTGAAAAAGAGCTTAGCCAAAAACAGTCCATTTTGACTGATTTGTTGTAAGTTTTAAATCTGTAAATACTACTAGTCTGTATTAGACGAAATTCTTTCAAAATAAAATAAAATAAAATAAAATAATAAATAATTTCTAAAAGTAATGAGAGTAATGTTTATATGCTTTCAAATTTATTGAAGTTTTTGCCCATTAATTATCAGTGAGCAATATGGGGCAACGTGTAAGTGTGCATACCTATTAGTCTGGTGAAATTAAATACGTAAAATTCACTAAAATTCTAAATCTTTCAAATTACGTTAGACACTCTTTTCACTTTTATAGGATTGAAGGCATGAACTGACACACCACAAACTCTGAAAGATTGCTTATACTTCCACTGACTTTCACTGTATCATATTGCACATACTTTTCATTTGACTTTCCAATTGCACACAAGTCACACCCCCAATCCAACATAAATTTGTGTTTTCGGTATCTAGATACCAAACTAATATCAAATTTCACTGCAACGTATGACCCTCGTTTCAAGACGAAAGTGGCACATTAAATCAGACCTTACTTTCGAAAAGTCAAATAAAAACAGAAATTTCCTGAAGTGGTTTTTCAGAATATAAACATCATAAGTTTTAAGTAACTTAAGATCCTTGTAGTGATCTGCAGGGAAAGAGATTCACTCATAAATCACGCTCTTAAATTGACCCGGACGGCATTATCTATTTTCTCTCAAGGCGCTGCGAATAGTTTCAAGTGGTGGAAAATGAGAAATGAATGGCGTTTATCATTCATTTATTTGAACCTGGCAAACGAGTACTACTTAAGTGATTATGTTTGACCAGCCTGTCATTCGATGATTCGCTAGACCTATTGGAATTTTAGCCGGATGACTTTATTTTAAGTCAGAGTAATGAAATAATTATTGTGGCATCCAACTAAATTAATTCGTCAGCTATCTACTTATAAATTAGTTGATATGTCAGATGTCCGAATTTGGAGCTCACTAACGTCTGGGTATTATGCAACAGTAAAACGAATTTAGCGAGCGGATTATTTGCGCATCGCTGTTGAATTTTTAATCGGCAATTAGCTTGCAGAATGAAATACAAATCATCATCAACGACACAGTTAAGAAAAACACCTGCGATCAGTATTGTCTTATTTTGAAACAGCACCGCGACACACAGCCAAACAAAGATAAAACAATCAATCCAAAATTAAGATCTCAGTCACGAGCCGATCGATATGCTATAATAAAGTGAAGTGTTTCTTTTTTTCGCTTTGATCTCACTGCTACCGTACTGAAGCTGGTATTTTTATTTTTTGTTTACATTAGCGATAGATACATGGTCGGCACAAGAACCATGTATCTGTAAAGATAATGTTTTCGTGAAAATGAAATAGGAAAGCACACAAAGGTGATTCATGTTTGATGGACCGAATTGAAATAAACATGAAGTATTCGTAATTCTCTCCTGCAGACGGTTGAAAATATTCAATTATGAGGTGAAGTCGACTATTAAAGAAAATCAATTATTGCTGTTTGGAGCCCAAGCTGAAACAGCATATCATCCGCTGTTAGTAAATAAAGGCAACTCAAAAATCAAGCTTTTGCATGGCCTCAATTCTAGAGGCCAATGGAAGAAAATATGCAAACATTGAATGATCCAGAAATGTGTGATTTCCATTTTTTTTTTCAACGGGTATGTACGATTGTTGATCCAAAAGTAATGATAATCAATACAAACCATAGTAAAGATAATCAAAATAAACCAAGGTTATTAAATTTAAAATAAAAATTTATTTCTCAACATAGTGTCCTAACAAGTTAATACATTTAGTCCATCTTTTTTCCAAACCCAGGATACCCTTAGACATTTTTTTTGTCTTTACTCCCCCAAAACGCCCCAACAGCAGCCATCACTTCGCTGTCATCTTCAAATTTCTTGCCCCGAAGGTGTTCCTTGAACCTGGCGAATAGGGTAGATTTTCCTATCGCAAATGATGCTTTGGCAACCGGTGCGTTGTCTGCATGAAACAGCACTCCGGCTCGCAGTTTGCTGCGTCTTTTGTTCTCAATAGCCTCCCGCGATCTTCTTATTTGGTCTGCGTAGTAAAAGCCTGATATAATGGCTTCCTTTTCCAAATATTCCACCATAATAATTTCTTCATCGTCCCAAAAAAACTGATTCATAACCTTTCCTGCCGAACTCGACACCTTAAATTTCTTCGGCATTGGTGAAGAGGGTCGCTTCCAGATGATGGATTCAGGTCTCGTCCATGATTACACGAAACTTGACAAAAACTGCTCCAGATCTGCCTGGAACATTTCGAGACTCGCTCTCGAAATGCTGGCTCATTTTTTCTTGCGGTCGTCGGTTAACATTCTCGGCCCCCAATGCGCAGAGGCCTTCTTCAGATGGAATTCGTTGGCAACGAGTCTTTGAACACTTCCATACGAGATCTTTGTAACCTCAGTTTTATGCTTGATGGTCCCTCTTTGATCTGTTAACTCAACATCTTCGACTTTTTTCACGTTGTCTTCAGTCCGGGAGGTAGATGGACGTCCTTCGCGGTGTTTTTCTTCAGTGGATGTTCTTCCCAACTTAAACCCCTGAGCCCAGCGTGCAACGGTGGAATATGGAGGAGCAGAGTCCCCTAGTGTTTCTAACAAGTCGCTGTCTATGTCTTTGGTAGATATTTTTTTCAAACACAGGCACTTAATGTCAACTCTTATTGCATTTTTCTCCATTTTAATGTTCTCTCTTCAATGGTTCGTATTCAAATGAATGTATCTCCCTGGAATCGTGGCTTATTTATATGTTTGTTCGTGCTGACTAAGTGGATCCACGAAGTAGCAAACGTTTTTGGAATTTTATGCGAAATGAAAATAGCAGATTATTACTACTTTTGGATCAACGCGGGTTCACTCGATCACTTCTTTTAAACTTAATACCTCCTATTGTCCCTACTCCTTTCGTCTTTCCCTTCTTTGTATGTCCTCGTTGCAATCATGGAGGTTGTTCCTCGATGAGTGTTTCCTCGCCAAGGCATTTTCTTGACAGATCTCGATTCACAGATAACCAGACGTGTATCCAGTCGTCCAAGTTCTTCTGAGGTTTTCTCTGTTCCTTTTGCACGTACGGAAGTCTATTTCCATTCGCCTTTGCTGCGTCTACCCAGAACGCACAATGCCCTTAAGCTTGGTCCTCTCCCGCAACCTTTTTTACAATTCAAGCATGTATTGAAAATGTTACCTTGAATTGTTCAATTATTTTTGTTATTTCTTTTCCTTTTTTATGTTTCATTCATTTTTTATTTTTGCTTTCTTGACGCTGTAATTGGAATTATATCTGTAGCGCAAAGGATTAATGAATAAATAAATAAATAAATAAACCCTCGTACTATTTAAATCCTGTTAGCATGTAAGCTGTGCTTGCAAGTGAATAGAACATGGAAAAAGCAAAATTCCTCGTAAACTATTTGAATCCTGCATCTTTTTTCCGTTGGATAAAGCAAAGCACAAAACTTACGAAATGCGAATATTGTTGCGGCTTTTGGGTTCGCGTCCTAAAACTTAACGTTTACGCAAGTAAAGCACTCTATTTTACAGTCGAAATATCGGAATTTAGTTTGTAAATATTCAAGTCAAATAAATCGCACTCAAATACATTATCTTATAAAATAATATGAATTTCCACTTTACTTAACTCTCGCTTTAACTTTAGCAGTGGCTTCGAAAATGTTCGTTCGCTATTCTAATTACTGATGCACTCATGTTTCACCGCAGTTTTTATAGGAGATGACAGCAGACCGTGAAGCTTGTAGATGATTCCATTAGTTTCCAGTATTTCAGATTTGATATCCAGTTATTTTAGTTTATTGCATTCTGACTATTCTGACTTATATTGGTAGCTGTATGTTTCTAAGTGTTGTAAATGACTAAAATTTAGGTAAAAAGATTTTTTTACTAATAGAAACTCATTATGGGCACATATGTATGTATATGTGTGTGCTTGGTTAAATTTCAGCTCTCGGCTCTTCGAAAGCATTCTGTTTATTACGTTTGCTATAGAACACAAAATTGTTTATATTATATAAATTATTATATAAAATGTGAGTGGAAATTCATCAATGAATTATTTTCCATGGAAATTTTTCAAACAGTGTAAATTTTAACAATATTTCAAAATTTATTTTATGAAATGTTCTCTTTTTTTGTAAATGGAAAATGATTACAAATTTTATGGGTAAATTCATTCATTTTTGGAATGACCTGAACAATTTAATTACTTCATTGAAAATTACACTAAATTATTAGAGCGTCATCAATTTGTGCATTGCAAATTAAACTGGAAAATGCTTCTGCAAAGTAAAGCGCTAAACTCACCTTCACCTCAAACATCGTTTTATGTTTATAAAAGTGAAGTAATTCTACGACACTCTTTTGTTAGGTCTAGCGGTTGAAGCTGGCAGAGAGCTTATTCACAAATTTACAATCGAATACGAATGTAGAGTGATTAGTTCCACGACTCACTTTACCCTTGATTTTAATCAGGTGCCTAATTAAAGGTAGGTAAACTCAGTGCTTGTCGCGTCCGAACCTGGATTCGAACTTTATGCTCACAGTATCCCTAAAATAGCCAACTCATTACTTTTACGGTCAGATGTACGTAGTACAGCAAACACATTTTTTGAAGTTTTTCGACGTCTTCATGGAGTTAAAAATATGAGTGTTTTAGATTTGAATGATTATTTCTCCTCAAAAAACTAAAGATTTATCACAAATTGGCGTTAACGTATCGGCATTGGTCTCCAAGCTAGGATTAACCCTGGAGTAATAGTGGAGTAGTTTCAGAACAGCTATGCCGGCAATGTCCCATGCTAATAACGTTCTCGTCATGCGCAGCAAATATGGATTCTCACTTCTAAGGTGAACTGATATTTTATGGTCAAATTTTTCGGTTGAGCAAAAGATCGAGTCCTTGGCTTCTTAAAAGAGTTGATGGATAGAAGGATGGATGGAAGGAACAACCATAATCGGGGGATGAATTGAAAGGACGGAAAGAAGGGTGAACTATGTGAGTATTTTTGAATGAAACGTGTTCCACAAAAGTCTAAATGCCAAAATTCCAAATAGCATGTCTATATAACAGATCTCCAAATAATAAACTAGAAGGGAACAATAAATTGGAAAAAA
This sequence comes from Nemotelus pantherinus, assembly GCA_963978885.1. Taxonomy (NCBI): domain Eukaryota; kingdom Metazoa; phylum Arthropoda; class Insecta; order Diptera; family Stratiomyidae; genus Nemotelus; species Nemotelus pantherinus. Next base: position 82,934,378 of record OZ022265.1, on the reverse strand, counting down.
GGGGCTACGACTTTTACCTCAATTACCGTAAAAAATTATATGTTTCACGAAGCCTCTCTAATCAACCATAGAATTTGAAAAAATTTACAGCTGTTTGCTGTACATTAATAAGAGAATACGGTACATTATGAGCATGGAAGCAAAATTATGTAATAAAAGTTTCATCAACCTTCATGCTCCTATGGAGGGGCTAAAAACTAACCAACGTAACTGTAGTGGCATAGCCTTGAAGTCACTTAGGACTCTCAAAGTAGAATCACCGTAAATCAAATTGACCATTGTTGATGGTTCGCTGCCAAAAAATTATTGAAAATAAGAGCTTTACAAGGAACCATTTTTTCTCGCCAGTATATAATCAACGCGAATTTACCAAGACCATGCCCACAGAAGAAAATAAAGCCGAAAAGTCCATAAGAGTTCAGTAAAAATAAGCTCCTACCAGTCAATTATGGATTCGGAACGGAAAGAAAGAAACTAAGCTGAACCTTGAGCTGGCACTCAAGTGTTGGCCCAAGGATTACATTTGGAGAACGCTAGCATTGGTACACAGCAAACAATTTAGGTTCCAGTTGGGATCTTACTCATATAGGTTATTAATTTGTGGTAATTTATAGACAAGAAGGGAGCCGTGATCACAAATTAATAATGCTTAACTTAAATTATGCTTAAGTTAAATTATGCTTAAGTTTATCACAACTAACGTAAATAAAAATCAATGATCTCCCACTGTAAGTCAGGTATGCACTATGAACTGATGTTTGATGAGAATCAGTGCAGACTTTCAAAACCACGAAGTTAAAAAAAAATTCAAATTTACTCATTCCACAAAAACAATTCCGAAGCTTGATTAGCCTAGTAAGTAGAGCACTGGCTTCTTGCATGTGGGGTCTCTGGTTCGAATCCAGGTTCGAACGAGGGTCCGCGCACGAAGCTCTGTGTTCACATAGCTCTGATTAGGTACCTGATTTAAAACCAGGGGTAAAGTGGGTCATGAAATTAATCACTCCAAACTCGTATGCACATTAGTTGAAAAAAAATTGTAATGAAGCTTTCTACCAGCTCCAACCCGTAGACCCGTACTCAACAAAAACAATTCCATTAGAGCAAAGCAATTGACTGCCAAGGAAACGAATATTTGAAAAAAAAAATACACGGCGAATTAAAGTTCATAACGGAAATTGCTCGAATTGTGATGCGGAGCAGATGTGCGATCCGAAACTTTATTTGGAATCCTAAAAAGTGGCCAAAAGCTCTAAGTTCTCGGTCCGAATGAAGAATCGTTCGATTAGAATCTAATTCTAAACTTACCGCACGACAAATCGCGGCAAAGTCGGACGTTGAAACTAGTGATGGGCTCAAAAACGCCAAACAGTTTGAAAAAAACGTTTGGCTGCAAAAAACGAACGAACAGTTTTTCCAAATAGCGACAAACAGTTTTTCTAAAACGAAATTTTTTTTCTAGAACGAACAGCATTTCTAAAACGAACCGTTTTTCTACAACGAATAGCTTTTCTAAAGCCAATCGTTTTTCTACAACGGACCATTCTTCTCAAACCAACAGTTTTTCTAAAACGAATAGTTGTTATAAAACCAATCGTTTTTCTAAAACGAATCGTTTTTCGTTTTTCTCAAACGAACCGTTTTTTTTAAAACGAATCGTTTTTCGTTTTTCTAAAACGAATTGTTTTTCGTTTTTTAAAAACGAACTGTTTTTTTTAAAACAAATCGTTTTTTGTTTTTCTAAAACGAATCGTTTTTCATGGTTTTTGATTTTTTTTTTAAACGAACCATTTTTCGTTTGTTAAAACGTACTGTTTGACAGTGGAAAACTGTTTAGCTGTGGAAAACAGTACTTTCGTACTTGCGAGAATTTTCGTACTTGCAAGTATTTTATTCAAATATTCATGAGATTTTTAGGGCAAAAGGAGCTGAAATCGGACAAAATCGGCCAATTTTGGGTAGAGTGGTTTCGGACATAACGGGCCAAGACCTATTACTGTGATATAAAAATTTCGGTTTTGTATGGGAGTAAGGGGTTTTTTGGCCATAGTTTGGCAAAAACCGCCTTTACCTTTATTGGAAGTGGTTGGGGAGTATATTAGTGATATTTTAAGGGCAAAACATTTTTTGATAGGGGAAATTAGGTAAAAACGTCCATTTATTTCCAAAAAATTGGAAAGTTACGGACAAGCTGCACAGACTAATGACTCGGTATTCTTTGAAGGTCATCTTGCACCATCACCATTCTAGTTTGGGAACGTTGTATCTGGAGGGTAAAGGAGGGTATATTAGCCCGTTTAATTGCATTACTGCAAATCGAATGCATTGTATGTATACATGTACATACTTCAAACAGGTATTTGGAACAGGTATTTTTTCGTACTCGTACTAGTTACATCTAGTATGTGAAAATCCTAGTACGACCCAACTCTGATTGTCGTACAGCATAAAATTTGTTTCTTTTCGTTAATTCAAACTGTTTTTTTTCAAACAGTTTTAAAAACAGTTGTTTTTGAAAAAAAAAAAAAGTTCGTTTTCGTTTTTTGAAACGCCCATCACTAGTTGAAACGAAGATCAGAAATGATGTTCGAAACATCCCACTAGCAAACCAATTCAAGCGCTGTAAATTGTAGAGCAAACCGCCTTTCACTGAACAGCACAAAACGGCCAGACTAGCCTTTGCCGAAAGCCACTTGGATTGGAAGAAAACAAAGCGTCTTGTTGTTTTTACAGACGATAGTGTCAGTTATTATTTCCATGATCTAATGAAAGAACAGGAGTTTTGACAACAAGAGACATTCGGTTTTTAACTGGAATAATGAACAGCTTCCAATATGTGGAAATGCTTCGTGAGGAGTTTGACAGTAATTTGGCAGGAAACGCGGTTAATGCTGCGATTTATAATGCAAACGTAGTTAAACAGTACTTTCACCAGCAACAAATTTATCTCCATTTCCCAGCAAGGTCTCCGAAACCAAATTTTAGCGAAAATTGTTGGGGTCAGCTGACCCGCATCGTTTACGCTGAATCGAAACAATTTCAAGACACAAAGGTATTAGAAAAAGCTTTTACCTCTGCATGGGTCGAGACTTTGAGAAAACATGTTCGAAAATTATGTATAAAAGTCCACCAAAAAGAGTGATAGAAATCATAAAAAAGAAAGGAAACTCACTAAAATATTATGAATAGTTGCGTTTCATTACTTAAGTATCATTCTAAAATAGCAAATATCTACCTGTAGTCTACCTGTAATTCAACTTTCTTTAATAACTCAATATATTATATGCAAAATCTCCGGCTAATTACTCAAGGAAATGTAATGCCGTGCGATTATCTCAGATACATACACCGCATCTTGACTTGGTTTTATCATTTTACAATTTCTTGAAAAACATGGGGTGTCTTATCGTTTTTATCGGCACTGTATGCCGAAACTATGAAACAAAGTCCAACAAACAAAAAATTAACACCACTTCTCAGGACATTAATTAAAATAAAGCTCTTCTGTTGAAATTCCAAAGTTTTCCATCTCATCTTGGATTTCGACTAATGAATTTTAAAAATCGCATTCCAAAAATCGAATTCCAGAAATAAGTCATCTGGCTTCGCATCGATACGAAACTCAAAATAAATATTTACCGTTCGATTCTTGCAAACCGCTCCCACATGTAGTGCTGCTCCCGACGGGACGCTTAAATGGGCTATTTTTATATACTCACACCCGCACCGAGGCCATACCCGGGAGCAACACTCGCTCTTAGGCAACATCTCTCGCACCTAATTTTCTTTTGTAGATTATGTTCGAATAAAATAGTAAAGATGTGATAATGAAAGCTTACCTGATTATTCACAGCACATTTTCTTTCTTTTTCAGATCGTTTCGACACCGGCTGGGGGAAGTTTGGTGAAAAGTATGCAAATCATTATGGAAAAATGGAATCGTTTACGAATGACTAGTTTTTCTGTGGAAACATAAACGGAAAATAATAAATCAGCGGTGTGCTAACAGGACGTAAAAAAAATAAATGAAAAAACACAACTTCCACAGAAAATAGAAACAAACATAAGTTACTAAATAGAAAAGTGTGGTTGATTCCAGTGCACGGAGCTAACTTTCGCAAAATGAATATGGGTTTCACTTCAAAGATACAAGCAGCTTCGATGGCGATTGTTTGGATACACTTAATTTTAGGATTAATTTCAAATTTAAATTTAGCTGCTGCACGTCGCTTACCGACAGCTTCGTTTGATGATGCCGACCAAATCAATTTAGGTGAGTACGAGCCCAGCTTGACTATCTTGCGTTTCTCAATTGTAAATCTGACGACATTTCATTGGGGAAATGGATCTGCAATGAGATCCGTTTCTATTTTAGACACTCAAACCGATAATTTGAAACATTGTAAATGTGTGAATCGAGTTTACAAAAGCTACAGATGTTACGTAACTCTTAAAATATTTGGAGAGATTTAGTTTATTGAATTTGAATATGGTGGTTTGATAAACGGCACACTAAGCAGGATGTAAATATTTTGAAATTCTATAAATCATTCTATTTTATGTTTTGCAATCTATGATCTGGTAGTTTTGTTAGCTCTAATTTTTAGCACCTCGGAGATGCATAGCTATTTCTGTACTGATTATGAAAATTCAAGAATTTTAACTACCGCTAAACTTGATAAACTATTCATTCGTTATAACATTTGAATATCCAGTAAATCGTTATAAATAAAACGTTAGTTTTAAAAAGGATATACATTTTTCGGCACAATGAAACAATTAAATCACATAAATTAAAATATGCATTTATACAGCTGCTGAAAGTCTGCTCCTATTTAGTTTCAAAATAGGAGAAACTATATTTCTGTTCCATTTGCCAAAACCCACATACATATGTACATAGTTTCAAAATAAAGACGTGTTACTAGACGGGAAAAGACCAGCAAACCATCTAAAAACCGCATCGAATCATCAAATTTCTCCGGCATGTCATAACAATAAAACACATCCTGACCAAATTCCATATTTCCGTCGGTCTATACAATAGTATTTACAGTTCTGCTGCAGTATCTTTTACGATCCCGCACGAAAATAGATCCGTTCACCATTCATATGCAAAGATGTATTCATTTTTCAACGAAATACATTCGTCCGTCTACTCGAATAGCATTTGTTGTGAAATATGAATGTTTTTATCAGGAGTCAAGATCAAGTTAATTTTGAGGATTGCATGGTCCAAGCCGAGTGGATATTAATTGGCAGATAATTTCTGTCGAAATAAATGAAAATTGTTGCACTTAAACGTTCAAGTGAATACGAAGCAAGTCAAAACAGATTGTAATTCAACTTCAAGGAAAATATGAGCTTCTTTTCGGTTGTTTTGCTTTATTTATGATATTATTTTGGGTCGTATAATTTCTATTTGACAGTGCACATTTGATTTTTCGCATTTAAAGCATTCTAATAGTTTTTGGATGTATTTTATGAATAATTGCACATTTATTCCATACGCATGGCTATATTCATTGTTTCGGAATCAGCCATATTCGCGAAAAAGCGCATTTCGTGTCCAAAACCTTTTATAGAAATATTTATCATTCGATCTTTTTCTGAAGAAATAGGATTTCTTTCAGAATTTCCATCAATCACGACGTTAGATCGAGTTCAAACTGAAAATATTTTGAAATGATTTCCTAATCTGCGCTAGATCAGCCTGACGTATGACCAAAACTGAAATTCAAAATAATCTCCTTATTTTAAGGGGACTAATGTTTTTTTTATAAACTTTAAACAAAAAAAAAACATACTACCAACGAAACTGAGTTTCTTTTAAAAATTTAACAATAATTCATGTAAAGAATTGGATAAATTATAAAAATTATTTATTTGTTCTACCTATAATGGTTTTTGTGGTGTCCTTTTGCTGAAATTGAATCCTTTCAGTGATTTTGGATTGAACTGACTAATTTTCTAACAAAGGCAATACACAGAAAAAAGGCATTGTCCTTAGAAATGGCCGTAAAAGCTCCCAGTCCGCCTAAGCGGAGCAGCCTTTTATCCAACCTCGACGGATGCTGGTGTGCTGCTTTGCTAGCTTTCCGCGGCTGGGGTGGATCATGAAACAGTGGGCGGATATGTTTCGAGAATTGAGGGACGCTAAGTATTATTCATCCGTCATGAAATAAAACTAGCCGCAATATTTACAAAAAAAAAAACCTGGCGCATCAGAACTGATTTTCGATGAATGGTCTTTGAGTGACCAAAAAAGGTGGAAAGACGTAACATACTTTTTTGTGATATATCAACTATTTCTTATCCAAAGCAACAAAAACCATTTTCCGACGGTATCTCTGCCCTGATTCGTACAAACGTTCTATCTACATTTGAAATACTCTGCCATCTTTCTGGTAGAATTTCACCTAACAGTGACCGAAATTATTTCCAAAACACCGTTCTGTCATTCTCTATAGAATCTATAATTTTAAAAATAATTTTAATTTATAAAAAAAAAATGATAGCCTGACGGTACGATGTCCGATTAAAGAGGTGGATGTCGCACAGTTTCCCATTCAAACTTCTTCAGCTTCTGTAACGTCATTCTCGCTGTATGTGGTCGAGCATTGAAATAACATCTATCGTATTTCAAGGAAAATTATTGGTAGTTTTCTTTTTAGTTTTGACCTAAGCCGCTCAAGTTGCTCGCAGTAAGCCACCTTGGTTATCGTTTGGCTAGGGCTTAAAGGCTCACAGAAGACTAAATCGGCCATAACCCACTATACAAATAATATCATTTTACATAGATGTGGAGCGTAAATGAGTGTAGGTTGGACAAGAGGTGCCTGAAATTCCTAAGCCCTCAGGCCAGAGTTACCCTTTACACTCATACCCCAGCCTACTAGAGTTTCCCAGACATGCCTTGTATTATTGAGCAATTTTCGAAGCAAGTAGGGATCTACGTGACGCCATCAGAGCAAATTGGATGTTGCAGCAAATAGCGATATACTGTCTCTTCCACTTTTCATCAATTGTCCAGCAAGCTGTTCTCAAGATAGCGAATATTTCTGCCTGAAATAGAACAAAATATGCTCTCTAAGAGAAAAAGCCAACCTGTCATTCGATGACTGCGGGTAGACGCCAGCACCAGATCTAATGTCTTTGTTCGAGCCATCCGTGAAGAAGATCTCCGAGTATCTTCACGTGTAGACATTTGGGTGCTCCCAGTCACTTCTACTCAAATATATTACTACATATCTTCACCCGAAATTGACTAGAGTCTCTCAAAGGTCCTAAAGTATTGCAAGAACCGCAGAAATCTTTCGCATCGAACCTCTGATAGACCCCACATCGCCCCAGTCAACCCATAGGCTAAGTTGATTTTGTCTATGGGCGGCAGAGCTCATCGCCTAACTATGAACATGAATGACTAGAGGGTGAAAGGTGAAATCATCCTAGATTGTCTCAAACATGCGTTACGCATTTGTTTCATCAATTTACATAAGAATATGGGAAAGCATAGTATGCGCATTTTATGGATGAGCCTGACATGCCAAACGTAATCAAACGCCTTTTCGATATCTTACCATACCTATTGGCTTCCGGTCATCGTGAATCAAATTTTTGTTTCGAAGGATCTGTTGCGACTGATATGTGCTTACAATGTGTCTTGAAGGAGCCCACAACAAAACAAAAAATAAAAATTTTATTTTGCAAATTCTTCAAAAAATCTACAATTTTCGGGAGTCTTGGGATATAGGATTTTAGAAATGACACCCGGAAAATGAATTATTATTACTAATATTACGTGAATTCTATTTTTTACTGAGAATTATTCTAAACGAATGTCGACTTGATCCCAAACGTAGACATTGGCATCATCTACATTGCACGCATAACCCATGCTAAATAACATTCAGCTGGCTTCCATTTTTCGCCAATCTTTACAACTTCGTTAAACTCACATTACTTGAAATAAACAATCAGCAATAAAAATGTCAGCAAAACTGAATCACACACAATATCGTATGCAACGCAACATATGGAGCAAGTACAATCGACCAAATGTTGCAGTTATCAAGAAAACAACATCCACGCTTAATAAAGACACTGGGACTCGACTAAAGGATATCTTGAGATGGATTCGAGAAAGAGAGTGCTCAATTCAGTCTTAAAATAAACTACTCAGACGTGTCTACTTTTTAGATTTGCAGTAATCTTGCGCGAAACGATAAATGACGAAGAGTTCAAGTGCACGACAAAGTATTACCCTCACGCGGACCTGGACCATACATCATACTCGGAACACCGCAGTCAAGGCAGCCGGCCTAAAACGTTTCAGTAACGGCGTCGTCGCGTGGATAAGGTACTTCTTTCCATAAATCCAGATTGCATCGGAAGCAAAAAGTCTCGATGACGACGACGGTTCGCTAAAGTGACTAATACTAAAAAATCCGGAAAGTATTGCATTTTCTGTTTCTTGTGGGCCTCTCAATTTTTGCTATTTTCGTCTTTTAGTCAATGGGAGCAGCGCACATAGCATAGGTTGTAGGGAAACTATATTGAAAGGAAATATTGACTGGCACTGAGGCGTAATGGATATAAAGACGACAACAAAGTCACGTTTTGTTAAGTGCTGAATATTGATAGAGTGTTTCTTTATTTTATCAGAATAATGTTACTACAATATATTCACAAGTTGAATTTGCGCAATGGCCATGATGACAGGAGACTTTCGAATAAGATTAATCCTGTCTCAGTCCTCTTATGTATGCATAAATGAACACCTGTCTTAACCCTTTCGCTGGCATAAATATAAGTAATACCTTTTTGTTAAAAAGTCAATCGATGAAAATAAAACTCAAAATTAATATTGGGATTAGAATATGCAGATGGCTTTTGGAAAATAAAACCAACTATCGAAGCAGAAAGAAATATTGCCTGAATATTGAAAGGTGATGGGTGATTGTTGCCTTTGCAGCGAGCTGCATCTAAAGCTTCTATCAGATAGCTTAAACGACTTATGTAGAAACAAAAAACATGAAACTATTCAGCATACTTTTCAGATTATACTGTGCAGTAAAGTTTACAATAACTACCCTCAACAACACATTTCAAAGTACCTTTGTAAAGTCATTTGTAGAACGTGTTAGATTGAAATCAAAAACTTGTTTGTGATGAAAGGTCGACGAAATTGAAAACATGTGTCCTGGTTTCCAATATGCTTGGTGCCATTACGCTCCTACGGACCTGCCATTGTTCATTGTGTGGTACCGGGATAATAGTAGGCTGAAACATGCGCTTCAGCTAACCTTCTTTTCGACTCTCTACTCTTGCCGGCTACACAGGATCTGAACGACCTAGCACAGTAAGCTGAATCAGAGAGACTGGAACTTCTGGTGGATTATGACCCTAGTTCCCAGCACACAAGTTCCTCCAGCAACAAAAGTAATACCAGAAGATATCGACTGTTTGATTTTATAAATATAACAGAAGTGCGGTTCTTGGTATATCACTGTGTTTACCTGGAATAGTTAGACCAATGCCGTTCACTTCTACCTGGTGTGGTTTTTAAACACGGAACCAACAACTCTGGCGGATAAAAGAAACCCAAGAAAAAGGGCAAAGCCTGTCTTGATACTACTCCTGGGGTAAAGAATCCGAAGTAAATAGAGTCCCGGTTGAACACTATAGATAGAGCAATATTAAGCAGCGAAGAAGGGCCTGACCAATTAGTAAGAGCAGATGAGGCTAGTAGAACCGGGAACTGCAGCAGCTCAGGAAAAATGCCAGAAAAATATTCAATAGAGCTTGTAACAGCAACACAGAAGATTACTGAATCGCCAACAGAATCTTAAAAAAAATGGGCGAGACTTTCAAGAGAGAGAGTCATGCAAATCGTTCTATGATGGTCTGGAAATTGCAAGAGAAAATTTAATTCTTTGCAACGTTTTGCAAGAGAAACAATTTAACTTGGACTCTCTAAAATGCCCACATTATGAGGCTACCAAAGCAAAAGAGGAGTTATTACTTGATAATTAATTTTCAGGCCCTACACGGACTAAAACCCAGAACGCTTCTATGGTTCTGTTCAAACCTTCTGTATTTCCTGGCAATAGGAAATGCCGGTACACAGCTAGGTCTGCATCAGTAAAAAGGTCATGGACGCAATTTCGTCCTTTGAGAATTTCAAATGGCTTAGCTACTATCTCTCTAGCTATGCCAAGGGAGGAAACCGACCACCTGGAGGCAAACCAAAAGGACATTTTGGCAAAACTCGACTACGTGCCCCCCATAGCCGTTAGACAATTTTACCGATTGTATTTTTTTTTTGAGTTTTTGTAGTTTTCTGTTTGTTTTTTGGGTGTGTTTGGTTTGTTGGTTTGTTTATCTTCAGTAAGCTATCTTTTCGTTTATTTTTTGTACGTATTTGTTGTTCTTCAGTTTTTGATCCCTGCTCGTCCTCTGGTCGTAGAAGGAGCAAAAACTTGAAAAATAACTAATAAAAACGTACAAAAACTACACGAAATGACAACGCATTGAATATTAACAAACAAACAAACCAAAAAGACCTCCAAAAACAAATACAAAACCACAAAAAAAACACAAAAAAAAACAATCGGTAAAATTGTCTAACTGCTATGGGGCATGTAAAAAGCTGATGAATTGGCGAGGAAAGGTTCAGGAGCTAGCAATTGCCCCTGCATCACTGTGCCTCGGTCAATCGCTGACGTCACAAACAAACTTGATGCCGCCATATGGGCCAAACTGAAGTCCGAATGGGAAAACAGGCTGGACTGCAGGGTGGCCAGGACATTATGGCCATCACCTGATCCAAGCAAAAGCAGGAAACTGCTGAAGCTCAGCAGAAATGCAAATGGGCCCAAGCTGGTGGCCTAATGCAAGCCGCGTTTCCCAGCAGCCCTCTTTATTAACCTAACCTATGGGGCATGCAGTCGAGTTTAGCCGAAATTCTTTCGGCATTCCTATCCTTGGGGTATGTGCTGCAACCTTTTCGACAGTTTAAAGTAGTCTTGATACCAAAACCTGGGAACGATGAATTATACAGGTCCCAGGAACTTTAGGTTTATTAGCCTAACATCGTTTATGCTTACTTACGCACTTGGGCGCTTAGGTCTAATCCCTTAAATGAGAAGCGACCAGCGAACCAGTGTGGAAAATAATGCTAGACGGCCCTTGATTCTTTGTTTTCCAGGATTGAAGGAGCGATTTCAAACGGTGAGTCTGCACGAAAAATGTGTGTGGACATCGAAGAGACCTTCAAATTTACGCACTCTATGGAGCTCCCTAAATACGACGCTGCATGAGCGCATGGTATTGACGATGTCTAATTTAAAAGGATAAATGCCGTACTGATGCAAAGCATGTTACCGTTGGAAGCTAGAGGCGAGTGCTACTACCTGCCAGATTGCTGCCCACAATAAGATCTTCTATCGTCTAACGATATCTCCTAATTGACTCTCTGTCAAACAAACTGCAACAAGCTTATAACGTGGCCACACTAACAGTCAATAAGGATCCGAATATGGTATGTAAGTAAAAAAAACTTGTTGTGTTCACCAGGAAAAGAAAACATTAGTACTTCCAATCATGAAAGGTACAGCTCTTTAACTTGCAGATCAAGTCAAATATCTAGGAATAACTCTGGACACAACATTTAACTGAAAGAGGTATGCGGCAGTAAAGTTTACTCAAGCTCGTAATACTTTCGATCATTGCAAGAGAGCTTTCACAACCACACAAGACGTGAAGCCTCATGAAGTAGAGTAAATCTATGTAACAATCATAAGGCCCATGATCACATACGCATCTGTTGTGTGGTCGAAGTTAGATATTAAATCTGGAGCTGGCTTCTACTTGCATTCATCGAATGTCAGCTGGGCTTTTCCCTCGAAAAGCATGTTTCTGCCTGTCCTGCAGAAATAGTCGCTATCTTAAGAGTTTCGTTCTGGGTAATTGGTTTTCGTTCTGGGCTAGAAAAAAGGAAAGCGTGTTGCTATTTGCTGTAATAGTCAAACTTTGGATATATATCCACTACCCCACTCGTGGGTAGTCGATATCTATACAAAGATATGGCGGTCTTCAAATGTGGCCAGGAAAATGAATATATTCCTTCTAGAAATGTATAATAGGACTACAGAATTTCTTCTTATCAGAATAAGAATAATTGTGGAGCCATCACTGGCATACTGTCTAAACACATACGAGGTGCATCAGATAAGTTCGCGGCCTAAGGTACTTAGCGAAGATTCATCATCTCGTCATTGATAACACTAATTGTGCGACTCATTGCTGATATAAATAATACGTCTGATTTCATTAACACTTCATTCCTGGAACAATGAACAAGTCCATGTCAACGGAAACTGAAAATTCTCGCGATTTTGAGCACCGCGCTGTGATTGAACTCCTTATTAAAAAAGGGAATAAGCCGAAAGAAATTTTCAAAGAGATGTCATCGGTTCTTCAGGATTCTGCACCTTCATATACGATGGTAAAAAAATGGGCTCGGCTATTTCAACAAGAAAGAGAGACCTGTCAAAATGACTCCCGCCCAGTGATGGCTGTGACCGAAGCAAATATGCAAAAAGTCAAAAAGTTAATACTGGCTGATTCAGAAATTAAATTGTGGCAGATAGCGAAAGAACCAAAAATTAGCAAAGAACGATTTGGAGAGATTTTACATGAATATCCGCACATGAAAAAATTTGGGTGTGTTGGGTACGGCGAATGCTCATACCGCTCGACAAGCAGCGACGATTGGAGAGTTATAAAGATTTTTTGGAGTTGTGCCATGGTGATTTGGATGAAATTTATAATATTATTGTGACCGTTGACAAAACCTGGGTTCGTCAGTAATACAAGAGTTGATGCAGTGGATAAAAAGGGTGCAAGGCTACCAAACAAATTCAAAGTGTAAAAATTGGCATCGAAGATTACAGCTACCATTTTCAGTGATAGCGATGGAATTTTACTAATTGATTACTTACTAAAAGAAACTACAGTAAACGACCAGGGGTCAGACACGTGAGACAGTCGTACAGAAAAGACGTGGCAAGTTGGCGCGCGGACTACAGTTTCTGCAAGACAACGCGTCCGTTCATACCACTCGAGTTGCGAGGGATCCCAGCATACCAAGCGATTCACGAACGAATCATTAGCGAGTCGTCGTCGTCGTCGCACTACAGTCCCTCTCGGGCCTTGGCTTCTACCAGGTGACGCCTCCAGTTGTCTTGGTCCAATGACCGCGTAAGGGTCCAAGTTTCACATCCGTAGCACAACACAGGTCTGATTATTGATTTGTAGACTTGGAGCTTCGTCTTCCTGTGTATGCAGCTGGTCTTGAGTAGGGCCAAAACGGAGTAGACAGTTTTATTAGCGAGCTGTATTTTGCGTTTAATTTCATCAGTTTCACTGCCTTTCGTTGTCAATTTCGAGCTTAAATATATAAATTCGTCCACATTTTCCAAATTATATTCGTCCAGAATTATATTTCGTCTAATGGAGGTCTGCTTTCTTGTTTGCGTCATGATTTTTGTTTTCGTCTGATTGATCTTCAGGCCTACTTCTTTGGCTTCCTGGTCAAGTTTCAACAGGAGTTCTTTGGCGAATGTGAAGGAACGGGACAAGATGTTAATGTCATCCGCGTAGGCCACTAACTGGTTCGACTTATACAGAAGCGTACCCCCTGTGTCGACAGGAATCTTCCTTATCACGTACTCACTTGCTAGGTTGAACAGCAGAGGGGCCAACCCATCGCTTTGCTTTAGTCCGACATTTGTGTCAAAGGCGTCAGTCAGACTGTTGTTGATTCTGACTTGTGATGCTGTCGACGTCATCGTCATTTTGGTCAGCCGGACTAGTTTTGCCGGGATGCCGAAGTATAGCATTATTTTGTACAGTATGTTTCGGTCAATACTGTCATATGCTTGTTTAAAGTCCACGAAAATCTGGTGGAAGTCGATGTTAAATTCCCAGCATTTTTCGAGCACTTGCTTGACTGTGAAGAGCTGATCCGTAGTCGATCGACCAGACCTAAAGCCTCCTTGGTACTCCCCAAAGACATTTTCAGAGTATACATTTATTTTATTTGTTAATATTTTCGTCAGTATCTTATAGGACGTACAAAGTAGCGATATGCCTCTGTAGTTTTCGCACCGAAGTTTGTCTCTTTTTTTGTGAATAGGGCATATGATGGATTTGCACCACTCCTGCGGTATTTTTTCCTGACCCCAGATGTGCTGGATCAATTTGTGGATGGCTTTTATAGGGCAGCTTCCACCGTATTTGATAAGTTCAACCGGAATCTCGTCAATGCCCGGCGCTCTATTGTTTTTCTGGCTTTTTATGGCAGAATTGACTTCTTCCAGCGTTGGAGGTGCGATCGGGACTTCGTCAGAGACGTCTATCGGCTCTGATATTATTGAGCCATGTGCAGGATTAACGAGTTCTTTGAAATAGCAGGCCCATCTCTCCTTAATCTGGCTATCTTCGGCGATGATATTGCCGATTTCGTCTTAACAGAGTGTCGTCTTGGGCTGGTATCCGCGTCTTAAAGATTTCACTACCTTGTAAGCTTGCCTAGTTTTATTGCTCGCCAGATTTTCGTCAATGCTCTTTAACTGCTCGTCATAATATTTTCGTTTCTCACATCTAATGATCTTATTTGCTACTCGTCGGAGGATTTCATATTTTGCTCTCTTCGTCCTGGTGTTCCTTTCAAGGAACTGTTTATATGCCTGATTTTTCTTGCTCAGCGCATCCTGGTATTTTGCACCGGGCTTCATATCCAACCACTTGTTCTGCAGCGGCTTTGATTGCTGTCTTCATCTCTATCCAGACCTCGTCAACCGGCCTCACGGTGTTATTTTGTAGGATGGAGGTTAGCTTAGTCTCAAGAGTTTTTGAGAAGCTTTCTGCTACTGACGCCGTTTGGAGCTTTTCGATGTCAAACTTACGCAGAGGACTGGTCTTCGTAATATACGCCTTTGACATGCGACATCGATATTTGGATTTGACCAAGTAGTGGTCCGAGTCACAATTTGCTCCTCGAAACGTCCGAACGTCAAGTATGCTTGAAGCCCATCTCCGCTGAATAAGGACATGGTCAATTTGGTGAAAGGTATTGCCATCTGGTGATGCCCATGTTCTTTTGTGGATGCGTCGATGTGGGAGTCACTTTAGCGAATATTTCATTCGCGAACGAATTAATCTACGGTTGGTTGATGATTAACCAGGCCGCTCAAATTTTCATTCGTGACGAATCAGCTTTTTCGAAACTCTGGCGAATCGATAAGCTTCGCCAAAAACGAGTATGCTGAGGGTTATATACATTCTCCTTTGATGAATATTGATGATTCGCTAGTGACATGTGATGTACGACTCGTTGTGAGACGATAAGCTTCGCCAGAGACCAATATTCTGAGGGTTATATACATTCGCCTTAGGTGAATCTTAGTGACTCTAGTGGCATATAATATTCGACTCGTTGTGAGTTATTATGAGCATAAAGAATTTGCCAGCTAAATAAAAATATAATCCCAAATAATACTGATGTGACAAAACTAAGAGTTTGGTGGTTCGTATTCCGATATCGACATAGGACATTTTCCCTTAAGTAGGTTTTTTAAAAGTTTTTCACTCTTGAGCTTTTGAAACATGTCAAAGTATCGCCAAAGGCGAATGTTGTCATATTCACTTTAAAGGGTTACATGGGTTTCAGAGAAAAAAAAAACCCCATTTTTAAATGTTTCAAAAATAAAAAATAATGTATTAAATTATTATAAATTATTGTTAACAACTAAAGTAACTCTTGATCTATATGTAAAAAAATGTTTAGACAAAAATATTGATAAGACGCCCTCTGGCAGCTATTTTACGAAAAGGCTCGAAAAATGCGGTGCCAATGATATCTTGAGCTGGATTCATCTGAAACAAAAAAACTCAAATTGTTTCTGTTAGAGTATGAGTTTGGCTTGTACTTGAACGAAGGATTTGTAAAAATATTCAAATCTGAACTTTTGGCAACGTCGCGAGCAAAAATTTTAAATTTTGACCCAAAAATTCAATAAATAATGCCATGTGTATTAAATTCCAATGAACGAAACACAATATCCTTCGTTCAAGTACAAGAAAATACTATTTAAAAGAAGTGTGCAAAATTTGGTTAAGATTGGTGCATTGGTTTTTGAGTTATCGTTGGCACCGACTTGAAATATACCGTTTCGAGAAAAACGCGTTTAAAGTTTAAAGTAAGAATAAAACAATTTTTTTTTGAACTTACATAGAATCATCGATACCAGGCCCATACAATAATTGCCCTTCTTCATTGGTTATGTCCAAAGCCTGTACAGAATAATATATCTAAACTCAGTATTTCATTACCCTACCATTATTATTTTCCCTCCTCGATAGAAAAGAAAGTGAAAGAAGTTGCGTTAAATGAGAAATATTACTTACACAGGTGGGATAGATCAAAGTGGGGAAATCGCTCTCCCTTCTAATATATAGCTCGGATCGACTTCAAATTTTCAGAGAGTACTTTCGATGAGTTGTTCTTTAAGAAAACACAAAGAAAAAAAAATAGATTTTTTCATCATTCCAAACCCATGTAACCCCTTAAGTGAATCTCAAGTGAAGACAAGCGGACATAAAACCTTGCTCCCATATTCCCAAGCCCTCACTTCAGGTTTTCTTAAAGTAAATATAGGTGAAAAATGCTTTAAATCCGCACTATGATCACTAGAAGTGAAGAAAAAAGGGTCGCCTACATTCGTTTTTGCCAATACTTTCGCTACATGGTATGCTGGGATGCCTTGAAAGCTACAAAATTCATAGAAATTGACCACGCATCCTACAGTTCAGACACTGCTTCTAGAAAAAAAATAGTAAGAATATTTTTCCAGTGGTAGAAGGCATTATATTCGCGATGTGAAGAGTATATTTCACAGAAAAGGGATTTTATTGGAAAAAAAAATTAAACTATGCTTTTGATTTATTAACTATCTTAGGCCGCGAACTTAACAGCCGCCCCTCTAATGTACCGCATGAATTTTATACGAGATGATGATTGCTCATCCTGGTCAAAAGAAATGGACTTTGGCTGGATGTTACGTGTATGTATAATAGAAGATAGCATTCATCTTTTGTCATTTATTTTAGACTTTATTATTAGATCCATGAAACTCTGTTAGTCTGGGGGTAAATGTAATTTTGGACTGAGTGCTTAGAGGCGCCAGGCATCTTTTTTACAGCCCACTTTCACTCGTATCTAAAAGATAAAGGAGTAATTAGCTAAATAAATTCAAAACCCATTGAAACAATTTACTCCCTGCAATGCTCAATCGAAAAATAGAGAATAGATTCTGAAGGTGATTCGAAACGACTTCAAAGCCAGTTATGATACCATAGCTAAAGTGGGACTCAGGAATAGAGTTTAATACGCTCACCAAACTACTGTCAGAATAGATTAATTGACACAGCCAGATTAAAGGAGGAATATATATATTTAAGCTATTTGTTATCATCAATTATCTATGACAACGATATAACTTTCCCTATATTAGGCAGTCTATCATCGAACGATTTTGCATCTCATCGAACGATTTTGCTACCAGAGATCAAATGTTTTGATACTTACGAAGACGTTGACAATGCAGCGATTTCCCAAATGGCTAATTGTAGCGATTTCGCTCGAACAGCGATGAAGCTCAAATTTTTGAATTTGGTGAAATGATTCGCTAGAAAACTATTGCGTCGTACGTTGTGACTTCACTCAATCATAAACACAGCCTTACTTTTAGGCGCACATTGCCAAATTGTCTAGGCTGCTGAAATGAATGTTTGCGCTCTTATCTTCATTTAATTTAAATATATATTAAATTTTATTTATATGAGCGATGTAGTCTGCACCGAAAAATAGAAAGTAAAACGAGAGAAGAAACTGTTGGCTCACAAAAAGTTTGTAGAAGATTCTTCTTCTTGTGAAACTCATTGACTTCGGGTCAGCCGTGCTCACTTTTGATAAGTCTCTGGTGCTCCAAGTGCTTCCGAAAAGTTATTGATGCAAAATTGTGACCAAAATCGCTTGCATTCGATCTTTGTAGGAATTTCCGTGATTACGTCATCCATCTGGGATTGAATCAAACATACTTGAATTATAAGTTTAACAACTTAAGTGTTCTGATGATCCTTTTTGAAAGCATCCTTTGAATTACTTGAATGTTTTCGCCAAAAAATAGAGTATCTAAATCTTCCTTTCAGTTTTGGCTGTTATTATTTTCCTGCTAGGTAGCCAAGTTGCAGTTTGATTCTAAATAATTTGCCTGACGGTTCCTTTTTAACATTGCTTTAAATGCCTTAGAATCAAAATAGCAGGTCCATTGGGATATCAATTATTGGATAGATGTGGTCAGTTCAGCTAAAGGTTGAAGCTGATCGCTATTAAAATGAGTGCCCAGAGGGAGGTATCTTGGCTTTGACTTTGCTGTGTGTAGGCAGCACTTGTCGCTCTTTGCTAACAAAATCAGTTTCACATCAAGCCACATGAACAGAAACGGCATTAATGCTGTTAATGATGCACAAGTCATAAACTTAAAATTGATTGTAATTAATTTCAACTCTAAAGTGTCCACATTCGAGATTATCTTTTTAAAAAACATTGATTAAGAAATAGTTTGTGAAACTTATCACTTCACACTCTTATCAGGGTTGTAAAAGGACAAGTTTATTTATACATATTAGCTAAGAAAAATTGCATTCTTTCGGAGAGTTTAGTTCTCCCACCCGAAGCTTCTCAATTAAATGTTAATGAAATTGCAATAAGATGATAATGCTCATAATGAGAGCCGATCGTAGCCTGGCGCAATTTTTTGCCTGAGAAAAGCACACTGCAAAATCGCTAGTTTGAAAGAAAATGAGGGTTTTCGAAAATACAAAAATATCCTCGAAATCACTGTAAATCGCTTATGTACATACCCAACTTACTCTCAATTTTTAAGTGTCATGGTTTGTGATTGCGTTATAGTAAATACTAGCTATGAGTGTATCATAACTATGGTATGAATTTGAAAATATGTACCTAAACTGATTTATATATTTCTAAATATACCAAATTTACATACTATTTTCAGTTCAGCATGTAAACAAATTTGCTATCTACATAAACATGGACTTCAATGTAATGGCAATGGGCTTGAAACCCAACTTTTTGGAAAACATGTATGACCATACTGCCCTGCTAACCATAAACGTTCTATCTGCATTTGTCTCATTTTTGAGTTAAACCGGTTTTGAAAGCTACATACTCTATTACATCATTCTACAAAATTTGAATATCCTATCTTTTGTAGAAGTATGTTAAAATCAATATTAAAAATTGCACTCTCGATATATCTCCAGTACAAATCAAAACAAAAATCATTGAATATCTCGAAAGAACTGAAATCTAGATAGAATGTTTATGCTTAGTAAGCCAGTATAGCGTTTACAAACGTTTTTTTTTTCGCACTTTTAAAGGCACATGCTATCAAGAGCTTGCAACACATCCACATGTATTTACACATTTTTCCATCCGACTATCTCGTGAACAATAATTAATTGATTTTCAAGAACTGCCTGATGCAAAGTAATCTTCAACAATGTATAGGTGTGTTATATGCGAAGAGTACAGATTCGAAACTTAACTTATGAACATCTGGCGAGCAGCAATGTCTAATTAACTTTTAACACCAACAATAATAGCTTTTTATGTACCGCGCTAAAAATAAAATTTCTTACCGAACGCAAATCGTCGAGAATCTTCAAATCTGTTGAAGATCTCTTGAAGACGATTGTCAGTGCCTGCGAAATTGTAAACGAAAATATGTCATGTTCCCCCGCGACTTTCGAGTACTCCTTCATTCACACACCGCTCACGAAAATACATTTAGATGCCGACAAAATAACGTGTGGGAGCTCAATAGATACATTTGAACGATCACAATTTTATTAATTATCAGTTTTTAGAAATACTGCTTCTTCCGATTTGTCTCGTTCCAAAAATACCCTCATCGAGAAAACTTAGATAGCGTTCGATAGAATATTTTGTGGTCAAAAGTTGGGTAGTGTTGAACGTATGAGTAGCATTTCTAGTACAAGTTTACTTGGCATCATAAATACATACTATAGATTGCGAGGAGAAAGTTTAACTGAGAATGATTTTATGTGGTACGCACTCAAATTCTTATTAGGTATGGCGCTAATTATGTAAATCATTTAAAAGTTCAATACCTCTGCTGTTTTTCCGTTTTGACAATACTTTGACTTCAATCCTTTGACTTGGTGAAAAAAAAGATATTCGTTGGCTGCTTTGCAGCTCATTAGAAAAATTAATCCTCTATCGCTGCAAAATTGTTGATCTTAATTCCGTCCACACCTCATTTATCTTATCCAGATTTGCTCCCGCGTCATGCTGCTATTTTGATCAAAACACCTTAGGCAATTCATTTATAGCCCATTTGTGGCTTAACATTGAATTCCGTAGCGTAATTTTCAGTGATCCTCTCTGACGGGAAATGGTTGGTCGTTTGTGCCAAAAATGTATTCTTGTCCGAAAAATATTTATTAAACGATCGTTTGATGTTTCGCGTCAATATGCCAATAGACGTCGTCCGTAGAATTCATTCAGAATATTTCGGAGATAAAAAATATTATATTCGATCTTCAGACATGTATATTTTAAAAGCCATTAATTATAAGTCTTGAAACATGGCCAGTTTTTTTTTATTATATCTTGCAAAATTGAACGTATTTTTTCTGCTTAGGAAAACAGCCGGAATGGACGATGTCGTCAGTTAATCTATTCAGGATGCTCATTGAGGAAAACAAGAAAATTGAATCAGATTTTTTCACTTCTATTTCGGGTGAATGTCAAATGTGTGTTGTTTGTGAAATTTATGAGATCAAGTGTTTAGCAACAATTTAGTAAATTTGTGTATGTAAAATGTTAGATGGAAAATAATTTACTTCGTGTCGATAAATCAGATTTGAAAATTGTTTGGGCTAGAACTAAAATGTGAACGAAATTATGTTTTCAAATACTGGTCTTGCCGTTGAACCTATTACAAATAAAGCACTTTAGTTTAATAAAGCGGCATAGTACTTGCTGTGATGGAGCATCACATGACATTACACTCGTTGTCCTGATCAAGGAAAACAGCAGGAATAAAAAAAGTTAACAGTATTTATACAAACTGGATCTTTGAATTTAGTATTCCTTGTTCAACCTCAATCCGCAACTACATACTGCTTGGGAAATTATTTCTTAGGAAGTTTGTTAATTTTGGTTATCATTTAGAACTTTACTTTGTTCTTATGAAATATTTCTACGCAGTTGATTCAAATTGACTTTACAATACTTTTAGTCATCCTTTGCAGTGCTGTTCGACAAAATAATCTTCGTAGAACTTGTTTGATATGGATATAAGGTAGACCACATCCTCGTAGTGCATTTTGATTAATACAAAGTAAACTAGACCCTCTTCCTCTCTCTCTCTCTCTCTCTCTCTCTAACTACCACTTTCACCCTTGCAGTATTCCGACTTGTGGAATTTTAAACTGTTCCGCTTTTGCTAGTGGTTGTATCATTTTTGACCTAGTTATCTCAGGCGCGGGAGCAACAGAACGAAATTTGGTCGTGAACGGCTCCGTGTTAACACAATCATCTCCGCCCTGTTAAAACTGTGGGACACCTCAGAGTACGTTCTCAGTCTCGTCGTCGTTAAGTTGGTGTTGTAGATGGTGTTGTAGGTGAGACGGACTCCTGGTTAGCACCAATCCAGCTTCGAGAATGTAGTCAGTCAAAATGAAGCTCGTACAGTTTGTTTTCCAGGCAGAAACAGTACTCTTTCTGCAACTTAACCCTACTTAATGGAATTAATATTTCTAGATAAAATATAATTGATTACTTTTTATGTAATTGGCAAATGTCAGCTTATTGTTTTTCTAGTTTCCAAGTCTAAATTTATAATAAACAAAAAGAATCTTTTTCTACTTTAAATTCTACATTCATCAAAATATCATCTTTTGGCATTTTTTTACTGCTTTAGTAATCTTTGGCATTCTTTCAACTAATTTTCTTACAATATCTTGGGAGATATTGTTCCACCCTTCTTGAAGAAGCTCCCACAAGTGTTGCTTTGACGTCGGACAGCGTTCACCTACCCTTCTATCTAATTCCTTCCATAACAATTCAATTGGGCTACAATCAGGTGATTGTGGGAGCCAGGTCATTTTCAATAGTATTCCATCATTCTTCATTTCAGCTAAATATCGTCTGCATAATTTAGAACTGTGTTTGGGGTCATTATCCTGCAGAAGGGTGAAATTTCGCCCAATTAACCGCAAACCTGATGGTACGGCCGTGTTCTGCAAGATTTCCTTGTAACGTTCTTTAGTTAACGTGCCATCAATTCGAACTAATATACCCACTCCAGCAAACAAAAAGCACCCCCAAACCATAACAGAATCACTTCCATGCTTTATTGTTGGTACTACACAGTTCGCGGCCATTCTTTCTCCAGCAGATCGCCTGACATAAACCCTCCGTTTGGAGCCAAAAATTTCAAACTTTGATTCATCTGTCCAAAGCACCTGTGACTAGTCTTCAATTGTCCACAAGCTATCAGTTCGTGCCCACTCTAACCGCTTTTGTCTATTACCTTTTCGAAGCAGAGGTTTTCTGGCTGCTACACGCCCCACGAGTCCAGCTTACCTTAGACGATTTTTTACAGTTGACAAGCATATGGACTTTGAATGTCCCGCGTTGAACTCTGCTCGAATTTCCGGTGCAGTTAACTTTCGATCCGTTTTGCTCATAAGCACTAGAGTCTTATCCTCTGCTTCTGTTGTCACTCTGGGTGTACAGCATCACAATACCTTTCACTGTCCTTGAATTTAACAATAGCATTATGTACAGCAGTCTTTGAAATTCTTACTTCGTTACTGATCTCTCTTTCTGACTTTCTGACGCCACAATCACACTTCTAACTTCCGGCTTAATACTGCGCGCTTTTCCCATTTTGAACAGAAATGTTGCCCAAACTTAGCTAAAAAGTACCAATAACTAAATATCACAAGTGCACGGAATAAAATTTGCTGAAAATAACAATCCGTATTACTTGTCAGCACAAAAACTCACAAATGAAATATTTTGAAGATAAGGTGCCTATTTATAGGAATTTCACAATATTTCAAATCCATATTCCCAGAAATTTCAAAGGTTTATTTTAATTACTTTAAAAAATTGTAGACACCTAAAGTCTTCTGTCTTGACTGAGAATTTGGAAATCCCATGTACATTTTAAATCCCTTCATAGCAACCCTCCTTAAAACAGGCATTTGCTGTAAAAACAGGTACTTGTAGTTTTATGAATCTAAGTGTGCTTCATTTCTGCGATGTGGTCTTAAACTGTTTGCCTGCAGTGTATATATATCTTATGCTTTGTCTACATAGTCAAAGTAAAACATTTGAAATTTTACAACGGGCAAGAACGGTAACCCTTTCCCTATTTACCTGTATTTTTAGCATCAAAAACTATTGTTCAAGGAAACTCACGACCCAATAATCAGATTCGGTTGAATATTGCAGAATGTATTGGTCTTCAGTAGGACCCGGTCTGGAAGAAGCGATTTCGTAATTTGGGCAATTCTGTGCCAGTGGTGCAATCTTAAAAAGTCACTAAGCCAAATAACTACTTTTGGCCCTATAAATTCTGATTCAGTCACACAGCAGCTGAATCCTACCCTGAACCGCGTTTGATAAAAATTTGGTTGAAATCTCGTTTGGAGCTGCTAGCTATGGTATTTTTAGTGTTTTAAATTTTGAAAATTTGCTCAAGAAAATAAATTTCTTTGTCTTATAGCTTCAAGTGCAGTTATGGAATAATAACAAAATTCATACGGCAAACTGAACTTGTTGTGGATAATGCCCAGCAGAAATTTAGTTGGAAAAAATCATAGGGCTGCCAGCTATGGTTGCGTTTGTATTTTTTTTTTTGCAGATCTTTAGTAAGCGATTTTATCATAAAATGCTCAAACCATAGTGACCTTGTAGTGAAAATAAACAACAAATATTACGATCTAGAAAATTTGATAACTTTTGTGGGTGGTAACCCTAAATTTCTTTGTATCTCTATAACTTCCTATGCATTCATCGAATCAATACGACATTCGCAGAGTAGGTTGACGTCAACGTGAGGTGAATGTGACATATTTTGGGCTTCAGTGCTAGCAAAGGGTTAACAGCACAAGGCGGTTTGGTTATTTCCGTACCAATAAATGCTTACATAAGCATTTGCAATGAAAATAAGTAAACAATGATAGCGTTTACAGCAGACGTTTAGTCCGCGGACTATACACCAAATTTCACCTTAATTATTTAGTCCACTTGCTGTAAACTCTCAGTGCCCAGCCCAAGCGATAGATCAGTACACGATATCAAGTCACCTGACCTAAAATAGGTCCTGGACTATATCGCCGTAAACATACCTGACCGAAGCCTTGTTTTTTGCGCAACTATTAATAATATATATACGTTGAATTTAAGTTAGCAAGTCAGAATAATGGAATATCTACTTTGAAAACAATTTTCTAAAAATTGTTTTTTTTTATCAAAGTTTCTTTTAATTTGAAAGAAGTTTCATTTCAAATAAAAGAGGTTTCATTTAAATTGGAAAAGGTTTTATTTCAATCGCTAATGGCTTCATTTGGATTGAAAAAGGTTTCATTTCAATTGAAAAAGGATGCATTTAAGCTGAAAATGCTCTATATCAACACCTTGTTCATATGTTAGATGGATGAAAGACGAATCCAGAAATTGGTTCGGACATTTGTTTAACTGATCTGAACCTTATCCAGACCATGCTTCTCAGCAATACCATGTTACTGTTCCTAGTCCTGGCAGGTGAGTCCGTTAGAGGAAGATCAAATGAATCAACGCCGATTTACGTCAAAAGTCGGGCACCCATTCTCGATCTTGCGTCATATTACAGTACATGCACGATGTGCGAAATGAAAAGAGCAGACCACCGAGCACATGCTTTGTAAATGCCCGACCTTCAATAACAAATGCAGGATCAAGGTAATTTTAATTTTACAAAGTCATTAGAAATTAAAACAAAACTATTTTTCATACAGAAAGTTTACCATTTTGTTTAGAAATAGATGCCAATATTTTTCATGCTTTTTTTGTGTCCTTTCAAGTAATAATCAATGTCAAAATTGGGTTTTGCAGAAAGCCATAGGACCATTACCCCATCTAAAATATTCGAATTGGCATCAGAATATCTGGTTGAAGTATATAGTTTCTCGCTAAAAATAAAAAACAGTCAGGAACAGTTCTAACAGTCAGGAACAGTTCTTGAAGGAGTGAAAACTAGCACATCATTATCATATACTTATGTACATATACATAGTCACAAAATTGAAGGCAAAATCTTGCCAAAATATTATTCAATGTTACTACAATTGTAGTATATTTATCGAATTGGCATTTTATTCTGTTGTAATGTGCAGGTTTGTGCAGTGCGTAATCTTCTTTATAAATGTATACCAAATTAATACAAAAAAACTCTAGTGCACCTGAACCGCTAGAAACACTAATGCTCGAAGAACAGTAGAAGAATCGTGCAGGTTTTGAGTGCATATTCCACCACATGAGCTGCTTATTACGGCCAAACTGTCTCAAACGCCACGTTTTACTTTTGTCTCAAGAATGCATTATAACTCATATGGTGGAAGGTTTCAGATATTACCACTGGCATGAATTTCAACGTTTATGAGAGCAAAACACGGTTTAATTATATTCGTTATCAGTTGCTTATTTCACATAATTTTGAAAGCAGCATCTCATATAACATCAATGAAGAAAATGCTCAGTGCCTGCAGCACTGTAACTGAAGTTGGTGTTTAGGGCTGCGATCCGAAAATTTTGCAGAACTTTGGGAATTGAAACATTGGTTATTTATTTTCATTGTAAATGTTTCCGATATGAATACTAACTGTAAGCATTTATTGATACAAAAGTAGCACAACCGACTCGTGCTGGCAACCTTTCGCCAGTATCAAAGCCAAGAATATATCACATCTGGTTCACGTTGTTGTACTACATTCGAAGTTATAGGAGTATAAAGAAATTTAGGGTTACCAGCAGCGAGTTTTTTCAAATAATCGAAAGCTTAATATTTGCTGTTTATTTTCACTACAATATCATTACCAATTGAAAATTCTACGATAAGATCGCTTGATAAAGATATTGCAATTAAATACAAAACCAACAATAGTTGGCAACCCTATCGTGGCAACCAAATTCGGCCTGAATAATGTTTATAATAGGTTCCATTAATTGTATGAAATTCGTATTGATTTCATGACTGCACTGGAAGTTATAGGGCAAACAGTTTTATTTTCCTAAGTGAATTTTCAAAACCAAAGACACAAAAATTACCATAGCTGGAAGCACCAATCGAGTTTTTCAACCAAATTTCTAGCAAACAGAGTTTACAGTAAGGTTCAGCTACTGGGTCAATTTCATGAAAATCGGGTTACTTATTCATATTTCATAGGGCAAAAAGCAGTTTTTTTTTCTTTGTAATTTTTCAAGATGGCACCACTGGCACAGAGTTGCCTAAAATTCAAAATCGCTTCTATCAGACCTGGTCCTACTTAAGTCCAATGCATTCTGTAAATTTCAATTGTATCTGATTATTGATTCGTGAGTTCCCGTGAACAGAAGTTTTTGATGCTAAAAATATAAGTTAACTGGGAAAGGGTTACCGTTCTTCTCCGACATGAAATTTCCAACGTTTTACCTTGAACGTGTAGATAAAGCATAAGATTTGTATACAGATTGATTTTGTTGTAAGAAACGGACATTTTTTAGGATATTCGATGGTTTGAATGTTTTCACTTCCAAATTTTTATTTTTTCAAATGTAAGACACCGAAATTATCATAGCTGGCAGCTCCAACCGAATTTTTCGATTAAATTTCTACCAAACGTGGTTTGAAGTAAGGTCCAGCTACTGTATGAATTTCGTCAAAATCGAACGATTGAATCAGAATTTATAGGGCTAAAAGCAGTTATCGTTTTTAGTGATTTTTCAAGATGGCACCACTGGCACAGAATCGCCCGCATTTCAAAATCACTTCTATCAGACCTGGTCCTATTTAAGACCAATGCATTCTGCAAATTTCAATTAATTCTGCTCATCGGATCGTGAGTTTCCGTGAACAGAAGTTTTTGATGCTAAAAATATAGGTAAATTGGGCAAGGGTTACCAGGCGTGCCCGTTATACCATATCTTTTTTTTTTTTTTTAATATGTAAACAAAGCACAAGTTTTACATATGAGTGGCTTTTTTTTGAAGAAACGGCATTTTTTCAAGAGAGACGATGATTTGGAGGTTTTCACTTTCAGTGCCTGCCCTTGCTACAGAGTTGCCAGCACGCTCATTAAAAGCTACACAAATCTACAACTAAATAATATCAATATGTCCTAAAAATTTCGTAATGATTAAATAGCTCCGTCAAAAGTTATCGCAATTTAAAAATTTTCAAATTTTCCCGACCTCTTTTTAGGCACCCAGCGCACACATAGGGTTAAAAAATTCCAAAGCATTATCCGATTCATATGTAAAACACGTTCAAAATTTATTTCGTTAACTTTATTTTTGCGAAAATTATTTGTGCACGAAATAATAGGTATATTAAAAATATCACTTAAATGGCCGCCGGCGCCAAAAGGTTAACAATAACTGACATTAAAAGAGACCTGGACCTATTCTGCATATACACCAATGTATCCTGAAAGTTTCAGCTCAATCGGATGGCGCGTTCCCGAGATTATCTCACTGAAATTTTTTGATGATATATATATATATATATATATATATATATATATATATATATATATATATATATATATATATATATATATATATATATATATATATATATATATATATATGGAAATATGAATTTTTGGCCGAATCGATTTTAATACTAATGTTCTTCGAACATTAGTAAAAATCGGTTAGAGTTTACGAAAACTTTCGTAAATGAGGGTCCAGATTTCTGGAAAAACATAATATTCAGTGATGAAAATAAGTTCAACCTATTTGGCTTTGATGGCAGACAAATAGTTTGGAGGAAAGCGAATACCGAGCTAAAGAAAGAAAATTTGTCTGGAACCGTAAAACATGCAGGAGGTAACGTGATGGTTTGGAGCTGCATGTCTGCAGGAGGAGTCGGTAACATGGAATTTATTGAGACCACTATGGACAAATTTAAATACCTCAATATCCTGAAAAGGAATTTAAAATCAAGTGCTATTAAATTAGGGCTATCGGATGTGTTTTGGTTTCAACAAGATAAAGATCCAAATCACACCGCACATATTGTAAAGATGTGGTTGCTTTATAATACGCCAAAACAATTAAAAACTCCACCTCAGTCCCCAGACCTTAACCCAATTGAACATTTGTGGTCAGTACTTGAGCAACAAATCCGAAAATGTTCAATTGCGAATAAATCCGAGCTGAAGTCAACAATAGCAAGAGAATGGCAAAATATTACCCCAACCATAACAAAAAAGTTAGCGGGAAGTATGCCTAGAAAACTAGTAGCAGTAATCAAAGCCTACGGATATCCAACTAACTACTAATAATAAATTATTTTATATTTTTCTAGTGATCTTGAAGTTTGTGCCTTTGATTTTGTGCCTTGAATTTTTTTGTTAAATTTTCTTTTGTTACTTAATTCTTTAAAAAATTGAATTTGATAAATTTTTTTATTCATTTTTGTATTTTTAGTCTTCAATTTAATAAAAAATAAAAAAAATTGTGATAATAAAGTAACATTAGTTTATACAGTCGTGGCCACAATTATTTACACAACGCTAATCATGAAGAAAAATTTGAATGAAATCAAAATAACTCCTTCAATTTTTATTACAACAAAATGAAATTTTATTCAATTATTCATTGCCAAATTCATAGTTACTTGACAAAAGCAAAATTGAAATAAAACATTACAGAACAAAAATAAAAATAAAAACTAAGTGGCCAAAATTATTTGCACACCCGTCATTACGGCCAAAATTATTTGCAATGAATGGTTTCCACCTCGTTTTTCCGAAAAATCTGAGGAAAAGGTAAACTAATTGTTAGCCTTAATAAAAAACGGGTAACTTGTGACCATTAACTAATACTGCGTGTTGCCTCCCTTGGCACGAATAACCGCTTCGAGTCTTGCTGGCATTGAATCAACTAAATTCTGTATAGTTTCGATGGTTAGGACCTGCCATGCATTTAACATGTCTTCCGAGGCTTCAGCTGCCGATTTTCCAATCATTTGAGGAATTGTTGATTTCATCAAATGCCAGACATACTCAATCAGGGCTTTGTGGAGGCCATTTCACGACTTTTTGCCCAACGTCCGATAAAAACTGTTGAATCCGTTTTAAAGTATGGATTGGTGCATTGTCCTGTTGTAGTATAAAATCAGGACCAATCAAATAATCGCCGGCAAGAAATGCAACTTCGTTCAATATTTGGAGGCATTCAGACGAACGCATCTTTTTTGGACAATCAACAATTGGACCAACCCCATTTTAACAAATACAAACCCATACCATTATTTTACCACCATGTGAATGGCGCGTAGTGATACTGACGGCTTGATTTTTATTTTGCTGTGCATTGGAATAGTAGAAATGTCTACCGTACGTTCCGTCCAACGACATAAAACTTTCATCTGTCCACAAAATTTGTCTCCGAAATTTGAGTGGCTTATTTCTGTGCTCAAATGCAAACTGCAAGCGAACTTCCCGATTCTTTGGAGAGATGTACGGCTGTTTTCGGATGACGTATGCTTTTATTCCTGCCTCCGAAAGTCTTCTCCGAATTGTTGTTCTACTGATTTTGTCATTTCTGTTCTCGTTAATATTATTTATTATGTTATTGATATTTTCGCGACTTTTTCGCTGCATACAGCGACGTATTACAATATCTTTCCTTTCACTTGTTGCCCTCTTTCGACCCCTTCCTACTGCATTTTTAACACTGCCAGTTAAATGTTGTTTTTTTTACCTGGTAATAAACGCTCCGCCTGTGACATTTAAATTTTTTGGCAATGTCGTTAGCGGAAATATTACTTTTAAATTCAGCAACGATTGCCGCCCGCTTTTCGATTGAGAGTTCAACGTTTCTATGCACTTTCACTGTCACTAACTAGTTTATTGCAATGAAATCTAATGTCAACTGATGTCCAACATTTGTTCCAGCTTTATCACTGACCGAGACAAAGTCGAAGATTTACCGTTAATTTTCTGGAAAATTTTTCTTAGTATGTGCAAAAATTTTTGACCATAATGACGGGTGTGCAAATAATTTTGGCCAGTTAGTTTTTATTTTTATTTTTGTTCTGTAATGTTTTATTTCAATTTTGCTTTTGTCAAGTAACTATGAATTTAGCAATGAATAACTAAATAAAATTTCATTTTGTTGTAATAAAAATTGAAGGAGTTATTTTGAATTCATTCAAATTTTTCTTCATGATTAGCGTTGTGTAAATAATTGTGGCCACGACTGTATACGATTAAGAGTTTTCATATTTATTGCTTGTGCCTTCAATTTTGTGACTATGTGTATGTAGTTCTTCTATGGCTAGAGTTTGTCAGAAAATTTAGTGAAAAGCGCAATAAAATCCACTCCTACCTCAAAACGTAATAGTCTATTTTCGGTACTTCTATGGATTACCAGTTCGAATATTATTTTCTCTGCCTCAATTGTTTACTTCAATTCAAATTTCACACATTTCTCAATAAATCTGTTGCAGTGCATCTGACCGATGAAATGCAACTTCATATTCTAAATTCATCGACGTTATAACTGTGTTGCTGACAACATATTCTCGGGGAAGACGATTAGATAATCGAAATTCTTGGGAATTAGCATTTCTCATCAGAAATCCTATCGTAAAATTTATTATGGTCCCAATAGTAATGCATGTGTTTACAGTACATGTGAGAGAATAATAGATTGAAGCTACTTCGGTTAGGATGGGATCATATGCGAATATTTCAGACTCGAACAATTATTATACTGAATATTCCATGAGAATATGTAAGCATGCATTAAGTTGTAAATAGAGGGTGACATGTATTTATAAAGTACTTCAAATATCGTGCAAATATTCTGTTACGTATCACTAAAAAAATTAATAGAATAAATAAAATAAATGAAAAACTTGCCTAAAAAGTGAAGTCAAAAAAGTATATTTCACAGACATTGAAAATTTTTTGGATAACATTAGCCTTTTGACTTAACACGGGATGATTTCGGCAACTTCTAGAGCACCCTGTATTTTCTGGAACACTTATTTCCGAGGGGGTGGAAAGCCAAACAAACATTCTCCAGTCCAATATCCACTTACTTATTTTTCGCATTCAATTCTCAGACGCTAGTAATTGAAACCAGATTCGGGCTTGTCTGCAGCTTATCCTCTATTCCGAGACGTAAGCTTCGGCTACGGTTTTGCAAGCGACCTTAACAGCAAGATAATGGCGTGGGCTTCTGGTTGTACTCCAACTTTATAGCTTTGCATATAAGAACGAGATACGATAAAGATGGCTTTACTTTGGCATGAATAGGATGTTTTATGGGCATATCACACAGACTAATGACTAATTAGCTGTTTGTTCCCGTCAGATATGAGTAATTGACCGTTCGTAAGCCGTTGAGTCGCGTTTTTCGCGTACGCCTGTCTCCAGTCGAGTCGAACTCGGCTTGTTCTGCTCGAGAGCCAAATCAATTCGCAATGATCTTGGACGACGTGGCGTTCTGTTTTTCGTCTTTATTTTATTCAATTAATGCATCAAGATGATTTCGCAGATTGAACTTAACCAAATCAATGCTTTACCAAACATATAGTTCGTTCAAACCGGACAAAAAAGTGTCAGGTCGGGATGATGACGATTTCATTAAGTTAATGAAGATTTATGATAAGTCTTCGTGACAATTAGTGCGGTAAATGCAATTTAATAATTTACTTGGTTGTCGAAATACTAATTTGCAAAGCAATGATACTGAGTAACGTGCGGTTTTGATTGGTATTCTAGTTCGATTGTATATTTGTCCTACAGATCTTCCTATCTATTATATTCTTCAAATCAATGGTATATGTAACGCTTCCTGCAACATCCATACACGGTTCCAATGCCCAGATTCGTCTCCGTATTAGAACAATAGCTTGTCACTCAGCTGCCGAGAATAATTTTGAATTTTCGCCTCGTGCACTTGTTTCAACACTTATACGACAGCATCTCTTGTTTAGAATCAAAAACAACGAGCCATAACATAAATCTGAGCCTAAAACAGCACCGATGACTTCTTAAATGCAACACATCTGTCCCACATATGCTGGATAAGTACATACTAGCGTGTGGCATATTCCTTTTCGATGCATTTTACCATATCGACACATTGATGATATGTGAAACTTTCCGAAAAATCATTTTCGTGAACGTTTCTTACGGAGGGCACGTTGTATACCTCTCATTAAAACAAATGCACCGCGACATGAACTGCATTGAACTTTTCATACTTTAGTTTGCTGCATTTGCCTGTCTTTATTTTCAGTCACAAATCGAAAATCTTGACGATGATGACAGTGTGTTGACGATTTTCGAAAGGGAGACACTTGGAACTGTGGTGTTTCGTACAATATGGGTACAATATAGTTTTTAACGATAACCCCAAACGGGAAAAGTGTTTTGGAGACACTTTCAAAGAGGAAAGGTTTAGCGGGTTAAATGACATGAAATACTATTATTGTTTCTTTAGGTGATTATTTTTTTTTATAGAAATAACGGTTTACCCTTTCAATACGTACTTAGGGTGAAATCGACAAATTTTAAGTGTTTGTAATCTAAATATAAATCCAAATTACATGTGCATGTTAAAAATTAAGGTCAAATCCATTCCATATTGCATTTAAATGGGGAATGCAGGTTTTCCTCTTTTTGGAAGTAAAAAGAAGTATATCTGCCAGTTTTTAATTTTTACAAATTTTCGACGAAAATCAATATTAAAACTACTTTATTCAAAAATTCATAGACTATATCTCTTGCTTCCGTCATCTTATCGAGCTGAAATTTTGCATGGACTGATCTATATGTACTTAGAATAGGTCTGGAGATCCCTAACTCAGACAAATATGGATAGTTTAGTGATTTTTTAGGCACATCTATAGTTCTAATTCTGTTGCTGGTAAATTCTGATCGTATGATAGCGTTTTGATATTTTTTAACCCTATGTGGGCGCTAAGTGCCTAAAAAGACAAAAAAAAATTTTAATTGCCCAAATTTCTGATAGAATCACTAGATCAGTAAGAAATTCACAACACGCATTGCAGTTTACAGGATATAACACAGAAATGAAAATTCTTCAAATTATCCAGTCTCCTGAAAAATGTGCTCTTCTTTAAAAAAAAAGCAACCAGTACATAATTTTAATGCTTTGTCCACCTTTGGGGCTTGAAATTTTCGGAATTCCGCGTCCTACAAAAATGGTAACCCTTCACCAAATAATTTTTCGATTACTCGGATTTGGTGTTGGCGAGAACTCACGACCCAAGAGTCAGATTCAATTGAAGCTCACATAATGTATTGGGCTTGAATAAGAGCAGGTTAGGTTTGTTTGAAGGTGAATGAATGTGCTGGCAACCCTGTGGTTGTGATGCCATGTGGAAAACTCTCAACAACTGAATTCGCACAAATGATATACTTTATTGCAAGTTAAGTTTTGATAGACTTTTGGTTGTGAAATTAGAATAATCTGGATCTGAAAATCTATTTTGTTGCTGAATAACTTGGACATATCGCACCAGCAGTGTCCCGTTAGGTTAGGTTAGGTTAAAGTGGCTGCCGGTCCACAGAGGTCCGCCAACCGACACACATAGGCACAAGAGAGGCCCGTTGTGATGCCACAATAATTCGTGACTCTCTCCTACTCACTGAATTCGGGAAAGCATCTGCTTCCCTTTGACAAATCGCGTTATCCCCTTTAGATCAACCAGGGACAACTCGGTCAGGTTTGAGAGAAAGGGAGCACCAATTGCTACGAACCTTCTCCTTGCCAACGCCGGGCACTGACACAAGAGGTGGAGGACAGACTCCTCCTCATCATCAGAACCACAACTCCGACAGAAATCATTAAACTGCACTCCCAATCGTTGTGCATGTCGTCCTATGAGGCAGTGGCCCGTTAGAACTCCCACAGTGCAGCGTAGAGCGCTTCGAGTCAAGCCTAAAAGCTGCCTGGTGCGATGCGCATACATGGATACCCAGGACTGCCTTGCTATTGCACAGGATGATTCATCTGCCCAGGACCTCTTAGCATCCTCGAGATATTTTTGCCTAATGGCCAGTTTGACCGATGACATCGGTATACCTATTGAGAGGGAGCAGAAGACCTCCGGTAACAAGGTTTCAAGCATTACTAGCTCATCGGCCTCACAGTTGCCCTGAAAACCTCTATGTCCAGGTACCCAAATCAATTGAACCACCGAATGTCACGACATCTCCCTAAGAGATGCACGGCATTCAGCAACAATCATAAGAACTGTACAAGGACCAGCAAGGGATTTAATAGCCGCCTGGCTATCTGTGATAATGCCTGTGATAAATAAGACAGCTTGAGTTTCAGCTCATCTGAGTATACACCACTTCCGACTCTATTGTTTAGCTTTGAGCCGTCATATGGATAAGCCCACTTTCAAGGGTGACACCATCATTCCATTCATCCCTACCAGGAATGCAAGTTGTGAACTCCAAGTCTAGTAGGCACTGCGGAGCAGTGTAGTCAACACCCGCTGGAGCGGGAACCCCCTCGACCAAAATCCTCGCATGGCCGAATTCCGTTCTATTCCATGCCGAGATACAATTCAGTCTAACAGCAACAAGATTAGCTTGCTGTAAAATAAATAGATTGGTTGGCAGCCAATGAAGTAACACAAATAGCGCCTTAGTAGGGTGGTGCGGAGCGCACCAGTTACAAGTAGTGCAGCCATTCTCCGCACTTTTTCAAGCTGCCGCTTGCAGGTAGCCTTAAGAGCACCCTGCCACCAGAACGTCACCCCAAACAATAGAATTGGTTCAACCACAGCAGTGCAAAGCCAAGCAACAGTACGAGGTTGTAATCCCCAATTCGCTCCTATAACTCTTTTACAGCAGTAAAGTGCGTTGAAAGCCTTCCGAACTCTTTCTGTTACATTGTAGGTCCATAGTAACTTAGAGTCAAAGATCAGCCCTAAGTACCTGACCCTCTGGCTCAGGTTAAAGGAGACCCCATTGAATTTGGGTAACTCAAATGAAGGAACTTTGTACTTCCTTGTAAACAGCACTAGTTCCGTTTTATTAGGATTCACATTTAAGCCGCACTCACGACTCCAACGTGAAAGTATGTCAAGAGAGTGATTTAGCCTCTCCGATAGCTTAGATAAATACTTTCCCGACACTGCTACAGCTATGTCGTCTGCATAAGCAATTACTTTGCAGCCGGCACGGTCCAGCCTCATTAGAAGAGTGTTCACCCCACAGCAGGGGAGAGAGGCCTCCACCCTGAGGTGTGCCCATACTGACTCCTCGTCTTACGCTGGCACCCCCCAGGGAAGAGATCACCACTCTACTTTTTAGAAGCTGTACAATAAAAGCAATCAGCCGCTCGTCCACATGCAGCGCGGAGAGAGCCTCAACAATTGCGTTAGAACTTACGATGTTGAAGGCCCCCTTGATGTCCAAGAAGGCGGCAAGCGTATATTCCTTAAGAGCAAGAGATTTCTCAACTTGCTCAATAAGGACGTGAAGAGGAGTCTCAATAGACTTGCCTTTGGTATACGCGTGCTGTGACTGCGAGATCAACAAAGGATCGATTGATCTTTTAATATGGTAATCAATGATCCTTTCCAAAATCTTAAGCAGGACTGAGTTAAGACTTATTTGGCTTAACATGAGAAACTTTTCCTGCTTTCGGAATAAACACAACCAGTGTTCCGTTACTTTAACAAAAAAAAAAAAAAAACAATGTTAGCTTCTTAACCAGCGAGCAACATGACTAAATGAGTTCGGAGGAAGGTGCGATTCGATTTGCGATTTATGTGGACGAACGGTCACGCAAGTTTGACGAAAAAGAAAACCGAAATTACGGAACTACTTAAAATTTTGCGATTTGATAACATAAAACTCCAGGACTCAATCTAAACTGTTGAAAGTTAAAGAGCCGTAAGACTAGTAGAAATCGATAAAATGAAACTCGATTGCCTCTCACTTGATGTGAGTGTAGACCACTTTTTTCTCTCCAAACTCAAGAGAGCAGAGAAAGGCTCTGGTAGAGCTGGAAAAAACGCCAGTCTTGAAAATCATCACAGCCGGTAAAGACTAGGAAGTTGGGTGGAGGAAGTACGTTGCTACCAGTGTCTGAGTTAGGATAAAACCAGGAGTAGCTGCGAAAACGTAGACTATAGAGGTAGCTGCTAGAAATACAATCAGTCCATTCACCGGGCGATAAGCTGCTCTGCAGACACCAAGTGCATGCTTTGTATATATAGAACCTAGGCGTGGGTTACGTTAAACAGATCATGAATTCAAGATCCTATAAGGTATCCAAGAACGTACTTGACGCCAAGAAGAGGCATAAAGGAAAAATTCAGGGTTCAGCACAGCAAAGCAATCGACGATACTCATCTATGAAAATAAGACTCACATCGTCCTGACTAGTAAGCCTTATAAAAAACGGAACCTATTCACACTCAGGTTTTAAATGCCACTGGATATGTGGCGATCGATGGCAACGATAGCAACAACGACGTATGACAAACACGGAGAGATAGCTATTGTTCGCTCTTACTTTTTTCCGAATGACTCAACGCAGGAATTCGGAGATACGGTCAGTTCAATGAATAATATCGACAGTAATGTTATAATTGGGTGCGATTTTAAGGCAAGTGCTTTGGAGAGGAGCATACCCACAGTAAACGCTTGAAGATTGTGAATCTATTGCCAATGTCATCATGACATTGAGAGGATTAGTGTCTCTGGTGAGTGATTACAAGGTGATGGAGGACTGCGCAGGTAATGAACACAACTACATCATCTTTGACATCGCAAAAAGGAGACAAAAGCAACACCTTTCATTCTAAAAAAGACTTGAAGTGCAATCAGGCAAAGAAGAATGAAAAATTGGTATTACTCTATGTAAGCCTTGAGGGAGAAGCCCCAATAATTTGTCAAGCAGTTGAGGCTAATGTTACTAGCACCATAGGCATGTGATGCCTTAATAAAAACCTTCCATGTAAGGAAACAAGCCTACTCATAGAAGCAATAAAAGCGTAGCGTCGCGTTTGCAGGCTGGCGCAAATCACAATGGGCAGAAATCAACTGCAGGCTGCCGCGTTTTCTATAAATAATTAAGATAAAAATACGTTACGAATAGTAGGTACCAGTTCGACCTCAACTCGCTGTTCTCGAGGCATCTCCTAAGCATGGATAATGGCATCATCGTTCCTCTCTTTACGAAAAAGGAGCTGATAGGATTAGATCATTATTATGGAATTTTAGAATTCTTGTTAAGTAGTGGAGGTCTTTGATTTGGTATGGCTTGACACTCATTGCTAATGAAAAGTGAGACCCAGACAAACCAACCACGTGCAGCCCACTCTGCATGCTAGACATGACAGGGAAGCTTCTCCAGTGCTTGGTGAAACCAGCGTAGCTGTTAACAAATAGACCAGCCGTTGATCTATCTGACAGATAGCATAGCTTGTAAAAAGAGCAGTTGACTGTAAATATCATCCCAGCAGTGATTGGAGTGGTAGCAGGAATAGAGGAGGCATGCCACGGCGCTAGACCGGCCGTTTCGCTGTGTGTCTCTAGATGTTCAAACTCCCTACAATTATTTTAGATCTAAGAGCGTAGGGATCAATGAATGCTGACGATAGGCCCCCCTTCAAAGGAGTAGTACCGGATAGAATGATAAAAAACAGCCTAATTTTCAATATTTTTTTTCACCTCCTTTATTATGTATAAATTTTAAAATTTGCATGGTAAAATACACATTTTGAAGATAACAAAAAAAAAAAAAAATTTTTTATGTTTTTCATTTCCCTGCTTATTTATAGAGGGCGCCAAAGTTGATGTCTCGAAAAATGAAGAATATGAAACGAAAAAAAAAACCAAACCGCATTCTAAAGAGGAATGTCTCTTACATGGCAATCTACCACAATATTTTAAAAAAATTATCAAAAAAAAAATGGCGGTTGATAGAACATATTTTTTGAAAAATCGTGTTTTTTCCATCTTGTTTCGCTTGGTAAATTTTTTTGGGTGTACTTTTGGCGTATATTGTGGTAGATTACCACACAAGATACTTGAATTAAGTAGTGCACCAAATTTGATTTAAATCGGTTCGGCCAATCCGGAGAATAAGTGTCCGCAGTTTGAAAAAACGTCATTTCAAGAAAAACGCGTTTAAAGTCTTTTTCTCCTGATTTTTTGAATAAGATTTAAAAAATATATTTTTATCACCTACAATCGCTCAGTCTACATAAGTATTCTTGAGTCCACATAAGCCAGTTGCTCTTGCAGCTGGGCAGTTTTTTGTGCCAAACGCGCTTCCTTTGCCGCTTTTTCTGCCTGACTTATGCGCTCTTCATCTTTTTTTCGCAGTAATTAAAAGCAGCGGTCTGCAGTAAACTGCCGTAACTTCTTTATTTTCAGAAATATCTTACTAAAACTTTGAGACGTTATTTCTGAAGGTATAGTAAATTTAAAAATGCAAATGATTTTTTTCAAAATTATACCCGGTACTACCCCCTTAAGCTTAAATTTCGGAATGATTTTAGAGGGGGCTTATCACGTAAGTAGGGTAAGTAACAAAGGGTAGTAGGGTAAGTAACAAAGGTCATGGATCGGAGAGACTTATAGCTCTTTTGGACCAATAAGTTTTTTTGCTTCTCTATCCAGAACAGAACTGTGTAGTAGCATTTGAAATAATAACAACTCCTGAGTAAAACTCGACTTGATGCACCACACAGCCGTTACATGAATTTCGCCGATAGATGTATCGCTAGTATGTTGGTGTTTTTCTGATTGTGTGTTTGCTTTTGAGGATTTTTTTGTTTGTTTGTTTTTTTTTTTCTTCATTGTATTGTCTTCTCGAGTATTTTTTCGCATAATTTTGTGTGTTTTTCTTCAATTTTCGACCCCTGCTTCCAACTGTTTGCCCTCTGGTGGTAGAATTTTTCGGCTGTGGTGCATCAAGTCGAGTTTACTCCAACTCCTGTCCCAGTAAATTCACTGGGATAGAATTATCTTCTGCATAGGTATTTCATGGGCTCACGGTTGGTGTAATTGCTTATTTCGAATTAATTGAAGTTGTTTCAAATTGATTTGAATTGATTCTGCTCTTCTCTATCGGCCGATATGATTTCATCAAGCCAATTTGCAGATAAATCCTTTACGAAATTGTTGATATCACGACATTGATAGTTACAATTCATTCATTTGCACCAGCTTTCGCGCTACCACAACGAATTCAGCAACCTTAGCAAATGCACCAACGATTCTGTTCTGGATCATTTCTAGGTGCGTTTTATTTTACATCCAGAGTAGTGCAGGATATCGATTTGCACACGGAACAACAACAACATCCAGAGTACAAACACTTGTGAATTCAGTGGAGTTCGTACTCGTGCTCTCTGTGAAACGTATTTCGAAAAGTCATGTCAACTGGAATAGTTGGAATTTTCAAAAATTTCCATGTCACCCTGGATAAACCAGGATAAATAGTCATACATTTGAAAACGGCGTTGGTTATATGACAGTTCAAATTTTGAAATGACAGCTGTCTGACAGAAAAAAACACGCGTGCTACTCTGGATCGTTTTATTATGCATGCAGGATACCTACTACACTCTGGATGAAAATAAAACACAGCTTCTTTTGCGGCATTGTTCTATTCTATTCTCCACCGGAGCAAAAAAAAAACGCACATACATATTATGAAAATAGTTATGTCACTGCTGTTAGTATTAAGTGGTCTAGAAAACTGGCTACCTCAAAGACTCTCATTTAAAAATTATCAACAATTATTAGGTTAGGTTAGGTTAGTGAAGAGGGTTGCTGTGAACGCGGCCAGCATTAGGCCACCAGTTTAGGCCCACTTGCCACCCTCCGCTGACTTGTTAGAGCTGCCAAGTGACCGCTCCGCCAAACTGAATCAGCTGTCTCAGCGTGACGACACTGGCCACCTCTGCTAACTCTTGAAAGTGGTAAAAACCAAAAATCTTGAGGCGTTTATTATTTAGGGCCGGACAATCACAGAGAGTGTGTTCGACGGAGTCCTCTTCCATCTCGCACCTCTTGCATAAATTGTTGGAGCAGTTATTGTTGAGCTTGAACAGTTTCCTGCTTTTGCTTAGGCCAGGTAATGGCCATAACGTCCTGACCAGCCTGCAGTCTATCCTCTTTTTCCATTCGGACTTTAGTTTGGCCCATATGGCGGCATCAGCGATTGACCGTGGTATAGTGATGCAGGGGCTATTACTAGCTCCTGAACCTTTCCTCGCTAATTCATCGGCTTTTTCGTTGCCCATGACCCCACTATGCCCTGGCATCCACATAAGCCGGATAGGAATATGCCTTGCTCTTTCATTGAGAGCCACCTTGCAAGCGTTAACAGTTTTTGAAGAACATATGTAAGACGCAAGAGCGAGAATGGATGCCCTGCTGTCGACACAAATCGTCATTGATCTGGTTGATATTCCGCTAATGGACTCAACTGCCATGCGTATAGCATGTACTTCAGACTGAAAGACGGTAGCATGGTCCGACAGTCTACACCACAGGTTAAGGCTCAAATCCGTAGAAAACACGCCCGGTCCAACTCCTGTATCCGTCTTTGACCCGTCCGTGTAAATCCAGACGCCCTCATCGATGGTAGCTCCCTTTTTCTTCCAGTCTGTTCTTGTGGGTATCTTGACCTGGAAATTCCTGCCAAGATGTATTATTTTGCTCATGTGGTCCGTGTCTCCTGCAACGAGCCCAAATCTTCTGCGGCATTCTGTAAGAATACCGCTGTGGCCCCACTGGTTTGAATCGTTCCACAATTATTAATTTATAATTCATTGAATTCATGCTCTATTTGGGGAGTCGAAAATTTGATTGTAAGTCGATTTTTATAGATTTAACTTCTTATAGACCGTAAATTGGGATCTTCATCACTTAGGATTTTACAAAAAAATGCTATTAGAGATCTTTTCCTGCTTGAATTCGATTTTTAATCTTCGTTTCTCGAGAAAATTGGAACACGTCAACGTATATTTTGAACACTTACTTTGTTTTTGGCTTGATTGTGTTATATTTCAATTTTATGCCCGA
Organism: Nemotelus pantherinus; assembly: GCA_963978885.1. Taxonomy (NCBI): domain Eukaryota; kingdom Metazoa; phylum Arthropoda; class Insecta; order Diptera; family Stratiomyidae; genus Nemotelus; species Nemotelus pantherinus. The sequence continues at coordinate 82,892,894 of OZ022265.1, read as the reverse complement.
GGCAAAGTCTCATTGAGTTTATAAAATTCAAAATACAAAGGGAGAACAAAATTCTTATAGACTCTTTTTTGTAGAATATATTTTTTCACCATATCTCCTCCTTTGATATCAATTTTCATAGTCAAATCATTTAATTACGCACCACATGAGAAAAAAAAATGAAAGAAATTTAAAATTAACACGTAAAGTTCACATTCCTCACTGATAAAAAATTTGATTCAAACCATTTACTAAAATATTAGTAAAAACAAAAAGAGCAGCCTTTGATCTTGAAAATATTTATGCGAAAAAAATTACTGATAAAAATTGCCACTATCCCATGCAAAAAATTTGAGCAGCTGAAGTAAATATCTGTGGTTTTTCTCCAACCGAGAGTTGGAAATTCATTGCATACAAAAAAAAATTATTTTATGTTCTTAATTTTATAATAAACAACCATGTCGAATTGCTTTATTTATTTTTTCGTTGCTTAAAATTAGCTGTTTGTTTTTACATTCCTTAGTACGAATCTGCAACAAGAAATGTTCAATGTAGAATACCAATAAATCTAATCGCCGTGCAATCATATCGGTTGTAAATAATCGCTTGCAGATATTTTCAGTTAAACTCTCTTAGGCCTAAAATACCAGGCTACGATACATAATACAAATGTTCTTTTATGCTAATCAAATCAAAGGCTCAAACTTGCTCATTCAAATCAGACACGGTTTTTTACTGACTCTTGGGACTCGCATAAATTAAACACAGGGTCCGATCATCTTCATTCGTCCTTGTGAGAATAATTCAACTGTTTTTAGTTTCTCACAGATCTAGTTAAAGTCAAGATGCAACTCAGGTAGTGTTTCCTCAGAATGCAGAAATCAATCAATCGGCCCTCGTTCGTTCGTCCTCATCAACTTCTTATGCACATCACATCAAGACTAGGAGCTATAGAGGATGTGACCGCCTCGGACTCGGTTCTGTGCAGCACCAAACACAAAAATACGTTACAACAATATGTTTATCTATCAATCTTCGAGGCCCATTTCAACAACCATGTTCGAACGATGCGGTTAGCATACCAAACGGACAAGATTGAAATTTGCCGATGGCATTGTGATGCCCAGTGGATATGTAATTCTGCCATCGCCACGCCAGAAGTCAACAATCTTCTGCTACTTGCATTTCGCGCTTTCGAAAAATGCTGTCTGAAGAAGCCGCAGTTCTGCACAGCCAATTAGAAACTTGGACTGCAAGAAGTCAATGAAAGCAAATGCATATTATTATGGCCAAAGCAAATACATGTCCAAGTCGACGGCCAATTCATCGATGTCCCGCCGAACATGGTACACCAAGTAGGGAACAGTTCATCTGCATTCAAGAGGTTACGTCAATGCTTCTCTTCCTGTTGTTTAGAGTCACGTGTTAATTGATTTCCGCCTCCGAGAAATGATCGAATGCTTTATCAGTTCCTGCATAAGTCATTAAATCTATTTTCTTCGAGACTTTCGAAAACCATTGTTTGCTGCACAACATAAACGACTTTCTTCTTTTCGATGTTTTTTTTTACTTTGGACTGTGTTCCACTCAGAATTTCAATTGCCCGAGGAATTAAGATACTTCCGTCTGGAAACATTACTATAGGGAAGCATATGTAAGTGCACAGGCAAGGAAAGTTCAAAACTCTTATTATTAGTATCATTCGAAAATATTATTTTCGACTTCCATTTTTATAGCATTAAGTACATGTCTATAAAAGTGAAACCCATGTACATACCATGCAATGGACGTATTACAGTGAGTTACTAAAAACGAAAAAAATAAATCGTTCTGTTAAGCTTATAGATGTTTAATAAAATTACGAAATCTATTTACTTGCAGTATAAAGGCTAGTTAATAGTTCCAATCGAAAAATGAAACTTCTGTTTAAAAAAAGCATACTCCGCAAAATCAAATCCCAAATAATGTTGCCTACACTTCGTCAACTTCCTCAAGATATTTTTTCCATGCATTTATCGTTTCAATCTGAAAATATCGTTGGCGTATGTTAAGAGACAATATAATAGTACCAATAGTCTCAAAACGAGACAAACTGCCAACGACAATAGGACCGCCTGCAGTTTTGTCGCATCGATGATTCTGTCCTGAATGGACAGAATCTTGCAATGCAATTGTATTTGCAGATGCAGTTTTATCGATAATAGAGAAAATTAAATGGGTCGCGATAAAGATACTTGAAGCTAGGAAAATATAAATATTGCTATTTTTCCTGGTGTTGAACAACAATAAATTTGACAGCAGGATTAATGTCAGTCCCGTTGATGTGGTAAGATAGGTAGGAGGATTATTTTAAACAAAGAATATGTTGTAAATAGCTTTGTACTATACTAAGATCTCGTAACTTCTGATATTTAAATGTGTTGAATTAAAATACTCTGTACGTCTGCTGTAAATAGTTACTAAAAATTTAAAATTAAATTTTGAATTAAAAATCTTACGATTTTAGTTGAATTTCTCTTTCAATTGTTTTGAATGTTTCAAACTTTTGACTAAGAGCACTGATAGAAGTAAGTGCCAAAATATCAAAACTTTTTTTCCTGCTAAGCTAATGCGAAGAAATGTTAAAGATAAGGCAATGTAGGACTAGGAGTTCTCGAAGCTGCGAACAAGACAGCAACTTTTTTGGCCTTGTTACAGACACTTTGCGATCCCCGATACTTGGAAAGGCTCCTGAACACAGTCAGCTGTTTTCTGCTTCTATTTAGTTTGATGATTAAAATAAAATCTAAGAATGAACAAATAATCTTCAAAGCTCTTCGCAGCTTTGAACGGGTCTTAGCACGACCCGATAAGAGCGTGCCATGTGGATATTGTAGAGTTTTAACTTGAGGTTAGCCTACTGCAAAAGGGAGGTCAGCAGTGAAAATGGTTTGTAAAACAAGACAAGCGACAGAATTTTGTGGCACTCCTGATATCACAGGTCCCCGAGATGAATTCGCTTTAATCACTCTTACATAAAATTGTCTGTTGCCAAGGAAGCATGCGGCGAACCATATTACAACGTCCGAAAATCCGAACTTGATTAGCTTGGTAATTCCAACAAGGCATTGTTGTTACAATTGCACTTGAAGAATGAAATTGAAATTAAATTGGAAACAATGAACCCGTTACAAAAACCTTTGTGCCATACGGTTGTAGCAAATATGTGGTTGGGAAGGGCCTTAGCACAACTTAGAACCAGACCGAAGTCCAGAACCAAGAGTGCTAAGGTCAAAAAGTGGAATGGCTAGTGCCATTCAAGAGGCAAAACGAAAAAAAACAGAATTGCCCCGAGAGCAGGGTGCTCTAGAAATGGCCGTGAAGGCCCCTCGTCCGCATTAGCGGAGCACCTTTTAACCAACCCCGACGGATGCTGGGGTGCCGCTTTGCTAGCTCGCTGCGGCTGAGGTGGGTTCTTTAAACAATGGGGATGGTTTGCTCTCAAAGAAACGGGATGCTACGTAATATTCATCCGTCATGAATTCGTAGCCGCAAACTGGTATATAAAATACCCAAGGACCAAAAGGGGGCATAGTTCCGTAAAGGAAACCACCCAGGCTCTGCAACATGGGCTGACTAAGCAGACCCAGTGCTCGTGACAACGCACGGAGCCAGAAAATTGAAAATCTAAACGGGAAAAGGAAAACGCGCTACCTCTCTTTTCAGAGGAACCCGGGTGAGGCAGACAGCCCCGGGCCCCCGATGGTAGTGGAGCCCTGACCCCGATGGTCTGGGGTCCTCCACCCTCCGATACTGGCCATCCATATGTAGTTTCTGGGTTTTTTGATTAGATTTTTGAATTTTTGAATTTGATTCATATGGCCAGTATCAGAGGGTGGAGGACCCCAGACCATCGGGGTCAGGGCTCCACTACCATCGGGGGCCCGGGGCAGTCTGCCTCACCCGGGTTCCTTAGAAAAGAGAGGTAGCGCGTCTTCCTGTTCCGTTTTTAGATTTTTTTTCAATTTTATGGCTCCGTGCTTTGTCACGAGCACTGGGTCGGCTTAGTCAGCCCATGTTGCAGAGCCTGGGTGGTTTCCTTTACGGAACTATGCCCCCTTTTGTCCCTGGGTATTTTATATACCAGTTTGCGGCTACGAATTCATGACGGATGAATATTACGTAGCATCCCGTTTCTTCTGAGAGCAAATCAACCCCATTTTTGTCAAGAACCCACCCCAGCTGCAGCGAGCTAACAAAGCGGCACCCCAGCATCCGTCGGGGTTGGTTAAAGGGTGCTCCGCTAATGCGGACGAGGGGCCTTCACGGCCATTTCTAGGGCACCCTGCTCTCGGGGCAATTCTTTTTTGTTTTTTTGTTTTGCCTCTTGAATGGCACTGGTCATTTTCACTTGTGCTGGACCTTAGCCATCTTGGTTCCGGACTTCGGTCTGGCTCTGAGTTGTGCTAAGTCTAGCACTCCTCCATCTTCATAATTGCTACACGGTATCGAAAGTCTTCGAATGATAGGTTAGAGATTGTTTGAGAATAAAGGTTCCTAAAGTCATTGAAAATCCTGCAGCATCTATTACAGAGCCTGGGTTCCAGATAATACAGGCGTATTCGAAAAGAGGGCGTACAAGTGCAGTGTATAATGATCTTGTGGCCCACTTGGCTCGTGGCACGGGAAAGTATTTTGTCGTAGTGCAAGGTGAAACGAAGTTTCCCATCCAAGACAACGCCGAGATCAACAACGCTATCAACGCGCGTTAATAAGTTGTTGCCGAGAAAGTGTTTTGCGTAACCGTGCATTTACGGCTAAAATTTATAATTTGGCACTTTTCAATATTAAGCGAGAGCTTGTTAATATTGCACCACTGAACAAGTGAGTCAAGCTTAGATTGAAGAAAAAGTGCATCATATTTAGATTTAATTGTGTGTTCAGCTTGAGGTCGTCTGCATATAGTAGGTGAAGTATGTTTGATAAGACGTCAGCAAGATTGGAGATGAAAATGTTAAAGAGAATTGGACCAAGATGGCTACCTTGTGGTATGCCAGAGGTAGCAATATTTTTTTTTTTAACTCCTTGAAATTTTACAAATTGGATTCGATTGTGGAGGTAGGAACTTAGCCAGCTAAGTAAAGATCTGGCAAGTCCAAATTCGTGCAGCTTTAGCATCAAGATAGAATGGTCAACTCTGTCTGCGTCAATTTGATAGCCTTTCCCCATTTTACACAGAACGTCCGAAACTAGAATTTTCAAGTTTGTGATAGTTGAGCGACCTTTTCTAAAGCCATGCTGTTGCTCGTTCAGACGGGAATCAACTAGTGGAGAAACTTTATTGTAGACAACCTTTTCAAAAAGTTTATGAATCGACGATAAAATGGCAATACCCCTATAGTTGTCTATGCAGCGTCTGTCGCCATTTTTGAAAATTAGTGTCACAAATGATAGTTTTCAGCAGGATAGGAAAACACCAGATGAAAGGGAAAAAATATATGCAGGGGTGTTATTAGCTGCTCAGGAAGATCGGTGGAAGAAGATCAGGACCAAGACCTTTGTTACATTCGAGTTCCAAGATAGCTTTACGTATTTCTTCACGTGATATTTTTATTTGGCTGACAAAGCGATTGGAACTGATTCAGAAGGGGAAAGGTTTGAGTTAGATGGGTCTGGTGCATTGAAAATTTTCTAGAAATTGTCTGCAAATAAATCGCAAATAACTTTAGGAAAAGAAGACGTGATATTATTATGGGACATTGACCAAGGATAACCGGTGATTTTCCGCTTCTTATTTCAAAAATCAAAAAAATTTTTCGGGTCGTTGATTATGCTTTCACCGGTTTTCTTAATGTAATTGCGAGATTTCGTCAAGGATTGCTTAGCTATTACATTATCTGCCGCCTGAATAGTAAGATTAACATCAATGTTTTCCTTTATTCGCTTGTAAAGTTCGGCGACAAATGTTATCGTAAAAAGTGGAAATGGCTTTCTCAATATCTAACGCTGAAAGAGTATTAGTCCAATCTATAGAGTTAAGTACACGGTGAATGCTTTCGTAGTCAGCATTTAGAAAGTCATATACAATTTGAATATTTTGTTTTTAAGACAATGGATTCAGGAGTGGTAAGTTCAACTGATAGTGCAGTCTGATGTAAACTATTGGAAAAAAGATGCTCTGCATCAACAGTTGGACTTACCACTACTTCGTCATAGGTGTTTGTAAAAACAAGATCCAGCCAATGACCATTTTGGTTGGGATGTGGAGAGACTTGCTACATATCGTTGCCATAGAAAGTACTCGCAAGGTTGAAGTCGTTGGGTTTTAAAAGGTTTACAGGGAGAAGGAATGCGTCATTTTCATCGGGGACGAAAGTTGGGACGATTGAAATCCCCTAGGAATATTATTTTGCCTTTTTCATTTAGAGACGTTGTAATGGAAGATACTAATTCACAAAAATCTTTGTAAACCGATTCGTCCGATCTGGGTGGGATATAAACCAAACTAATGTAGACGAAATTGTTATTCAAAGAAAAACGTATAACATATGAGTTGGAACAATGCATTGTGGGATATATCAATAATCTCACTTGAAAGTGTGTTGCTAATGGCTGGTAAAACCCCACCTCCTCGTAATTGAGCTGTGGAGCAATAGTCACGAATGCTTCTGTAAATTGTCTAACTACTATAAAGAATCTTTTCATTCTTATGGGAATCATTTAGCCCAGTTTCCGTGAAAGCGAGTAAATTAAAGTGGCAGGATTTTGCGTCAAGATATTTGTTCATTTAATTTGCCTCGCATACCACCACAATTATGATAAAAGAGTCTGCGGCCATTTAAAGAATTTGTTACGTTATAGGATAAATGCCTAGCAGAGGTGACTGCTTTTTGACGAGAAGCAGTTGTCATCAAATTGTCAAGGAAGACAGTATTCGTAGGCGCCTCAATAGGAGCATAAACTATTTAGTACTCGCAAGTACTTCTGGCTACTTCCAACTACTCGCGCTCTCGTTCCCGAGTAGTTCATGCATAGTTACGCCTTTTTTTGCCGTGCGGTGGCTATTCAATTGTCAATAGGCGGCTTTGATTTTTTCATGGTTATGTTGAATGTTTTTGTAGTTAGGAAATTAGAAATAGCCCTCATAATGCGTAGAAAGTTAAAAGAGGTAATTTTCTGTTAGTTGCTTTTAAATTTTCTGTCGATTGTGATAGTTTACACTCGTTATTTTCTCCCTTTATTTTCAAGTGTTTTGCATTTGAAAACTGTATGCGATTTGACAGGTTAGGTTAGAATCTGCTCGTATGAACGAAGATGGCGTTCCATTTGTGATCTACTTGGAAGTACTTGGGAGTACTAATTAGTAAAAATGGAACACGGCAAATAATACTTTAATTGCCTTTTGCATTTTGGAGAGAAGAAACAGAAGCACCAGTAGGTCGTGGTGTTAACGAGTTGTTAGGAGTAGAAACAGTGTTAAAAGGACCATTCGACGTTAAATTATTTGCTAGCACCATAGAGTTAGTGGAGATTTTAGAAGTGGTAGTCATCAAGTTGGATAAGGTTTTAAGATTTTGAATGGATGGAGATTTACAGATACTGGTAACATTATGGGATATACAATTTTTTCTTACAGTTCCTTTCTTACGGCTATTGTTGGTGATTCGACTCTTCCAAGGAGAAAATGACAGAAAATTCCAGTCAAAATTGCTGCTACATCCATTCAAACTCATGAAAATCCAGGCACATTGTGAGGGAATGAAAACCTTATACCGCTTTTGTGAGTTGTGTTTCCGTTGTGGTATTTGTGTTATATAACAATCGGTTATGTAGAATTTAGATTCGAGAAACCTATTCAGCCATCCTGAATCAACAGTGGGAGGAATTCCTTTGACGAAGAACGCTACTTTGCTGGTATCAATCGGTATCAATTAAGGGGGGAATACATGTAAAATCGAAAAAATTGCTAATTTCAGATTGATTTAAAATATATATATTATTCATTTAGAAAATGTTTCATATTAAATCCTTAAAGTACATGTCTCACAGTAAATAAATATATTTTTAAATAATTTTTCAACACAAAATGGCGGCGATGCGAGCGAATGAGAAAAACACAACTTAACGTCTTTTCCGGGGAACTTGCAACATTCAGAGAAAAAAAAATATGCTAATGAAATATATAATTCATAGGTGAACCAATAAAATTTATAAAAAAAAAAAAATTTTTACATTAATTTTAGATTAAACAAAAAAATCGATTATTTTTCAAAAAAATCACGCTTTAAACATTAATAAACAAATTATTTTTCTGAAATAACAATAACATTTAGGTTCAACGAAGAAATTCTCTTTTGTAGATGTGGTATAAATTTGAGCCGGATCGGTTCAATATTTTTTGAGATATTTTGTACGGCAGTTGAAAAAGTACTACTTTGAGAAAAACGCGTTTAAAGTTTTAAAGCTCCACCGACCTGGGGAACGCCACGCTGCCTATAACTGACTTTAACTCGAGAACTAATACGAATATCGCTTCAAATCTTTTTGTGGTATATTTTAACAGCATTTCAAACATTTTGATGTAATAAAACAAATCGATTTTTTTTTTAGCAGTTACATGTATTTTCCCCCTTAAGATGAGTCTATGTAGCAGCAAAGGAACACCATTTCCGACCGGGCACTACTAGGGTTTTCATGTCTAAATTACTCCTAACCAATAAACCAGTACCATTGTTTTGGTTGCCCAGTACGGTTTTGAATCCTAGAAAGTTAACCCTATGATGATTTGACAGTTTCGTCTTTATTATTAATACCAAATCCGTAGCCAACACATTAATCAGATGTTGAGCAGACTCTCTTTGAGCCATCGAGAAAACCATCTTACTTGGAAAGGTTCACCAGCAGCTTGAATGCGACTAGTAGCCTCTCAGCATCAGTTCCAGCCGCAAATATTTGACTGATCAAATCATTTATCAAACCAACATTGGCATTAGTCACTGCTGACTTCGAAGAAGTAGAATCACGCGGAATTGCATGGCTACGAGAAGGAGTACTACCTGCTGCCTGTACGTAGTTTCCAACGCGTTGCATTAAAAACTGCTTCCTGGCTTGCTCTCGATGAATATTTTTCGCCCCGATCCTGGTCAGCTAGCTGACTGGGTGACCTTTCTCGTGACAGTTGACGCACTCAGGTTGTACGTCTGCTACTTTTATATACAGTGAAACCTCTCATAGGTGGACACTCATGGTGCCAGTTTTGTTGTCTGGCTATGGGAGGTGTCCGCTTGTCGGAGGTATCGAACAAAATTTAGAATTTTATATGCTTATTAAATACATACATATGTGTATATGTATTAATGTAAAGAAGTGCATATTTCAATCATAATTACTTCGTGTTTTTTAATATTTATATGTAGATACAGATAAAGGAACTTATGTTTATACGTAAATTGTTCTTGGTTTTATAGTAATAACTAGGTTATATATGTGTTACATAGTATGCAAAGAAATACTCTAATGAAAAAATTATCAATTTTCGATTGCTGAAGCCTAGTTTGCTTCCATTTGAGCTGTTGTTTCTCGAATTGATTCTCTGCTCTTTTCAAGTATTGAAATGCTACATAGTCATCTTTTGCGAATTGCTTCAAACGAACAATTTGCTTCAGGGCCTCATCATATGACTTTATTGGATCAATATCTTGAATGGTTTCCTCGTCATCGGAATCGTTTTTGTCCACAGTGTGAATTTGATTTTTAAGTCGAATCGCAATATCGTCATTTTCAGTGTGTACTGTCCTATCAATGTTTAAAAATTCTTCCAAATTTTGGTTCTTGAAATCGACGAACACTTTTTGTAAATTTATTAGCGTTGATAAGGGCAATTCATCTTCGGCATCAAATTCTAAAATATTTTGAATTGTTTGTTCGAATGCTGCTTTTCTAAAACAATTTTTGATAGTCACTTCATCAACTTTATTCCAGGAGGATTTGATGAAGTATAAAGCGTCAAGAGCATCTATATTTTTTACGAGTTCTGATGCTGACTTGGTTCTGTCAATTTTCGAAAGAATGTGCTCGAGAATCAATCCTCTATAATTAACCTTGAAATTTTGTAAAATTCCTTGACCCAAGGGTTAACAAGCTGACGTAGTGTTAGCCGGTAAGAAAATTTGCTAACATCTGTTAATTTCAAATCTCTACGATGAGATGCCGCATTATCCAAAAACAAAAGAACTTTTCTATTTTGAATTTTCATTTTCCTGTCTAATTACTGCAGCCATTCGGACATAATATCCCGCGTCATCCACGCTTTTTGGTTTGACTTCCAATTGGCAGGTAAATCTTGCAAGCGAAGATTTTTGAATGCCTAATAATGACTAATAGCATCTCCTTCCCTGCCATATTCACACAAAATAAAATTGTTAGCCTTTCTTTCGACAGTTTGCCACCACTACATTTTTCGGATTTCAAGGCGAAAGTTTTATCGGGTAAAGCACGAAAAAACAGGCCACCCTCATCAGCACTATAAGTATCCTCGGGTTTATATCCAGACAACATAGTGGGCAATTTCGCCCTAAACTGGTCAACGTCCAATTGATCAACATATGAAGCTACGCCAGTTGTGCACTTGGGCACATGTTATATTGTGCCTTTCAACCCATTTTTCTACCCATCCATTCGACGCTTTAATAATTGGTCCTGAAATTGGAATATGCTAGCTTCTAGCCTGGGCAAACCAATCAAAGCAAAATTGACTTATTTACGAGCCCCCCGTCTTGAGAAAGCTTTTCCTTTCTTGGATGTTGATACCAGAATTCCATTTGGATCGAATGGTATCTCGATATTTCCCAATATTTGCTGCTTGAGTTTTACCAATACCAAACTTTTCAATGAAAAAAAATATAGTCTTTTCACTTCCCTTAATAACCAAAAATTACCCCTTAGCTAATTCTCGAACTGACAGCTTTTCTTTTTCAAATAAGTTAGTTATGTCATTTTTTCATTTAAAGAAATAACGTTTCGTGTAGCCATACTGATATCTGCACATAAAAGTCACCATATAACACACGCAAACTATGCTGAAGCATATAGATTCAAACCAGAATATCGAATGGAGAGTCCCCCTTAACATTCTAGCCAACGACTTCCACAAACATTCAACAACAACAATCTTATAAGGGGGATCCCTGATTTGATTTCAATTTTCGTATTAATATTTGGTAAAACACGTTTTGTGTCCGCTTGTGAGAGGTTTTTTGTATCAAATGTACGAAAATATGGTGTCCACGTCCGTTCATTGAAGAGTCCGCTTGTTGGAGGTCAATTTGTTCCCAAAACGAATCCACAAGCGTGTGTAAAGAAAATTTGTCCGGATATGGGAGGTGTCCGCTTATTAGAGGTGTCCGCAAGCAGAGGTTTCACTGTACTTTGATTTTGAAGGTACTAGTTTTAAAAATATTTTGCTAAAAATACATAAGAAATGAATATAAAATCTATCTGCAAAAGCCCCAGCCAATAATATCTACAATTTATTTTCGTTGCAAAATTTTCGAGAAAAAATTTTTTTAAATCCAGAACTGTTTTGAATTCATCTATCTAAACATATTCATCGGATAGTTATTTATTTAGTTAAAATAATTTTTTTCTGCTTGCAGAAGCTGATGGTGATGTGGAAGAAAAAGTTCCAGCATATGCGAGAATAACTGTGAAGTGCTCATTTGAAAATCCAACTTGGTTCCGAAATGGAGAGAAACTTCCAAGTGAATTTCAGCGAAATAGAATGTAAGTGAATTTTTAAAATTCATATTGTCTTTTGATCAATCAATCTGCAACCCAGACTGACGCAGTTCAGTTAAAACTTAAACTTAGCAATACTATAATGTTAAGTAAAACATAAAATTATATTGACATTAATAAGAACGAGGAAAAACTATTTGATTCATAATAACTATAAAAACAGCAAATAATTTATGCAACGTAACTTGGACTACATATTAAGAACGAGTTTATATGACTTATCATGTTCATGCACATACATATGTACATAACTGGCACGAGCAATTATCTCAGTACTAGTTCCAAATATAAAAATAGATTCAATTATTTTACGACTTCCAAGAAGGACTCTTCACGCTGAATACAAACCGAACCATTCCCGAAGGGCACATTCATTTTATTATTTCTTCACGCATATAAGAAAATTTCGATTTCATAACGACATGAAAAGCAGGGAGTTTCAGTTTACTTCAAGTAATTAAGAATACAGACTGCATGCAAATACTCGTTACACCAACAATTTAACAGATTTAAGTTTCAACTTGGAAATCGAAAACTTTAATTAATTTTCGTTCTTTTTTCCACATCACAGAATCAAATTCGATAAAATCAAAAAAACAGATGCAGGAGTTTATGCGTGTCGATCGCATGATAGCCAATGGTCAAACTTGACTTTGAGCGTTATACCGGGCGATGAGATTAAGAAGAAGAGTAATGGCAACATGCAAATATACTCTCAAGTCAAGGAAAATACAACGGAACATTCCGAAAATAATAATGATGAAAACGGAGATGAATCCGAGGATTATGCAGACAAGGATCAAACAGATGTAAGTAAATGAAAAATAGTGTACTAGGATCAGTGGTGGCTCGTCCTAATGAGCACGTTCGCACGTGAACCCCCACAAAAAAAAAATCAATAATCCAGAACTAGTGTATCATAATACAGGTCTACCTGATGAACAATACACATTGAACTACATTAATCAATATCTTACTTTTTCAACTCTACCATATCATACCCAGAGACTTTACATTGCTATGTACAAACCATATATGTAATTTCATTATCTGCCTATCTCTACTGCCTCCTGTACTAGCGATCGCACGTGCGATCATGTGGCTAGAATCAGGGGGCTAGAGGAGCATGCGAGGAAGCGAGGGGTGCATCCATTCAGCTCGGCTCAGTACTATCAGAGGGTTCACATTCAGAATGTGCGATCGACAGCCAATTTGATGCATTTAGACATTGTTGTCGGTGGTCAGTTCCATTCGCTGAGTCGTGCTGCCGTTTCGAGCGTTTTATATGGATTATTATAATAACTATTAGGGATAATTTTAGCAATTGCCTCTTTTTGTGTCTGTATGATTTCGAGATACATTTAGAATTTAATTCATGGTAGGTGTACTCCAATTTTCTGAAATATACACTGTAAAATACTAGTAAAATGTATTCAGTATTTTAGAAGATTATCCTTGGAAGAAAGCAAATGCTTGGTAATGATTTGAGCGTTTAATTTCTTTTGTCGCCTATTCCTGGCCTTTTATGATGATTAGAGCTATAAAACTAAATACATTTGAATGTATTGACAGGTTCGATTGTTCAGAGATAGTCATTTTCATTTCATTTCATTTATTTAAAGCTATTATTATTTACATAGTTTTAACAATTCGGTTATACTTAGAGGTTAGAAATTGACAAATTTCTTTGCAGCTATAATTTTATGAACTGTGTAGAGCAATTTGTTTAGTTATTCAGTTTGTAATGTAGTAAATGCAAGGAAAACAGTGAAAAACCTTGTTTTATTACCGATGCTTAGCCTAACTTAGAGTAACTTATACTAGTTTTGACTTAAATTACTTTGCCTAAAGCTATTAATAGAGTGAACTAATAAGCAGATTGGTGATGCCTTGGCAGTTATTTAGGAATGAAGAAGTTATTTTTGACACCAACGTTAATATGGTGCTAGTTTTGGCACGTTTGTGGATCTGTGCTGTTAAATGGTAGAACGGTTTATCTAATATAAGTATCAAGCATTTTTTTTTAGCTATCTGAACTCGTTTTTTATGCATCTTTGCACATTGTCCCCATATTGGTATCGCATATGTGATAATAGGCTGAATTACAAGCTTATATACTAGGATCTTGTTGTGTACGTTAAGTTTTGATTTCCTATTTATTAGGGGATACAGCGCGTAAATGACATTGGACACTTTAGAGCAAATTTTTTCTACATGATGCTTAAACAGTAGTTTTTTTATCGAGGGTAACTCCTAGATATGCAATTGTTTCAGACCAATCAATAATAGTTTCTCTTAAATGTATTGCTCGAGCTGGCAAATGGGAGATTTGTCTCTTACGAGTCAAGAATGTTGCTTTAGTTTTTTGAGGGTTCAGTTTTATTTTCCACATGTTGCAGTAACTAAGCATGCTCTCTAGGTATTCTTCTAGGCTTTGAATGATTTTCGAGGGATCTAAGGACCTTGTTAGTACACACGTGTCATCTGCGAACACAGCTAGGTCACACGATGGATGATTAGGTATGTCGGATGTATATATGTTATACAGTATTGGGCTCAGGCATGATTCTTGTGGTACTCCGGCAGGAATATCGTGCGGTTTGGACTGTTTACCATTTATTGCCACTGAGAAGATTCTTTTACTCAAAAATGATAGAACTAGTTTGACTAAGTATTGAGGAAACGACCACTGTATCATTTTGTATATAAGACCGTCATGCCATACTGAGTCGAATGCCTTTTCGACATCTAATGTAACCAAGCCAACCGATTATTTGGCACGAAAAGAATCTTTGACATATTTTGTGACCCTGTATAATTGGTGGCTTGTTGAGTGTTTCGCTCTAAACCCGAATTGAAAATTAAGTATTAAAGCATTGGCATCTGTAAATTTCTCTAAAAGCATTGGCATCTGTAAATCCTCTTTGAGATTACTTTTTCAAACAATTTGCCTAAGCTTGGTAAGAGACTTATTGGTCGGTAACTGGTCGGAGTGCGTGGATCTTTTCCAGGTTTAAGTATCGGTATTACAATAGCACTTTTCCATAATGTGTAGTGATGGGCAAAATGGCTCTTTGAAGTGAGCCAGCTCCGTAAAACTCACTCACTTTAAAGAGTCGCTCTTTAAGAGCCACTCAAAAGAGCCACTGCAAGCAACTTTTTTATGGTTGCAAAAGTATAAAGTAAATTGCTATTTTTTGTTGTTTTATTAATAATAATAAGCTTAAATCTAATATAACATAACATTACTTTAAAAATATAATATAGCATATAATATAAATTTAAAAATAAACCATAAAATCATATCTGAAAATCTTTCCATATAAGTGGCCACTCTACTCAATCGTTGATTCACTATCTCCAGATTCTGGGATGTAAATCTTTCTTTTCCTTCCACCAATTGAGAGGGTCAGCAGTTCTGGGTATATTTACATGTTGTTAATACTTATCCATTTCGTTAATGCCTGCAGCTACATAGCTTTGCTGGGTTCTTACACTGTTGACTTTGTCATCAAATTTTCACCATAGCGAATGTTGCGTTCCTTGTGCTGTGGGTACCGAAACTAGATGTATACAAGCAAGTTTGTACGTGGATTCATTTTGAAATGCTAGTCTTTTAAATCGTGGATCTAAAAGAACGCTCTCTAGGCAAAACATATTTTCTTTATATAATTTAAATCTGTTTGAAAGTTCTCTTTGGATCACATTTAAAAAACTGCGTACATCAGCAGTTTTATATTCGTTCAGACAGAGTTTTGAAATGTAGCTTATAATCGTTGATATAATAATATATATTTTTGAAATCGATACTGTTTTCTCACTGCTTATTTCTAGAGTAGCCTCATTGAAGATGCTCAATATATCAGAGGCTCTTTTCCTAATATTCCATTCATCAGAAGAAGGAGTTGGTAGATTTTAGTTCAGGACACCTAAGGTGGCTAATAGTGGCTCTTTTACTTCTTGAATGCGCACAAGCATAGATTACGTAGAGTTCCACCTGGTAATAGCATCAAACTTTAATTTATTTATTTATTTATTTAACCAAACAAGGTAACAAGGTAAGCTCTACGTATTCCATTTGCCTCTGTTTTTGTTGTAATTTTGCCGTTATTTTGCTACCAAAATTTTTTCGGACGGTTTTCCGTCAGATTTCATTTTGCCGTATCTTCGAAACTAGTCAGCTTTTTCCCGAACTTGTATGGAAATTTCGCCCGAAACAACTCAAAAAGGTCCCCAAATTCATGCTAGTAAAAAAAAAAAAAATATTTTGGAAAAATGAACGTTTTTGCCCAATTTCCCCTATCAAAAATTTTTTTTGCCCTTGAAATATCACTATTGTACTCCCCGACCACTTCCAATCATCGAAAACGTCCTAAAGGCAGTTTTTGCCAAACTGTGGCCAAAAAACCCCTTACTTCCCTACAAAACCGAAATTTTTATATCGCAGCAATAGGTCTTGGCCCGTTATGTCCCAAACCACCTTAACCCCAAATTGGCCGATTTTGTCCGATTTCAACTACTTTTGCCCTAAAAACTTTTTGAAGAACGAAAATATTCGATACGAACCTGTTCCATATACCTGTTCTAGTGTATACGCTTCATCTCTAAAATCTACCTATGAAATGCACCGCCTAATAGCCAACATTTGGCTACTAAAATACTCGTGAACCAGAGCAAAATATACGCACGTAAACGCATACTGTGTGTTCACAAAATGTCGCCATCAATAACCGCACACGATCAGTATCCATTATTCGCACAGTTCTTCATTCAACGGAGTCGACTCTTTTATTCCTCACTCGCACAGTGTTCATTCAACGGAGTCGACTCTTTTATTCCTCACTCGCACAGTGTTGGCTCCGTGATTTCATTCATTCTTCATTCAACGGAGCGACTCTTTTCACTGTGCAATACGATAGTCGTATACATATGTTCGTGTTCCGACGTTAGAATAGCATAGATTTCGCTTCAAGTACACACGGTAGTCTAATGAAGTATTGCCGTGTGTATATGCATAAGCTTTATTTGGTCGGGTGGTTGTTTGAGTGGCTCCGCAATATCGCTATTGCCACTAAAGTGAAGATATGAAGTGTGCGGAGCTATTCTAAATGATGGCTCACATAGCTCTTTCAAAAGAGTCGAAGAGCTGAGTCGCACAGAGTTGAAGAGTTGACTCACACAGCTCCTTCAAAAGAGTCGCTCTTTTTGATTGACTCGCTCATGAGCGACCCATCACTAATAATGTGGGGAAATATCCTAATTTTAAGCATGCATTAAATATTTTAGTAATAAATACAATACTTTTCCTAGGTAAATTTCTTAAGATTTAGTTAGGGATTTTGTCACCTCCAGGGGCTTTATTGACTTTGAGCTTGTGTAAAAGGAGTTTAATTTCTTGAGGGGTGCAATATTTTTGGCCTAAGAAAGTGTTACCTGAGTTCCGAAAACGGCTTAACTCGTTTTTCACTCTTTCTTCCAGAACTGGGTCACTGAGATTCATTCAAGTATGGTGGTAGCCTTGAAATGCGTTTGATATAACGTCAGCTTTGTCAAGGTGTCGAGTATATTATTCGAGATTCGTGAACTAAGTGAGGAATCAAACGGGACTTCCTCTTGAAGTTTTATTTAACTGCCAGACTTTTTTCGACCCTTTTCCTAGGTTTTCTAGCAGAAAGCTCCAATTTCTATTGCGCCAGTTTAGCAATCGAATTGCTATTGCTTTTGTTAACGAATTAACTATTGTTTTTAGCCTTGGATCTCTTGACCTTTGCCATTGTCTTCGCATTGTATTACGCTTTCTTATCAACTCTAAGATTGCATCATTTATTGGTGTATAGAACGCTCTTCGAGTGACTTTGGGAGTGCACACTTCAATAGCATCAGACAATATTGAATGTAGCGTTTGACATAAATCGTCTACTTGATTGTTATTTAAAATCCTGCTAAGGTCAAGATCAGAGAGGAAGATTTTAGAATTGATAAGTTCACAAAATGTTTTCCAATTTGTTTTAAATTATGAATAACAAACATTTTCTGGCTGCTGTCTGAAGCTGCCACCTTCCACAACAAAACCTACAGGCCTGTGGTCAGAAGACAGGGCTTGCATTGTTATTGGCTATGATATAGGCACTAGTCCATTACTGATCAGTATGTCAAGTGTCGAACTATGACCGCGACTATGACAAAATGTTGGTGCAGTCGGAGGATGGATGAAGAAATTGGACCTGTTTTGAAGGTCGAATATGACTTTCCCAGCTCGATTTGCTCTGACTTTATTATTTTGTCATAAAACACCGAAGGTCTTCGAATGTGTGCATATATGGAAAGTTTTATGCAAGAAGGGTTCTCCCATTTTTTATAAATTCTGGGATTATGTGTACCTAGGACTGTTTGTAAATGCACTGCGTCTATTACTGCGTCTATTGTATTAACTTCCAACTCAGTATAATAACCCTGTTGTTAGTTATCTCCAGACATTCTTCCGGTCACCGTGAAAAGTGAAAGTGTGGAGTAACAGTTTGGATAATAGTGTAAATTAAAAGTGCCAAGTAAAAGTGTGAATAAATAATGTGTTATTACTTAACAACGAAAGATAAAAAATTGAGCGAAATGTTTCTGACGTATAAAAAATCATTTTGTAAATTATCGAAGCCTTTTTTCTCGGTTTAGAAGAATAAAACCTATGTAATAAATTTTATGAATAAGGGAATATTCTATTTATGCAGTACTTGCAAATATTTAGTTTCGAAAACATTTTACTTTCGCGCTCACTTATATTTCCTCTTCTTTCAGTTTTGTTCATTTTACAAAAATGAAACAACTGTCTCAGATATTGATCTTATTTTAGAAATTTTTAGTTTATTTTTAAAAATTATTTTCTGTTTGGAGAATCTATAAAATGCTTCACAAAACTAATAATCCCAATTTTGTCTTTTACGAACATTGTAGAACTAAGGTCATCTCGACTTACACATAAACGATCATGTTCAATGCTTATCGAAAATTGTAATTATGAATAAACACATTTTGGGAAAGTATTACAATTATCATTGAGCAAGTGTTACTTTACCTCGCAACTATGGCAAAAATTTTGATAAAAATTTATTGATATCGGTGCATCCATTTTGGCGTAATATACTAGTGTTTGGCTGCAAAAAACGAACAAACAGTTTTGCTAAATAACGACAAACAGTTTTTCTAAAACGAACAATTTTCCTAAAACGAATAGTTTTTGTAAATCGAATCGTTTTTTGTTTTTCTAAAACGAACCGTTTTTTGTAAAACGAGCTTTTTATATAAAACGAATAGTTTTTTTTCAAAACGAACCATTTTTCGTTTATTAAAACGAAGTGTTTGGTAGTGAAAAACAGTTTGCGAATGAAAAACTGTTTCTCAGCGGCAACTGTTTGGTAGAGAAACATTGTTTGGCAGCGGCGATTTGTTTCGTATCGGCAGACTGGTTTTTAACGACAAACTGTTTGGGTGTGGAAAACTGTTTAGCTGCGG
Organism: Nemotelus pantherinus; assembly: GCA_963978885.1. Classification (NCBI taxonomy): domain Eukaryota; kingdom Metazoa; phylum Arthropoda; class Insecta; order Diptera; family Stratiomyidae; genus Nemotelus; species Nemotelus pantherinus. Next base: position 82,873,634 of record OZ022265.1, on the reverse strand, counting down.
GAAATGGATGTTCAGAGGCAAAGCATGAAATGAATAACCCTATATAAGTCAAATGGTAGCACAGGCCACGGGGGCGTCATCGGGTGCTGGTTACCGACGAAGCAATTGAAATCCCGAGAAATGCCTGCTGGAAACAACATCTACAGCTCTGCTACTGAATCCTACCTTCGACCTCCCCGAAGATGTGATTTTACAATTTCACATCGGGTGGCTGCCGGGAGCCTTCATGACATTTCAGATCATGAATTTTGCCAACGAAGGACGGTGAGGGCGAGTTTCCCGCGCCTTAAATCGGGAACACTAACCAGACTGGCCCTCCAGGCTGGGGGTTGGACAATGGGCCAATAACCCGTTCCCGTAAAACTTGACTTATTCAGGAACCTGATACTTCGCCTCGGATACTTGGATTGGATCAACGGAAACGACCACGCAAACGAAATATGGACTACTCTATTGGAACCTGGAACGTGCGAACCTTGTACAGACGGGGGGCCATCAAAGCCTCCTGGAACAGGTCACTCACTATAAAATAAACATTCTCGCTGTCCAGGAAACGAAACTGTTTGGTGCTGAGATTATGAACATGAGATCGTACACAATCTTCAAAAGCGGGAAATCATCGGGTAGTCACGAATTTGGAGTGGCCTTCATCGTGGACAAAAAAATGAAACCGCTAATAATCGACTTAAAGCCTGTCAACGAAAGATTGTGTGCGATCCGCATTCGTGCAAAGTTTTTTAACGTTTGGCTCATTAACGTTCATGCCCCTACTGAAGATAAGGAGGAGACAGTGAAAGATAATTTTTATAACCTTCTGGAAAGGTTATATGATTCTCTGCCATCAAATGATGTGAAAATCCTGCTGGGCGACTTCAACGCAAAGGTTGGAAAGGAGGAAACACACCGCAGAACCACCGGCCAATTTAGTCTTCACGACATATGCAACGACAATGGACAACGACTGGTTGACTTTGCGAGTAGAAGAAATCTCGTCGTAAGCTCCACGTGTTTCCCGCATAGTTCACAAGAAAGGAGATAAACTGCGATGCGAAAACTACAGGGGCATATCACTACTTTGTACGTCGTACAAGCTCTTGACTAAAATTTTAGAGTTAAGGATTTCCCATCACGCTGAGAAAATTGTTGGTGAATATCAAGGTGGTTTCAGACGTGGAAGATCGACAACTGACCAAATATTTACGGTCAAACAAACTTTGGAAAAATGCTGGGAATTCAACATTGATGTCCATCAAATATTCGTCGACTTCAAACAAGCGTACGACAGCATCAACCGAACTGCATTATATAACATCATGCTGCAGTTCGAAATCCCAGCAAAGTTGGTACGCCTAGTGAAAATGACCATGACCGACTCCACGTCACAAGTGCTGATCCAGAATAATATGACCGACTCGTTTTCGACGAATACAGGGCTAAAACAAGGGGATGGATTAGCTCCGGTACTCTTTAACTTTTGCGCTTGAGTATGTCATCAGAAAAATCCCCGTTGACACGAGAGGGACTCTATTATTTAAGTCGACACAGCTAGTAGCTTACGCTGATGACATCAACATTATGTCACGTTCGTTCGACGACGCCAAGGAAGTATTTGTAGCTCTAGACGAAACCGCCAAGGAAGTTGGTCTTCAAATTAACAAACAAAAAACAAAAGTTATGACTCAATCAAGGAAAAGGACGCCAATAAGACAAAATATAACGATAGAGGACTATAACCTTGAAAACGTAGACAACTTCGTGTACCTAGGGACGAACCTCTCGAAGGATGGGAATGAGCTTGATGAAATCAAATTCAAATTCGGATTCACTTAGCCAATAAGACATTCTTTTCGGTGCTTCCCACTTTGAAATCTCGATACGTACACAGGAATACGAAGCTTGGCATCTATAAAACAATTATCAGACCTGTGCTATGCTACGGAAGCGAAACCTGGACGCTGATGCTGGCATCTGAAAAAGCCTTGAATACGTTTGAGAATAAGGTATTACGAAGGATCCTCGGTCCAATACGGGAAGAAGATGGATGGCGAATCCGATACAACAACGAGCTGCATTCCATATATGACGAGCCGGAAGTCTCTACCGTCATACGACTACAAAAATTACAATGGGCTGGCCACGTCGAACGAATGAGCGACAATCGAATCCCCAAACGATCTCTCAAGGGGCGAGCGAGCGGAGCCAGGCCAGTCGGTAAGCCACGCAAGCGCTGGGAGGATTCGATCGATGCTGACACCAGGTCACTTCTGGGAGCACCGAACTGGAGGACGCGGTCACTGAACCGAGACGAATGGAGGCGACGTATTAAGGAGGCGAAGGCTCGACTGTAGTGCCCCGATGATGATGATATAATACCAGGTTGTCAGACTTATGATGTGCGTATTTTTGCATTTCGATCAAGAGCTGGTTAGGGTAGGTAGCATTGGAAACAACAACAGTTGCTGTTGTTTTGAATGCTGCTTACCAGAACCAGCTCTCGATGGCATACGACCATGTATGTTAATTCTTTACAACCATGTGTACTGATTGATGTATGATTATACGGTTGATCAAGTAGATAATATATTGGAAAATTGGGACAATGCAAATATCAAATCAGTTTCGAAGCGCTTAGTACTAGCAATAAATGTGGAAGTCAACGATGGTGGAAGACATAATACATAAATTATATATAAGAAAAACATAATACCTAATAATTCATTGTACTGAATTAATTGAAGATTATTCAAACTATCAACCATGTTTCTGAATTGAAGTACATACATTTCAAATATTTATTTTGTCGTACAGCATAAAATGTTTTCTTGCCATTAACAAACTAGTTTTTTTAACAGTCTTAAAATAAGTTGTTTTTTTTTCAAAAAAAGAATTCGTTTTCGTTTTTTGAAACCAACAGAAACGCCCATCGCTATAACATGCCATGCTAAGCCTATCGCGGTCACAACTCATCATGAGGGTTTCTGATGAAAACACCATGTTCACTGTAAATATAAGTTTCAAATTTCGTAAATTTCTCGTCAAAATATGACTGTTCAAGGATTTTTAAATCGCCCTTTGAAGAATTTTGTAAGCTGTTGTTTCTATAGTAGTATTGCGATATTTCGGCATACTAACTAAAATAAATCCAACTCTTAAGAAAAGATCAAGGTATATATTCATGTGCCCAACACGGGTGTTTTCGATTTGTGAACACCCATAAAATTAGGCCACGAGCCGCCACTGACTAGGATTGATAATATTATTTGTTCATGTTACACGAATCAGAGTAGGAAGTGGTAGACATATCGAACAGTCAAATAATTTTATTTTGCTCTGCTTTTTTGTCTTTTGCTCATGGAAACTTTTGGGAATCTAACACAACTTTTTTCCTAAATAATTACTATCCTTTAAATTGTTTTCACTTAGGACTCAGAGCGTGGATCTAGGCCCGTCTTCAAACATAATAAAACAATGGTCGGAACAGTGGTCAAGCCGTCCGGCAGCTATGTGAGGATCATTTGCGCTGCAAACGGCAATCCAACGCCGAATATTACATGGACCAAAAATAATAAAAATATCACTCGTAATATGGGGGATGTTCTCTACAGAAAGTCGGCAATCGTCATGGAAGACGTCGTTCCCGAAGATTCAGGCCAATACCGTTGTGAAGTTTGCAACATACATGGATGCATCAACCACACAACAAAACTCTTTGTTCAAGGTAAGCTTCACCGTTAATATATATCATTGTAAAGAAAGACTCCGGAGACTCATCTAAAACTCACATGCAATATAAACAATAATAGATAGAGTTCGGTCCCGACCAATCATCACGGAAGAATATCCAAGAAATACCACGAGTCTCGTGAATGAAACCGCCGTTCTCGAGTGCAAAATTTTCGCAGATTTGGAGCCGCATGTAACATGGATCAGACATATTGCGAATGAAACTTCGATCCGAGCCTCGGAAGAGATGATTATGAATGATATGAGAAAGATTCGCGATGGTCTGGATCCAAATTACATAGTTTTTCAGGTATTCAAATTAAACAGTTTTGGCAAAGGCGTGACTTAAAAGTGGTGGTGGTGGTGGTCTTAAAATTATGATTCTAAGACTTATAGTCAAATTGAAATTGTTTTTAAGTCAATGGTTTCTGGTGAATTATCCTTCTATAGCAGATCTGGTTGTGGGTTTCTGAGCTCTCTGACTGAGTAATAAATCATTTTTTCAGATCGCGTCAAACATAAGCCGATAATTCTCAAAGAACTTAAGAATCAAACAACAAACGTGGATGGAACTGCAGAGTTTGAGTGTAACGTTCTATCCGATTTGCATCATCTGTTTCAATGGGTGAAGGGGACGTGTGTTAATTGCACTGGTACTGAGAAGCCACTTAAGGTGATGGTGGTATGGTCTTGCATGATATGTAGTCGTTACAGTTAAGATTTGTGTGAGATATTAAACTAACACCGACTTTGATCCGGAAGGATTCAAGCATGATTCAATGTTTTAAGATGTATTTTTGTGTTGTTTTGCGTATTTTCAGTGTTTTAGTGTAAATTAATTATCCTGTTAAAGTGTGGCACTATTTGTTTATTACATACTAAATTAGATCATAGTATTTTTCTTCCAAATTTCAAAAAGTACTGTATTTTTCGAAGTTGTGCAACCTGTTAACGTGTAAACTAGAAATTTATCTTGTATTAACTATCTAAGGTCATTACTGCATTCGCGTGACCTATAGGAATTAAAAGATTAACAAAAAATAAATAATATTTTTTGTCCATAATCATAGACGGATCCAGAAAAGCCACACATCCTGACAATTGTAAATGCTACACATGAAGATGAAGGATGGTATACATGTGTCGCTGCGAACAGTTTAGGTGCATCTGTAGCCAGCGCTTATCTGACTGTTTCTGATGGTAAGTACTCAAGAATCTTTAGAAACCAAATACTAATTTTTTTCTTGCAGCGTTTAAGCGATCTTTTCCTTTCGAGTGCTTTGGATTCTTCCCCACCAGAAGAATATTCTACTAATAATAGAATATTCTACGCAGAATATTCTAGTTTATCACTATACATCACAGCTTTTACATAGTTTCCAAGAAACTGACGTCATATCGCACAACCTCGGTGGCTAATTCACTGATCCACCATCATCATTGTGGCACTATGTCTAGTTTCGAACTTTGGCCTCCTCAATAAAGCACCTCCAGCCGTCTCAGTTCAATGATCACGTCCTCAATTTCAGTGCTCCCTAAATTGATCTGTTATCACTTTCACATCTACTAAGCCTTTCCAACGCTTGCGTGACTTTTTGACCGGCTTTGCCCCGCTGGCCAGTTCTTTCAGAGCCGGCCCGTTTGACGAGGCGAGCACTTTGCAATTATTGTAGTTTTATCACAGCGACACTTCCGACTCATCAGACATATTATACAACTCGTTGTATCAGATTCACCACGAATCTTCTCGCATTGGCCCGAAAATTCTACGCCATACTTTCCTTTAAAAGTATTTAGTTATTTTTCAGATGTCTGAATAAGAGTCCAGGTTTCGCTTTCGCAGCATAATCCAAGTCTAATTATTGTTTTATTGATATGGAGCTTCGTTTTTCTGTGTATACATCGAGATTTATAGATAAGGAATACTGTGAACTGAAGCTTGAGTAGCCTAGTGGGTAGAGCACTGGCTTCTTGCGTGTGGGGCCCCTGGTTCGAATCCAGGTTCGGACGAGGGTCCGCGCACCAAGCTTTGAGTTCACCTAGCTCTGATTAGGTACCTGATTTAAATCAGGGGTAAAGTGAGTCGTGGAACTAATCACTCCACACTCGTATCCACAATGATTAAAAAAAAAATTGTAATGAAGCTCTACCAGCTTCAACCCCTAGACCCGTACGAGGGTTGTCGCGGGATTGCTTTGCTTTTTAATACTGTGAACTTGATTTCGGCAAGTTCATTCCTATCCTTCTCTAGGGGTAATAGTCACATTTTATTCTTCTTCATGGCACCCTTTTTCTTAATTAATTCTTAATTTTTATTTTGTACTTGTTAATTTGGAGACCAACTTTTTTTGTCGGTTTCTTCTAGAGCTATAAATATTACCTTACCGTTGTTGAAGGAACGCGAATCTATTTGCGTTGTCTCGAATAATAGAGTTCTCCTAGTGCCACCGGAGATTTTTCTGATGACATACCTATGTGCTAAGTTAAATATTACAGGAGCTAACCCATCCCTCCCGTTGTAACTTTGTATTCTTAGGAATCGAGTGAGTTATATTATTCTCACTCAGCACTTGCGATGTTGAGTTTGTTTGACCGCAAATATTTGGCCAGTCGTCCATGTCTAAAACAGCCTTGATCTTCGTCGAAGATTTTGTCAGCGTGATTAGGTCCCAAATTTCAAAGTCTTTGTCAACAGGTTATACGACGTACAAAGTAGTAAGATTTTTCTGTACTTTTCGCAACGCAGTTTATCTCCTTTTGTGAATATGGCATGTACATTTTCACCATTCATCTGGCATTGTTTTTTCTCCCAAATTCTAACGACCAACCTATTAAATGCACTTAAAACATTCATCTCGCTTACTATCAGGAGTTCCGCAAGGATCCCTTCGATATCCAGTGCTTTATTAGATTTCAAGCTGTTCCGGGCCTGTCTGACTGCATCTAATGTAAGGGGTGTTACAAGGCGCTGTCATCGTATAAGTTGATGAATAATGAAGATTCCGAGTGTGTGGATACATTTCTGATTAATTCCTGCTGAAAGTAGGGCGTTTGAATCTCTTTCACCTGTGCTAAGTCGCTTATCATGCTTCCATCAGTAGCTCTGCATAAGCTAGTGCGTGGTTTAAAGCGTTGTGTTAAGTGCCTCACTACTTTGTACGCTTGTCGATTGCTATTAACCATAAATTTGTCACCCATGCTATTTGACACATAGTAAAAATACTGCCGTTTCTTACTTCTAGTTTTTTTATTAGCTACACGCTGAAAACCATCATATTTTTCCCTCCTTGGTCTTGTCGATCGTTCTATGAGGATTTCACAGGCAGTATTCTTTTCGTTCAGCGCAGTTTGACAGTCCTCAGTGAGCCATTTGGTTCCGTCGTACCGAAATGTTTATTCCGCTATCTTTAATACTAGTGCAGACTTCTTTATAGACATGGTGCTAAGCATGGAAGCTAGTTCAATTTGTGTCCTCAGCTTCTACTGTTTTATTTCGAAGCTTGTTGACATCGAACTTGCGTCTTCACCTTGCTCTAGTTCCATATGTGGACAAAATTCTAGTCAAGACCCGATGACTAGATAGCGGTCGGAATCGCAGTTTGCCACGCGGAAAGAGCGCATATGCAGAATGAAAACATCCCACCTCTTTTGAATAAGAATTTGATGGATATGATTAAAGGTGCGGCCTTCCGGGGATCACCATGTCCTTTGATGGTATTTTTGACACGGGAAACAAGTGGAGCTCACGATAAAATCCATGCTTCCCGCAAAGTCGACAAAGCATTGTCCATTGTTGTTGCAGGAATCGTGAATGGTCAGTAGTTCCGCGATGTGTTATCTCCTGTCTCACTTTTGCGTTGAAAGCTTCCAGCAGGACTTTCACGTGATTTGATGGAAGACAATCTTGAGACCTTTCCAGAATGTTATAAAAATTATCTTTCACTGCCCCATTCCTATGTTATGTGGCATCATTTTGCGTGTTTGAACTATTCATTAAAAATATTACACATAAAAACTGCTCTGCAAAGACAGCGTCTTCGTCACATGAGATATGCAGTGCTTTCAAGAGAGTCGTAGTTTTTACATCTTGTGAAGGTGTAACCTTGTCAAGGTTTTGATGAGGTATTCATCTTACATATTCATCTGTTCCGGAGAATTTTCGATTCATGGATTGGAAATTGTCCTTCACCCTCATCGGCGCTACAACTGTGGTCCGGTCCTGGCCATCGGCCTCGACCGCGAGCCGATGTCATCCAATTGGGCACCCTTAAATTAAACTCCGAGCGTCCTGGTTAACGCCATCACTCCAGCGCAGGTAAGGTTTCCCACGCTGTTGTCTGCCGTAAAATCTGCCACGGAGGGTTTTCCGAGCCTGATCCTCTTCGCTCATTCGAGCTAGGTATCTTGCCCACCGATCTTTATCTTCCTAATTATATCTGCTTCTAGGTAGATAGCGTACAACTCGTGGTTGTATCGTCTCCAGAATCGCCCTTCTTCACATATGGGGCCAACGATTCTTCGCAAGACTGCCCTCTCGAACACGGCTAAGAGGTAAGAGTGCCTTTTGATGAGCACCCAAGTCTCATCTTCATCTTTGATCTTTGATATTCAGGTGAGATTTCGGGATTTGAAGAGCCTTCCCAGATTGTAGTAGGCTTTGATGGATTTAAGAAGCCGCCTGCGTATTTCTTTCTGCATGTTGTTATCGGTGGCTACAATTGACTCACGATAGTTGAAGGGTGGTACTACTTCAAATTCATGCCCAACTACCCTGAAGGTTTGACCAACTCCAGATGTTCTTCTTACAGATGCTACCACCATGTACTTAGTCTTTCCTTCATTTAGCATCCCCAGTTTTTGTGCCGCTTGCCCGATCTGGATGAAGGATTCTCGTACAGCTAGTTCTGATCTTCCAATTATGTCCATGTCATCTGCAGAAACCTATATCTGGTAGGACTTGGTGACGATTGTCCCTCTCAGTGACGTGCTAGAGACTTAGATTGCTTTCTCCAATGTCAAGGTGAATAGTAGGCAGGTCAGACCATACCTTTGTCGGAACCCATTAAAGATGTTGAACGGTCTTGATAGCAATCCGGCTATTTTAACTTGGCTTGTTACATTGGTCATGGTCAAGCTACACGTGTCAGTTTGTTTGGGATGCCAAATTCTCTCATGGCTTTATACAGTTCTACCCTGGCTATGCTATCATAGGCGGCCTTAAAGCTTATAAATAGATGGTACAGTGGAATGTCTAGTTCCCGGTATTTTGCCATCGCCTGCCTGAGAGTAATTGATTTGATCAATTTTTGATTCACCTGGGATGAAGCGACATTGATATTGTCCGATGGTGGCTTTAGCGCATGGGGCTATCCGTTCTTGCAGGACAGATGAGAGTATCTTATAGAAGGTGCTCAACAATGGTATACCCCTGTAGTTGCTGCACATTTTTACATCTCCTTTGCGCCAGTCTTCTCGGATCTCTATAATTTCATGAATTGCTTGGTGTGATGTGGGCCCTCCATATTTAATCAGCTCAGCTTGCGCGCCGTCGGCTCCAGGGGCTTTGTTAAATTTCAGGCGACTTATGGCTCTTCGTACCTCTTCTTCCGATGGGGGAAATACCCAGACGGAAAGAAAACGCTTAAGGAGACTTAAAAGTTTATCTACAAATAGGACGATTAGGGACTATTTTCCTCAGTCGAAGAAACATCGCTGAAGAAGGCTATAAGTGATAGCCGAAATACTGGTATACGGATTTTTGAAAAATAAATTGGTAGAAATAAAGGAAACGAGTTCGACTTTTCATTTTATTGTATAATTTCTACCTAAACGCTCGCCAAACAATTTTTTGTTTGATTATATTTGTTCAAAGACTGCCACGTTGTTTGGAGTGAGACTTCAACACACACAATTAGTCCATTTTATCGATTGTCCAAATTCGCCCTACTATTTTTCCACACACGGTCGAGCCAAAACAAAAGCCCGAGGGCCTGAGTCCATGGACTTTGGATTGATTGGAAATCTAAATTGGTTGTTTCAGTTCATGAGTCCATCCAAGTTCTCCCACACACGGTGAGATTTTGGCCTGGCCTCAGGCCATTTGGACTGATGGACTGCTCGTGAGTGGGGGCCTTTAAAGCCGATGATGGTGGACTTCATTTTGACTGACGAGAAAGCCTACCCCGAGCACAAGGATTTTCGGATGACGGCTGTAGTATAATTCATATTCTTACATTTGTAAAACACCATTCCTGTCCTTCTGATCTTTTGTTTTGCTGTTATATCAACCTTATATTGAGACACGGCATCGGCTAGCTGCTGAGCAGTTCGAGGTCTGTAGAGCGATCTAACGTTCCATGAGAAAATTTTCAAATAGTTTAGCCGTTTTCGTTCGCGTGCTCGTCATTGTAGTATCAATCCGATTCCGAGGCTTGTTGATGGTTTCTAGATAACCGCTTCGGAAAGCATTTTACTGGAGAAGTAATCGGTCTCTCGCCAACCTTTCTTGGGAGGGACTAGCCTGATAATATTCGGCAACCTTTTCTGAAAAGAAAAATGCAGGCTATAGTTACGGCACGTGCGTATATTCATATACTACATGTTATTCCCCTTATCCGACTGGTAGCTTCGACTGATGGAAACTGTTACCAAATTTATACTAGCAAGTCTTAAATTTCAATTTTGAAGCTAAAACTTAGTATTTACGATTACATTATACATAGGCTTAAATTAGTTTTTGAGCGGATTTGGCAGTAAGCGGCGTCGGACAAATGTCACAGAATTCAATCACACTCTGTACCTTTGCTTAGTCTTGGCCAGAAAAAAGATAGCTTCTAGTTAGCGAATTATTTGTCTTTGTCATACTCTTATGTGAATGTATGAAACAATCCAAGAATATATATTCCTTTATTCCCTAAATTTGCATAGTAGGTATGACTACTATGAAACCTCATAATACGCCTTTTCTTCTATCGGTAATTTATTTAATTTATTAAATATTTATTTATTTAATTCGTTTCAATAAAATCGATTATTCTACTACTTATTACATATCTACATTTGATTTTAGTTCGGTTGGACTATCTAGACGCTAGAGGATAGCATTTGATGAAGTACACTATTTATTCTGTTGCGTTCTTAGTTTCCGGCGTCTGACTCAACTCCTTTTAATGTAGGAGAATCTGTAGCACTTTTTAACATGAACATTTATATAATTTGACACACCTTTAACCCAAAATGTCACCCACAGCGTTTCATTTTCTCTAAAAATAGTATTAACATGATTGGCAAAAAAATTTAAACGTACACGCTAAACTTCATATCCAGACATTATTCTTCAAATATTTGACTTATTTTGCCGTTGTTCTTCTTATCGAATCAAATTAATTTCTACATCCTGAAAGTCTTATTCAATTTTGTAATAACAGTTCGGAAAAATAATAAACTCTCCAACTTCAATATTTTTCCCAATTGCAGAGATAATTGCCAACGAAGTGACCTACCATGCGACGATCCGAAGTCAATGGATTAAAGGCGGAATTGCATTCTGCATTCTCCTAATTTCATTCACAACGTTCATTATGTGTATATTGCGTAAGTGGCGACACGACAAGCTAATAAAGCATCGCATGGAAACTGTTCATCAGTGGACGAAGAAGGTGGTAATCTATAAACCTACTCCGGAAGGTGGCACATCTGACGAAATGATCATGCCTATCATCAAAATTAAGAAACAACGAACGACACTTCTCCAAAGTAGCAACTGTGACCCAGCACCATTCAACGAATATGAATTTCCGCTTGACTCGACATGGGAAATACCTCGACATCAGCTGGTTTTGGGGACAACGTTGGGAGAGGGAGCTTTCGGACGTGTAGTTATGGCGAAAGCGATGGGGATCGAAGGATCCGGCAAATCAACAATAGTCGCCGTGAAAATGGTCAAAGAAGGACACACTGATGCCGATATGGCATGTTTAGTTCGGGAAATGGAGGTCATGAAAATGATTGGTAAACACAAGAACATCATTAACTTGCTAGGATGCTGCAGTCAAGATGGCCCACTTTATGTTATTGTTGAGTACGCGCCACATGGAAATCTGAAAGATTTCTTGAAAGCCAACAAGCTAATACAGCACGAAGACTTTCAGTATAACGATAAGGAGCCAAAAATATTAACGCAAAAAGATCTCATTTCTTTTGCGTATCAAGTCGCTAGAGGAATGGAGTATTTGGCGTCAAGACGAGTAAGTATTGCAAAATCGGGTCTTCACGTGTAATGTTTACATCATTTTAATATTTTTAGTGCATACATCGTGATTTGGCTGCGAGAAATGTTTTGGTGAGCGACGATTACGTAATGAAAATCGCCGATTTCGGTCTCGCTAGAGACATTCAAGATACAGACTATTATCGAAAAAATACAAATGGCCGCCTTCCAATTAAATGGATGGCTCCGGAATCATTACAAGATAAATTCTACGACACAAAAAGTGACGTGTATGTATTTTACAATTCATTCTGTAATTTTGTTCGTTTAATTGAAATTTTTATACATTACAGGTGGTCTTTTGGTGTCCTTTTGTGGGAAATAATGACTTTTGGAGAACAACCGTACCCGAAAGTCACTGCGGAAGAGTTATATGGATATCTTTTAGAAGGAAATAGAATGGAAAAGCCGTCAAGATGTTCTTTAAATATGTAAGTCGATTAATATTATATTTAATTTACGACCTATTTCAACATACCATTATAGCAACAGGTATTAGCATGTAATTCGTTTTTTTTACAAGAGTCTCTTATACGTTTAACTTTATTCCATTTATCTTCTTACTGGGTGTGTTGCAAACAATTTAACGCGCAAATAAATTGAAATACATCAGCAATGGAACCATTCTTGTTTTCTGGCGACAGAATTGAGTCAAGTCAGTTACGCTAACTGTTCTGCTAGTTGATAAAATTAACTTTAGCTAGAAAGATTGAAGGTAGGAAGATCTTCTGTTGAAGTTTTCCCCGAATCAACATAGCTTGAAATTATAATTTTTACTCAAGAAAAGAAATTAACTGAGGCAGATTGTCACGGCTACAAGCCGTCGACAAAGTCTAGCTTGAAAGATCTATCTTCAAAATCTAATCAGTGTTTCTGAAAAGCTTCCTTGGAATACTTGCCCAACCGAAACAAAATTTCAGATTTATTTACTCAATCTTCATTTCAGATTTATTTACTCAATCTACTTCTGAATATGAAACATATGCTGGTGTACCTCAGCGAAGTGTAATAATAAGTGACAAAACGACCAATAAGTGACAAAACAACTACAGGTGCCTTTTTCGGATGACTGCCTTTTTATGCATTGACACTTATCCATTTGTGGCATGCCGAACATTTCAAGACCGAATCTCACATTTAGAACAAAAGCTTGAAAGATGGAGGATCAAAGCGTACGAAAACAAATGCATCTATGCTACTTTTCCATTGCTAGAAGCAACTTTTCCTCCAGTTTGTAGCGATACAACAAGGTACCGACAGCCAATCAGAAAGAGACGCACAGGAACCATTTATTTCCCGTGATGAACTGCACAATAGCCCATAATTCGACAAAGGATAGAGGGGAACTGTACAATACCCCTTAATTCTAAAAAGGATTTAGAAGTCGGTAGCTCTGCCCGCTAAGGCGCCAGTGAAAAGCAGCGATCTACTGGCTGCGAGTTCTAATCTCACCGCATGCTCATGGTTATATTTGTTCGTCTTATGTTGTCTTAATAGTCGGTGACTGGGCATATTACCAGCGCCTAACTAATCAAGTGTGACATGATAGCTTTAGGGATGACTGGGTATAACATCAGCACTTCACAAGAATAATGTGTGGTACCTAAAGAATAGTTAAATTAATTGTAATTGGCTTCTCTCATATGTCTTCATACCGCCATAGCTAAGCATTCACGTTAGAATCCGCTGAGCATGGGCTTTATCATAGAAAAAAAAACAATCACACTTGAGAAGAAGGTTCTTATGTAGTTTAATCCTGAATTTTCCTGTTTCGTTTTAGAAGTTATTAGTGTCCTCGGTATTCATGGGGTCACTGTTAGGTTAGGTTAGGTTAGGTTAGTGAAGAGGGCTGCCGGGAACGCGGCCAGCATTAGGCCACCAGTTTGGGCCCATTTGCCACCCTCATAGACACTCACACGCATTCACACTTAAAGCCATGGCAGTGGCGGGATTCGAACCCGCAGGCCCCGTAACACGCCGCTTTTCGACCTGACGCCTTAGCGAGCAGAACTACCGGGCTCCCTTGAGGTCACTGTTACTGTTATACATTTAAATTTATAGTAACCAAAAGTTTAAACAAAGAAGAGCTAAGAACGTGTTACTTGTGGCTCTCTATTCATGTCTTGTAATGGCTTGCCCTAAATGGGCTGCGATTTTGCCGAGGCACATGTGCCTTAGGGTAAGGTCAAGTTGGGGCGACGAAAGCATCGAGTCACGCATCTCTTTGCAATCGTTCATATATACATCCATGTCGAAACAGCGACCAAAGCATCAATGCAATAATAACGACAAGATTGATCTAAACCGATTTCTGATCGAAGACAGCGTTGAGTCACGAAATCGGTTTGCATCGATCTCGTCGCTACTTTCGCTTTGACGTTTTGGTCGCTGCTTCAATATGGAAATAAATGAACGATTGCAGTGCGCGGCTTGACTACCCAATCTCGTCACTACGACATAACCGTACCCATAGAAGTGGATGAATAATTTCAGCTCGCTGCTTGATTCAACTTGGCCGTACCGTAAGCTAATGACGTGACGGTCTTGGATGACCATCTATGTGAAACTATAGGACATGCTGGTTGCCTTCTAGCTCGATTCCGGAGATGTGAGGATTGTTTTTATACTGTGAAGGCTAGCCCTGATCAAGAGTTACTTCATTGTCAGATGAACCAAGTGTCAAAAACTCAATAAGAAGGAAGAAAATACAGAGGTCACCATCGCGGATTCAAGCTTCCTATGAAGCCATCACGACGCTATAACGCGGTGGAAAGTGAGCCAGGGGTTGAACATTCGCAAAGAAAAGACGCGCGAATGTACTCTAGTTTATTTGAACCATAAGCGCTCAACAGCCAAGAGTTTACTCTATTTCATGGTACTCGCGGTTGCCGACAATAGCTATCAGCAATTGAATTGAATTTTCCTTGGAGTAATTTGTGTATTTATAACCAAGCTTACTGAATAATTTACATAGCATTTAAAGTCTTGCGGCAAAACTATTTTAGGCTCTCAAAACTATGCAGGCTCTTATGTATAATTATACTATAATTACACGACTTGTACAAAAATTAGGACCTTCTTGGCAAAATATTTTCGTACAACTATTTTGAACTATGGTTAAATCTAACTTATGCCTAACTAATAGCTAAATAACCTAGCTTACCTAAAACCAACCCCAACGATTAGGGCGGGCCCTAATCGTTGAGAGGTCTATGCATTCGTAAAGCGTGCGCATGAGCCGAACGGATGAATGGTTCGAGGATCTGATTATTCTGCTCTGATGTCCATCTGTCCGTACGTAAAATTTCGTAGACAATTCTACAATCGGACTGGGTTCTAGAATCGAATTGTGGCTTCGGACCATTATCGCGCTAAAAGAGTGCGTTATCTAGCCACTTTTTAGCTAATGGGTTGTAAAAACCTACCAGTACAGAATAATAACTCTGCCATAGTAGTCTTGGATTAGATAATCGAGGATGGTGATGCATGGAGTGATGCATGGTGATGCAAGATTGGCCGAATGAGAGTTTGGTAGCAAATAATTACCAAATATTTTATCGGGCCATCTTGAAATATCGGATTTAGAAACTGTGATTTTATTTCCAACTTAGCGCTTAAACTTCACTGTCAGGAGTAGTAATAGTGGTGCTGTAGCATTAGGAGTAAACATAGAGTTTTTGAACGAGCCAGCGAGCTTTTTAACCTTGCTGCGAGCAGTTTCAGATCCCCGATACTTTGATGGATTGCGAAATACATGAAATTGTGTCTTACTGCTTTTTGGTTTGGTGCTCCATATGTCAAAATAAAATTTCAACTCAACAAAATAGCACTCTAGATTCCTCGCTGCTATCAGCGGGTCTTGGCTCGACTCGAATAAACGCATGTCAGCTATATATTGGAGGACTTTAAATTGAGATTGCTCCACTGGAATCAGCAGGTTAGTGGTGAAGAAAGTGCAAAAACAGATCCTGCGATAGAATCTTGTGGCACTTCTGATATATCAAATCCTTTAATTGAATTGATCTCCATTAACTTTAACTTAGAATAGTCTGTTGAGAAGGAAGGTTACAGCGAGTTGTATAACCTCTTTGAGAAATTGATCAGCTAGAAAAGAAGGCCTTTGTGCCATACAGAGTCGAAAGCTTTTTAAGCTATCAACAAAAGAATTCAAATCAATTAAGGGTGAACGATCTCAACAGACCGAAGTACGCTCGTGACTGACTAGCTGCAACACCTAGAAAGAAAAAAAAACCAAACACTCACCTTATAGCGAGTGCAACCTGGCCCAAGCTGTAGAGATATAACACTTAATACAAAATTAAATAAATTTAGCATAAGCTTACGTTTATCCAGGTATGTGGCTGTTAAGGTTTTTACCCGCTACTCTGATCAATTCCGTTTCCCTCCTCTACGCGGATGACCTTAAGCTTCTACGTACTGTTTCTTCTTATGAAGACTGCCTGCTTCTTCAACCAGACCTTACTGTTTTGAGTGATTGATGTGCTGCTAACTCTCTTTCCCTAAATATTCCTAAATGTGTAGCTATGTCCTATACTAACAAACCAATTGCTATTCACTTTGATTATACCCTCTCCAGTATTATGTTGCTGCATGTAGACCAACATAAGGATCTTGGCGTTATCTTTGATCCTCGTCTGAATTTTGATCTGCACGTTCAATTCATTTCATCGAAAGCGTCAAGAGTGGTAGAATTCGTTCTTCGTTGTTTTCGTTGCTCCTTTAACCCTAGAATGGTACCGATGAGTAAATTTTACTCACATAGGGTATATATTTCGTCGCGCACCAGCCGACTGCCATGAGGCTAGAAGTTATATAATCTTTTTATGTCTAATGATAAAATAAAAACTCTAGCGCACCTGAACCGCTAGAAACACTAATGTTCGAAGAACAGTAGAAGAATCGAGCAGGTTTTGAGTGCATATTCCACCACATGTGCTGCTTATTACGGCCAAACTGTTTCAAATGCCACGTGTTACTTTCGTCTCAAGAATGCATTATAACTCATATGGTGGAAGGTTTCAGATATTACCACTGGCATGAATTTCAACGTTTATGAGAGCAAAACACGGGTTAATTATATTCGTTATCAGTTGCTTATTTCACATAATTTTGAAAGCAGCATCTCATATAACATCAATGAAGAAAATGCTCAGTGCCTGCAGCACTGTAACTGAAGTTGGTGTTTGGGGCTGCGATCCAAAAAAATTGCAGAACTTTGCGAATTGTAACATCGGTTATTTATTTTCATTGTAAATGTTTCCGGTATGTATACTAACTGTAAGCATTTATTGATACAAAAGTAGCACAACCGACTCGTGCTGGCAACCTTTCGCCAGTATCAAAGCCAAAAATATATCAAATCTGCTTCACGTTGTTTAATTACATTCGAAGTTATAGGAGTATAAAGAAATTTAGGGTTACCTGCAGCGAGTTTTTTCAAATGATCGAAAGCTTAATATTTGCTGTTTATTGTCACTACAATATCATTACCATTTGAAAATTCTACGATAAAACCGCTTAATAAAGATATTGCAATTAAACACAAAACCAACAATAGCTGGCAACCCTATTGTGGCTTTTCAACCAAATTTGGCCTGAATAATGTTTATGACAGGTTTCATTAATTGTATGAAATTCGTATTGATTTCATGACTGCACTGGAAGTTATAGTGCAAAAAGTTTCATTTTCCTGAGCGAATTTTCAAAACCAAAGACACAAAAATTACCATAGCTGGCAGCACTAATCAAATTTTTCAACCAAATTTCCACCCAACAGAGATTAGAGTTAGGTTTAGCTACTGTGCCAATTTCATGAAAATCTGGTAACTTATTCACATTTCATAGGGCAAGAAGCAGTTTGTTTTCTTTGTAATTTTTCAAGATGGCACCACTGGCACAGACTTGCGCACAATTCAAAATCGCTTCTATCAAATCTGGTCTTACTTAAGTCCAATGCATTCTGCAAATTTTAGCTGTATCTGATTATTGGTTCGTGAGTTTCCGTGAATAGAAGTTTTTGATGCTAAAAATATAGGTTAACTGGGAGAGGGTTACCGTTCTTGTCCGACATGGAATTTCCAAAGTTTTATTTTGAACGTGTAGATATAACATAAGATTTATATACAGATTGATTTTATTGTAAGAAACGGACATTTTTTTGAATATTCGATGGTTTGAATGTTTTCACTTCCAAATTTTTTTTTTCAAAATGAAGACACCAAAATTATCATAGCTGGCAGCTCCAACCGAATTTTTCAACCAAATTTCTACCAAACGTGGCTTAAAGTAAGGTCCAGCAATTGTGTGAGTTTCGTCAAAATCGAACGATTCAATCAGAATTTATAGGGCTAAAAACAGTTATCTTTTTTAGTGGTTTTTCAAGATGGCACCACTGGCACAGAATCGCCCGAATTTCAAAATCACTTCTATCAGACCTGGTCCTATTTAAGACCAATACATTCTGCAAATTTCAATTCATTCTGCTCATCGGATCGTGAGTTTCCGTGAACAGAAGTTTTTGATGCTAAAAATATAGGTAAATTGGGCAAGGGTTACCAGGCGTGCCCGTTATACCATATCTTTTTTTTTTTTTTGGTTATGTAAACAAAGCACAAGATTTATATATGAGTGGCTTTTTTTTGAAGAAACGGCATTTTTTCAAGAGAGACGATGATTTGGAGGTTTTCACTTTCGTTGCCTGCCCTAGCTACAGGGTTGCCAGCACGCTCATTTAAAGCTACACAAATCTACAACTAAATAATATCAATATGTCCTGAAAATTTCGTAATGATTGAATAGCTCTGTCAAAAGTTATCGAAATTTAAAAATTTTTAAATTTTCCCGTCCTCTTTTTAGGCACCCAGCGCACACATAGGGTTAAAAAATTCCAAAGCATTATCCGAGTCATATGTAAAACACGTTAGAAATTTATTTCGTTAACTTTATTTTTGCGAAAATTATTTGTGCACGAAATAATAGGTATATTAAAAATATCACTTAAATGGCCGCCGGCGCCAAAAGGTTAACAATAACTGACATTTAAAGAGACCTGGACCTATTCTGCATATACACCAATGTATCCTGAAAGTTTCAGCTCAATCGGATGGCGCGTTCCCGAGATTATCTCACTGAAATTTTTTGATGATATATATATATATATATATAAAGAAATATGAATTTTTGGCCGAATCGATTTTAATACTAATGTTCTTCGAACATTAGTTAAAATGTACATAATACTATTGTTGCCATGTTTTTAGTAAAAACATGTACCTAAAATCATCCAAAAATTTACCGTACCATTCTAGGGTTAATATCTCAACTTGTGTCCGTCTATTAACGTCGTTAGTACGTAGCATACTAGAATACTACTCGCAAGTGTGGTCTTCTGTCCAACGTTAGTTTACTCGTTGTCTTCTGTATAAGTTTAATTTCCTCTACTGTCCTTACAATGAACGCCTAAAATTTATAAACTTTTTCCGGTTATACGTCCGCAGATTGTTCCTTGATGAATGTTTCCTGTACAAGATTTATGTTGGCCTTTCTTCTATTAATATTCCTGTTTCCGATTTTATTTATTTATTTACATTCAACAGATAAAATCCAATTACTGAATATAGAAAAAATAAAATACAAATAATTCACTAACGAAAGAATGAAAAAATGAACAAAATAATAATGAGATGATAATGATACAAAATAAAGAACAATAATAAACAAAAAAGTACAAATTCAAAATAAGAAAAATAAAGAAAAAAAAAAGAAAAGGAAAAAATACTACATTGAATTAGTAGTAAGTAAAACATTATTTTTCAGAAAAGTTTTAAAGGCATATAATGTCGGCAGTAGAGGACCAAACTGTAGATCATTATGTTGCCTCAGTAATCTTAACAGCGGAGAATAAAAAAAGATATCAGTGCGCACACTAAACTCAAACGAAGAGCGGGTGCCATGCACTGCAACACGGACAGAAACGTGGCTACTGATGCCGGAATCTACCAACCTATGAAACAATTTGAAGAGTAGGCACTCATCCAGGAAAAGTCTTCGTGATTCGAGGGAAGAGAGATGAAGGAACGACAGACGATTACTATAAGGACGGTAAGGAAGCTGAAATTTATAAAACAGAGTGCGAGTAAATCTGCGTTGAACCAACTCCAACGCAGTATTTAAGTAGACAAAACGAGGACACCAAACTTGATAGCAATATTCAAGGATACTACGTACAAAGGAGAGGAAAAGGTGTACACAGGTGGAAATATTAACGAAAGCTTTAGAGGATCTAATAATAAAACCGGATAATTTAGAGCCCCTGGCAGTAATATAAGAAATATGCTTATCAAATTTGAGCTTAGGATCAAACATTACGCCAAGATCTCTAAAATTATCAACGACATTAAGAGGATAGCCACAAACAGAGTAGGAGAACATCAAAGGTGAAATTTTCAAAGAGAAAGACATTTTGTGACATTTCACGATGTTCAAAGTGAGAGCATTGGCAGCGCACCAAATCTGTTGAGATCGTTTTGTAAAACCATACAGTCATCTTGTGACTCAATCACTCGAAATGTCTTGAAATCGTCGGCATACAAAAGACAAGAAGAATGGATTAAAGGAGGCAGATCGTTTATGAACAAAAGAAAGAGAAGAGGACCAAGGATAGACCCTTGCGGAACACCTGATGCAGGATAAAAAGGAATTGAAGAGGAGGAATTAACAGTTACAATACAGGTACGGTCGAGGATGTAAGAGTTAAACCAGGAAAGAAGAGGACCAGCAATGCCATCGTACCTTAGCTTTTGAAGAAGGAGGTTATGGTTGACGGAGTCAAAGGCTTTGGAAAAGTCGGTATAAAGTACATCAACCTGCTTTTGATGGTCAAGAGCGGATGCGACCGCGTGTGTGAAGGAAAGAAGGTTAGTTAAAGTGGATTTACCTTTAACAAAACCATGCTGCTCATGAGCGAGAGTAGGCTGCATAAAGGAGTAGACTCGCTTGTAAACCACTTTTTCAAGGATCTTGCTAAAGCAAGGAACAAGGGAAATGGGACGGTAGTTTGATATGCATGTACGATCACCGGCTTTATGTACAGGAAAGATGTTGGGAATTTTCCAGCGAGAAGGAAAAAAGCCAGAAGATATACTTAAGTTGAACAAGATAGAAAGAGGGTCGCACAGAGATGATGAAAGAAATTTAACCAGGATGTTTGGAATACCGTCGGAACCACTACCGGTATTGGCAGCTGTATCACCCAAGTGCATACCATTGGGGATACTAGGACAATTTTTCATGGAACGGATGAATGACCAAAAGGATTTCGGGTGATTGGTTCTAATTGATGCTTACACGCCAGCAATGTAGGAGCGCATCGCATGTCTGACAACTTCTTTCGCTTTAGAGCGAAGATCCTTATACAAAAGAAGGTCAACAGGTAAACCTGATCTTTTATATAAGTAATGAGCTGCATTTCTGGCTTGAAGTGCGGCTGAAACTTCACTGCTAAACCATGGAGCATCGTTCGGTTTATTAGGACGATTAGTTGGTGTGAATAGTGGAATAAGTTAGATAGGAAATTATTCAACTTGCACAAAGCATGATCAACGTCAAGGCCACGAAAAAAAGAAAACCAGTTAGTTCTATTTATTTCAATCCCCATGCCGGTGAAACCAGCCCTGTGAAAGTTGAAACGTATTAAGGATGGGATTTTATTCCTCATAGAACGAATATTAGAAATTTCCAGAATAAGAAGGGGTGATGAGAATCAGGAGGAACATAAGGAAAGAGAGCAGCGCTTAAAGAAAGTGATGTTTTTGGGAGATTGCACAAAGTGAGATCCAGAATTCTATTGCTGGCATTTGGTATATTATTGAGCTGAGAGAGGGAACAAAGTGAAAGAAACGAAGACGTTATTAAAGAAACACTACTATTCGAGATGATAACCGAGTGATCAGCATCCCAATCTAGAGTAGGGAGATTAAAATCACCACATAGCAGAACGTAAGCGGTGGGAAAATGACTGTTGAGGTAAGAAGAGAATTCCGCCAGGAATTGTTGATAAATCGACAGAGAAAGGTTGCAGGGGATGTATATTGAAGAAACGACTAAGGTTTTGGCAGAAGGCAAGGAAATACGCACAAAAATACACTCAACAGGAGAACAGAGAGGAATATTACGACAGAGTGGTCCGTTTTTTTTTTTTTTTTTTTTTTTTTCGTCGTTGGAAGGTGGAAATCTTCCAGAAGATGCTTCAGGGCTCCTGCCCTGGAACATGCCGGATTCTTACCGACTAAAACCACCTCCTTCTTCTTCCGCACTCCCCCACGGGACTACTTATTCAGCATTACTTCGTGGGGGTGGATCAGCCATTAGCTGCTTCTACGCATCCTTTCTTCTTCCTTCTTTCTGTCCCTTTCCGCGTCACGCAGTTTGCGGTGAATATTTTTTAGCGTTTTTTCGACGGCATTCCACGCAGTTTGGGATTTCAGCATGCAGCTCACGATATTTACCGCTGATATTCTTGTGCCTAGTTCCGTCTCTAGGCTACTTCTACATACATCAAAGCGGGGACAGGTGAACATAACGTGTTCCGCATCCTCGGGTACATTTTTGCAGGCTGGACAGTCCGGTGAGGTGTCGAGTCCAAAGCGATGCAGATAATACCGATAACCGCCATGTCCGCTCAAGAATTGGGTTAGGTCATAGCTTGTTTCTCCGTGGCTTCTTGAAACCCATTGCGCAACGTTGGGGATTAATTTGTACGTCCAACGTCCGTTTTGCGCCTCTTCCCAGTTACTCTGCCATGAGCGCATTGACACTAGCCTTTGAATCTCTCGCGTGCTCGCTGTCCGTGCTTCGTTTTTATAGAGTCGAAGCGCTTCATCCGCAACAATTTCGATGGGCAGCATACTGGCTATAACACACGTTGCCTCATAGGACGTTGTTCGAAAGGCACAGCAAGTTCGAAGTGCAATCAGTCGGTAGGCTGCTTGCATTTTTCGGCGATTCGATTTTATGTGTAGCGCTGGTGCCCACACTGGTGCTGCGTACATTAGAATAGAGGTCACCACTCTTGAAATCAAAAGCCTTCGGGTTTGCTTCGGGCCGCCAATATTGGGTAGCATTCTAGCGAGTGCTGAACCGACAACGGATGCCTTCTTACCAGCTTTCTCCAGATGAGGTTTGAAGCTCAGTCTGCTGTCGATAGTTACGCCTAGGTATTTAATAGCAGGCTGCGAGGTAATTATACAGTCACCAACCTTTATTCGTACTACTGGTAGTTTCCTCCGCTTCGTGATTAGTACCATTTCCGTCTTATGGTCGGCTAGTTTGAGCCCAGCGCAACTAAGCCATGATTTAACAGCCCAGATTGCTTCGGTTGCGTAAATTTCGACCTCTTCAAGGTGACGGGTTGGAATCACGATGCCAATATCGTCGGCGAAGCCTACCACCACCACGTTTCTGGGTACTCGTAGCCTTAGTATCCCGTCGTACATTACGTTCCAGAGTAGGGGGCCAAGAACAGATCCCTGTGGTACTCCCGCCGTTACTAGGTAGAGTTTTGGTCCTTCGTCTGAGTCGTAGCGTAATGTTCTTTCCTTGAAGTAGTTGACGATTATAGATGCCAAATAGCGTGACACTCCATTATCGACCAGAGCGGCTATAATACGGCTCCACCTCGCAGAGTTGAAGGCGTTCTTTACGTCTAACGTGACCACGGCGCAGCATCCTCCTTTACCCCTCGCGTTCATTGCCATGTCTGACACCATTCTGACAGCGTCCACAGTTGATCGCCCTTTCCGAAAACCGAATTGTCGATCCGATAGTCCGTTTTTACTTTCGATTTCTGACAGCAATCGTTCGTATATCACTCGCTCGAAAATCTTCCCCATCGTATTCAGCAGGCATATTGGCCTATAAGATGATGCCTCCCTAATAGGTTTATCCTGCTTGGGCAGGAGCACCAGTTTCTGCTGCTTCCATTGCTTGGGAAAAACGCCTTCCCGTAGGCACGTTGTGAAAGTATCAGCGAAGACATTTGGCATCCCTTTTACCGCCAGCTTAAGTGCTTTGTTCGGTATCGCATCCAATCCGGGCGCTTTTTCGTCGCCGATTTTGCGTATGGCTGCCAATACTTCTTCTCTGCTTACCGCCGGCACGTTTTGAGAGTCTACCTGTATTACCGGTAGGCTATCGTCTCGGTTCTGTGGGAATAACGTTGTGACTATTTCCTGGAGCATCTTCGGACACTTTATTTGAGGAGAATTCTTTTGCTTTATTTTAGTCATAACGGCTTTGTACGCTCCACCCCATGGATCGGAATCGGCCTCGTTACACAGCTTTCTGAAGTGCTCTCTCTTGCTCTTAGCGATCGCAAGTTGTAGGTTCTTCCGGGCGTATTTGTATTGGTTGTGCAAGTCTTCGTAGTCTGGAGTATTCCTGCGGCGCTGGCTACGTCGTCTAGCTTTAAGACATTTTTTCCGAAGCTCCTGGATTTCTGCATTCCACCAATAATTTGCCTTCCTGGCCTTGTGGAGAGAACGCCGTGGCATGGAGGCATCACATGCCCGCTGTATCACGCTGATGATTCGCGCGGCCTTTGTCAATGCAGTTCCGTCCATTTCCATATCCGGAGGTAGCATTTCCCGGAACATTTCTTCATCTAGCTTTTTTGATGACCAGCCAAGCATGTTTTTTTCCTGGGAACTCGCACACATTGTGTTTTTGTTACGTACGCAGTTCACCGTAGCTATTATGGCCTGATGGTCACTGTGCGTGTAGTGCTTGCTAACCAACCACTGCAAGTCCTTCACTAGAGCGTCGCTCACAAAAGTGAGGTCTACGATGGATCCAAGCTCTCGCCTTCTGAAGGTGTTGGCATTCCCATTGTTTGCGAGGACGATATTTAGTCGCGAAAAAGTTTCCAGTAAAACTCGTCCCTTAGCGTTGGTTTTCTTGCTTCCCCACTCCTGAGACCAGGCGTTGAAGTCGCCGCCTATGAGCTTCGGATTGTGCCATTTTGCCTCCATTGCTACGCTGTCCAACATCCGTTTATATTCTGCCAACGTCAAACTTGGTGCTGCGTAACAGCTATATACATAGATGCCATCAATTTTAGCCCATACGTATCCATTCCCCGGTTGTTGCATTACATCCTGGAACGCCCGATCCCCGCACGCCCATACTGCTGCTTTACCACTTGCATCCGTCGTCCAGACGCCACTATGAAGATTTCGATGTTGCTCGCAAATTATGGCGACGTCTGCTTTTAGCTCGTAAACCGACTGTGAAAGCAAATCCTGCGCTGCTCGACAATGATTGAGATTCAGTTGTATGATCTTCACTTTCGTCTGGAGTTTAACGCCTTCTTGAAAACTGGACACCTGCTGCTACCCGCTACGTGCTTGTTATCGCAACCTTCGGTTTCCCTGCAGAAGAGACAATTCGGATCCTTATTGCAATTTTTGGCAACGTGACCTTCTTCTCCACATCTTCGACACAGCTTTGATCGATCCTGTGGGTTTCTGCAGTTGTTCGCTATGTGTCCGAATTCGAGGCATTTGAAACACCTTTTCATTGAAATCTGCTCCCGTAATCTACAAATTACCCACCCGATTCGGACTTTACCTGCTGCTAAGGCCTTACGTGCTTGGTCAACCGCAAGATGTATAGTGGCTGTTTGAGTACCCCTGAAAGGTCTTCTAAGACTCGCGACATTTGATTCGTCCACGTTTGACAGCCCCAGTTGGTCCTTTAGAGCACTGCAGATTTCCTCTTTTGTAGTGATCTCATCTAGATCTCGGCATTCAACTGCTACTCGCTGGCAGTTCACTCGTACGTTAGCCTGTTCTCCAAGAGAGGTCTGAATTTTTGCCTTGAATTCTTCATGTTCGGATCCGCCAGATTTGAGTTCGAGCAGCAGGCAGCCTGTCTGTGTCCGTCGGATGCGGGTCACGTTGTCACTTAAGTCCTTTAAAGTGGGGTCACCCTTAACTGTTCGCAGGACGTCCGCGTATGTAACACCCTCCTTAGCAGTGATAATCATTGCCTCCGGGCGAGACCTCCGTTGCAGTTGTTTTTTTTGTTTTTTTGATCTCTCGACCTTGGTCCACTTTTCACTTATTTGCTTGGCGTTTCCACCCACTAGTTGCACTGGTTCTTTGCTGCTTTCTCGCCCCAGTTTGGCACTGGAAAGAATCTTCTTTGGTGTCCTCACCCTCTTTCTTTTAGGTGTAGTTTGTCGCTCGCGTAAATCAGCCGCTTCCTCTCTTGGCCGCTTTTGCACTTCTATATTTTCTGTGCGTCGACCAGCACTAGCCATAGGGCCCAGCGGAGTGGATTTTTCTCTGGAAGGTGCCGTTGGTGTAGTTTGCGTGCCCGTTTCTACCTTGCCCTGAACTTGCATTGTCCGATGTGCCATTTGCTCATCTCTCACCTTGTTGTAGGTCGATCTTATTGCCCGTATCCGCTCCTTAATCGCGTTGTGAACGTTATGACGCGGGTTTACATACTCCATCAGGTCAACAATGAGGGTCCCTAGTTTTGTAAACACATCCGTTACGGGTTGCTTGCTGTCCTCAGAAAGGGTGTTACTCAGTTTTGAGAGTGCACTGTCCTGTGATGTCGGAGATCGACGTAGAAGCGCGCTGCGTTGAAACGGATTCTCCATTTGTACACTGGTGTTTTGCCTTGTAGTATTGAGCGTTGAAGGAGCCAAGCTGCCCGCTCCTTTAACGTTAGGGTCCGCTGGCGACTCCCTTCCAGCTATGCTGGAAGATAGCCCGCCGGAAGTCACGGAAGTCACGTTGTGATCCGTGACCCGTGATCCGTTGAGTGCCTTATTAATACCGATGAGAACACCTACACCATCGTGGTCAGGTAAGATTTCCGAATCGAAGATATGATCAGTAAGCCAGGTTTCTGTAAGACGTATTATATCATCCGAAGCTAAAGTGGTAGAGATCCTGAACTCATTAGTTTTGGTCCTCAAACCGCGGACATTTTGATAATAAAGTCTTAATCATAAGTTCTGGAGCTCCTTGCTTCTCTCGGATGAAAATTCTTACGAGGAATTCTGGTGAATTCTTTGACCAGAACACCAGGAGGTCAGAAGTCCTTTCGTACAAGCTCGCTGATGCCAGCAGATAGAGTTATACGGAAAGAAGCCACTTCCTGGTTTGGTAAGTTGTCAGGCGTCAGTTTTTCGCAGACCAGAAGTGGTGGCATGTAGTCAAGCTTAGCAGCTGCAAATTGCTTAATCGTGTCGGCTGAAGTATTATAATCGATGCGGGATATGAAGACTTGCAGCGGCGAACTCACCACTTTAACGTGGGGAAGTGCACCATTTGGCCCAGAAGATTCGACATGCACACTGGGTCGAATTTGAGGAACTACGTGGGTTGCTGTAACGTCAGTACGAGGTGTGGAGGTGGTGGGAATGTCTAATAGTAATAGCGGTGAGGTAGGAGGTCGATCGCGAGGCTGTTGCTGTGGCTGATGTTCGTTAAAAATAGGCTGTAATTGCGGAGCTTGGGCACGACATTTGCTCATGTGCCGAGCCGTGACTCCAGCAGGAGATTTTGGAGCTTCAACTCTGTCAGAGATTTCACCAGAATCAACAGACATAGCCGTATCCAGCAGTGGTTGGAGACTTTTTAGAGTTACATTGACTATCTCTTCAGAAGCAATAAGTGTTTTAGCAACATCATCAAGACATTGTTGAGCAGCACGTAATTTACTCACATAATGCGCCATAGAAGATGAGCAGGTCTCTATCAGATTCCAGGTTTTTTTCACCATCCCTTTTGCGCGGACTGAAGTATTTTTTCATTCTGAAAATGCCAAGGCATTTTTCTGGACTTTTTCTGTACCTTTCCTTAGTTTTAAGAGGCATATTCTTCAGATATTGTCAGAGCCTGTGCGTTTATAATTTTGCTTATGTTTCAATTTTCTTTTCTTAATTTTTATTACTATTTTATTCTTTTTTACTATTCTATTATTAATATTGGTTTTATGTTTCTATTTCTTAGCCTACTTTATTGTAATATTTTCGTTGCCTATCATATTTGGACTATTGAATTTCCATGCATATGACTTTTATTTTTGTTTTTATGTATATATATTTCTTTTCCATTTTATAATTGGTTGGATATCTGTAAAATGGAGTCTATAAATAAATAAATAAAACCCTTTTCTCTCATTTCAAGACCATTTTTTTATGTATGATACAAATCTGAAAAATTAGTTGATGAAAGCAAGACTATTAACGAAATACTACGAATTGACTATCAAAAGATATACTTGTGGTAAAAGGTTCCAATATTTTAATATACAGTAATAATGTACATTCAATATTTAATATAATTAACGAGAAATGCTTTTTATTTAATAAAACAATATAAAACAATATATAATGAATTATATTTACTTTAACCACCTACGTTGGTAGTTGATAACTTCACCATACCATCTCAATACGAATTTGCCCTATCTATTAGTGTCAAAAATACTGCTCCAATACAAAATGCGATATTCAACTTAAACTTCCTGCTCGTGACGTCACTGGGAGCGACTAGACGTTAGACTTACCTGTAAAGTGTTTTCCTCCTCGCGAAGGAAACTCAACTCAATGGCAACATCACTGTCAAATAAATATTTCTCGAATTTCTTCTATGATTCGCCATCGACTCCTAAAAGAAAATGTGCTTCGATTATTTCCAGTATGATCGCATCACCGACACCTGCTGCGAATTTTTCTGGAAAATTGGAGTTTTTGATGCTAATTACTGCCCCGCCTCGTATCGGAATCGGGATCCGGATAATAGAATTGATCATTAATGATACATACCTCTCGACTCCCTCTTTTGTCTAGTGGTAAATGTCAGCTATTTCAGTAACACTTCTAACGTTGCTTCGCACTATCAAGGCATACTATCAGTAGGTTACATTTTGATGAGAATTAGGTATCGTATGACGTTTTCGAGCTAAGATCCGGATTTTAATCATTACAACCTTTAAGAAATTTACTTACGTATTAATACTTACCAGCGCTTTAATGAAGCCTTTACTGATTAGACTTTCGAATTGCGATATTTATGCACCCTTCCCTTCACAAGTGAAGCTGGAGTAGTGTAGTAAGTAGTGGCTTCTAATCTGTGGGGCCCCTAGTTCGAACCCAGGTTCAGAAGAGAGGCGGCGTACTGAGCTCTGAGTTCACCCAGCTCTGAATTGGTATCTGAGTTACTCGTAAATCTGACATCCAGCAATTTATGCAAGAGGTGCGAGATGGAAGAGGACACCATCGAGCATACTCTCTGCGATTGTCCGGCCCTAAATAATAAACGCCTCAAAATTTTTGGTGCATAGCATTTTCAATGGTTAGCAGAGGTGGCCAGTACCGTCACGCTGAGTCAACTGATCCAGCTTGGCGAAGCGGTCACTTGGCAGCTCTAAAAAGCCAGCGGAGGGTTGCAAATGGGCCCAAACTGGTGGCCGAATGCAAGCCGCGTTTCCCGGCAGCCCTCTTTACTAACCTACTAGCCTACTACTCGTAAATCAGTCGTCGAACTAATCGTTCCACACTCGAATTCAGGTTGATTGCAAATGTGTGAATGAAGCTTTCTACCAGGCTCAACCTCTAGACCCAACAAGGGTTGTTGTGGAATTACTTTTTTTTCCTTCACAAGTACGCGTAGAATTTGATTCGCATCAGTGTAGAGGTTGATTTGCGCCAGAATGTATATAAGTCAAAAGAAAAAAACATAAAATAATTACGTTTTTTTTATGAAACATTTGATTTCATTCACAAAATAACATATCTTTTTTGCAGATACTTACTGATGCGACAATGTTGGAATTTCGATGCCGAAGCTCGTCCAAGATTCTGTGAAATTGTGGAAAACTTGGATAAGATCCTAACATCTACAGCTAACGCTAACGAAGAATATTTAGATCTCAGTGTTCCGCTTCTAGAAACACCGCCATCGAGTGGCGACGAATCCGATACAGAAACATTCAGGGAGACATTAATACGATACCATTGAAGAAATATAGCCAAAGTGAAAACTGAAGCCTTTTGAAAGTTCATCGGGTCACTCGGCTGGAAATATTCAATAAGACTGTCAAGTAGAATTGTCTAGCTTGAGCATATGAACGTGATTAGATCGTTCACATAAGAATTTGTAAATTTGAGTACTCTGTTTGCACGTTTTGGGGCGTAATTGATCGAAAGCCTAATCTACTTAAGGCGCTGAATGCAAAATTGTACAAAACTTAGGCTAAATTTGATAACTTTGAAAATATCCTTGTAATGAATGAATCTCTTATTGCGAATGATTAAAACCAAAAACTGTCTAGCTGTAAGTCATAAGAGTATTTGCTTTTCAATTTTATTGTGGCCATTGTAAGAAAGTTTTAGCTAAGCTAGTCAAATGTCATTCTACAATATATTGTACATCATGAGAGTGAGAAAAATTTGCTAATTGTTGATATCATATTCGTTTATTTGCATTTTACATTTCCATGACATATTTTAGTTTTAGTTCTTATCGATATATAACTGAAAGTGTACATAAAAATTCATTTTTAATACTAAATATGCTTAAATTGTGCTAAAGTTAGAATGAAATAGCATTTACATGAACAGTGCTTGAATGTATTTAAAACATATATGTATGGATAAGAAAGTTTCTAATTGAATTTATCGAAGTGGTATCCACATTGATGTTAATTTGTAAATTTATGCTAATTGAAGAATATTTCTAGCAATGTATTGATATTTGCGACTTTATAATTTTATTGCGTTTAATAAAATTTTAATGTTTATCTTTGGCTTTGAGTTATTATATTAGCTGAAGTATTGGAAAATTATAAAATTCCAATATGTTTTCGTACAATATTGAAACTGTATTCTTAAACGTTTTACCTTTTTTTGTAAGTTTCGCCGAAAAGTTATATTAATAATATTGCAACATTGTACGTTCTGAATAGAATTTAAAAAGGGATATTCAAATATTTTACATAATTTGAGGTGCTAAATCAAAAGTTAAAAAAGGTATTAAATCAAAAAACTCTAGTGCACCTGAACCGCTAGAAACACTAATGTTCGAAGAACAGTAGAAGAATCTTGCAGGTTTTGAGTGCATATTCCACCACATGAGCTGCTTATTACGGCCAAACTGTTTCAAATGCCACGTTTTACTTTGGTCTCAAGAATGCATAATTTGGTAGAAGGTTTCAGATATTACCACTGGCATGGGTTTCAAAGCTTATGAAAGAAAAACACTTGTTAATTATATTCGTTATCAGTTGCTTATTTCACCAAACTTTGAAAGCAGCATCTCATATAACATCAATGAAGAAAATTCTCAGTGCCTGCAGCACTGTAACTGAAGTTGGTGTTTGGGGCTGCGATCCGAAAAATTTGCAGAACTTAGGGAATTTAAACATCGGTTATTTATTTTCATTGTAAATGTTTCCGGTATGAATACTAACTGTAAGCATTTATTGATACAAAAGTAGCACAACCGACTCGTGCTGGCAACCTTTCGCCAGTATCAAAGCCAAGAATATATCACATCTGCTTCACGTTGTTACATTACATTCGAAGTTATAGGAGTATAAAGAAATTTAGGGTTACCTGCAGCGAGTTTTTTCAAATAATCGAAAGCTTAATATTTGCTGTTTATTGTCACTACAATATCATTACTAATTGAAAATTCTACGATAAAACCGCTTAATAAAGATATTGCCAACAAACACAAATCCAACAATAGCTGGCAGCCCTATCGAGGCTTTCCAACCAAATTTGAGCCTGAATAATGCTTATAATAGGTTCCATTAGTTGTATGAAATTCGTATTGATTCCATGACTGCACTGGAAGTTATAGGGCAAAAAGTTTTATTTTCCTGAGCGAATTTTCAAAACAAAAGACTCAAAAATTACCACAGCTGGCAGTACCAATCGAATTTTTCAACCAAATTTCTATCAAACAGAGTAAGGTGCAGCTACTGTGTCAATTTCATGAAAATCTGGTAACTAATTCACATTTCATAGGGCAAAAAGCAGTTTTTTTTTCTTTGTAAGTTTTCAAGATGGCACCACTGGCACAGAGTTGCCTATAATTCAAAATCGCTTCTATCAGACCTGGTCCTACTTAAGTTCAATGCATTCTGTAAATTTCAGTTGTATCTGATTATTGGTTCGTGAATTTCCGTGAACAGAAGTTTTTGATGCTAAAAATATAGGTTAACTGGGAAAGGGTTACCGTTCTTGTCCGACATGAAATTTCCAAAGTTTTACTTTGAACGTGTAGGTAAAGCATAAGATTTGTATACATATTGGTTTTATTGTAAGAAACGGACATTTTTAGGATATTCGATGATTTGAATGTTTTCACTTCCAAATTTTTATTTTTTCAAATTTAAAACACCAAAATTATCATAGCTGGCAGCTCCAACCGAATTTTTCAACCAAATTTCTACCAAACGTGGCTTAAAATAAGATCCAGCTACTGTGTGAATTTCGTCAAAATCGAACGATTCAATCAGAATTTATAGGGCTAAAAGCAGTTATCTTTTTTAGTGATTTTTCAAGATGGCACCACTGGCACAGAATCGCCCGCATTTCAAAATTACTTCTATCAGACCTGGTCCTATTTAAGACCAATACAGTCTGCAAATTTCAATCAATTCTGCTCATCGGATCGTGAGTTTCCGTGAACAGAAGTTTTTGATGCTAAAAATATAGGTAAATTGGGCAAGGGTTACCAGGCGTGCCCGTTATACCATAGCAAATTTTTTTTTTGGTCTATGTAAAAAAAGCACGAAGTTTACATATGAGTGGCTTTTTTTTGAAGAAACGGCATTTTTTCAAGAGAGACGATAATTTGGAGGTTTTCACTTTCAGTGCTTGCCCTAGCTTCAGGGTTGCCAGCACGCTCATCAAAAGCTACATAAATTTACAACTGAATAATATTAATATGTCCTGAAAATTTCGTAATGATAGAATAGCTCTGTCAAAAGTTATCGCAATTTAAAATTTTTCAATTTTTCCCGTTCTCTTTTTAGGCACCCAGCGCACACATGAGGTTAAAAAATTCCAAAGCATTATCTGATTCACATGTAAAACACGTTCGAAATTTATTTTGTTAACTTTATTTTTGCAAAACTTAATTGTGTACGGAATAATGGGTATATTAAAAATATCACTAAAATGGCCGCCGGCGCCAAAGGGTTCAAGATTTTTTACTTTTTCTGAGACCTGGCACTATTCTGCATATACACCAATGTGTCCTAAAAATTTCAGTTCAATCGGATGGCGCGTTCCTGAGATTTTTTCACTGAAATTTTTTGATGATATATATATATATATATATATATATATATATATATATATATATACATACATATATATATATATATATATATATATATATATATATATATATATATATATATATATATATATATATATATATATATATATATATATATATATATATATATATATATATATATATATAGAAATATGAATTTTTGGCCAAAGTGATTTTAATACTAATGTTCTTCTTCGAACATTAGTAAAAATAAACGTGAAGATCTGATTCACTCATTCTCTGTGCAATCTTCAAGAAATAGGACGCACCACCGGAACTTACGAATTCAATACGAAAAATAACGAAATATTAAAGGAGAGAGACAGCTTCGTGCCCTTTTGAACTTTTTAGTAATACTGTACGTAAACTTAGGGATGAAGTGTAGGTAAATAGCGAGACGGAGAGAGTTGAGTACGAATCGCGAAGAGATTAAATATTGTATATTGATTAAAAAAATAATTGTTGTTTCAGTTGAAAAGTTAGTGTATTCTTTTTCCTGACAAGATTGCCACAAGTCAAAAGTGGAATAGAGGACGCTTAAGGTACTAGTGTTGTGATTGTTGCGTGCACTTATGTCAATTCACTTAATTTACTAATAAGACGCACAGTTTCCAAAAACATTAATTATTTATTAACAACACAACTTAACTTAAGACAAAGACAAACATTACACACGATGACTAAACTAGGACTTCGACTAACAAGGATTTCAATTAACAAAGGATCATAATCACAAAGTATGATAATGACAACTAGCGCTAATCATCTGTTGATGCGGTGAGTTCAGGAATCATCATTTGCTTGCAGCGGCGAGCGTATGAACGTATGACGGCTACAATCAGCCCCTGGACACGGACGGGATAACTTTCCACCATTAGCCCCTTCAAACCTCTCTCTCACAAAGCATGTTAAAGCTGCCTTTACGCCATTTCGCTCTCATTGTCAAATTGGAGGGGAACTACTTGGATTTGACCCGATTTGACAATGAGTAGACAAAAAATTACTACCATCCCCTTCAATGTAATTCTTATGGGCATGTCCACTCCATTTCTACTATCTCACTGGCTACAATATTCCCCCCTGAGTGACATTGTCACGATAACGTTTAACTGCAGCCGGTGGATATGTTCGATTTATATGTGCTGGGCGAGCTATAATTGGATTCCAGTTTTCCAAAGTTGACATCTAACCGCAAACACAGTTCTACAGTGTTTGCGGTTGGATGTCAACTTTGTTTGTTTTCGAAAACTTGCTGTGTTAAGCATAGTACTGAGTTCGATTTCACGTGAAATTTTGACATTTCCCCATTATCTGACCATTCTTTCGAGCGAAAATTTTGACAACAGAGAAAAGCAGAGACACTGCTTTTTTTAAAGATTGATGCTAAAAATATGTCCCAGTCTACCTAAAACAAGCCCATTCAAACCAATCACAATCTCCACTTTAAATTTCAAATCGCCATATGCTAATGTACTAAAAGAATTTCCCAACATCACTAACCCCAGTCTACCTAAAACAAAACCGTGTCATAATGTACTACATCACATTATAACTGATGGCCCACCAGTGGCAGACCGTCCGAGAAGACTAACACCGGAAAAACTCAAGATAGCTAAGACCGAAATTGAATATCTGATGGAAAGAGGCTACTGTCGCCCTTCTACTAGCCCTTGGGCAAGCCCCCTGCACTTAGTGCAAAAGAAAGAAGGTACTTGGCGGCCATGTGGCGATTATCGCCGTCTTAATTCTGTGACCAGACCAGATAGGTATCCGATGCGCCACATACAGGATACAGTCGCCAATCTAGAAGGTAAAACCATTTTTTCCAAAATAGACCTTTTAAAAGCCTTCCATCAGATTCCAGTGGCGGAAGATGACATACCAAAGACCACAGTCATCACGCCATTTGGACTATTTGAATTTACTGCCATGACTTTCGGCTTAAGGAACGCAGCACAATCGTTCCAAAGATTTATGGACGAAGTGTTGCGAGGACTGGAATTCTGCAATTGCTATTTGGACGACATTTTAATAGCATCATGCACCCCCGAAGAACACACTAAACACCTTCGTTCGGTTTTTCAAAGACTAAATGACTATGGAGTAGTAATTAACGCTGCCAAGTGCATCTTTGGCGTTAAAGAAATTGAATATTTGGGGCACGTCATTAATAAGCACGGAATCTCACCACCTACAGCTAGAGTAGACGCTATACGTAACTACAAACGTCCCAATACTGTTAAAGATTTACGCCGTTTTTTAGGAACGATTAATTTTTACCGGAGATTTATAAAAAATGCGGCAAATATACAAGCTCCATTGAACTCCTTCCTTCATAATTCTAAAAAAGGAGATAAAACACCCATTAATTGGACTCCACATACAATTAAATCCTTTGAAGATTGCAAAAACAGTTTAGCCGATGCTACACTTTTGGTTCATTATAAGCCAGGAGCACCACTAGCCCTTAAAACGGATGCATCGGACATTGCCTTGGGTGCTGTTCTGGAGCAATATCAAGCTAATCGCTGGTTGCCGTTAGCATTTTTTCACAGAAAATTAACATCTCCTGAATCTAAGTATAGCACCTATGATCGTGAGCTACTTGCCATCTACAGTAGTATCCGACATTTTAGACACATGCTGGAAGGTGCAAAGTTCAATGTTAAAACAGACCACAAACCGCTCACTTTTGCATTTCTTCAAAAAGCGGAAAAAGCATCACCTCGCCAATTACGACACTTGAACTACATTTCCCAGTTCAGCACTAACATTGTGCATGTGCCAGGCGAAGACAACATCGTGGCCGATTCACTTTCTCGCATTGAAAGTATTGTTATGCCAACGATTATTGATGCTGAAGAATTATCAACAGCGCAGCAAATTGATAACGAGCTCCAACAATTATTAAAACAAAATTCAACTCCGCTCCAGCTCGAACTTCTGAAAATACAAGGCCATGAAATTTATTGTGATAAATCACTCAAGCATGTAAGACCTTTTGTGCCACTTCAGCTCCGGAAGAAAATCTTCGAAGTTTTCCATCGGTGTTCACACACAGGAGCACGAGCAACACTTAAAGCCATTCGGGATAAATTTGTTTGGCCAAGTATGCGCAAAGATGTGACTTCATGGGCTCGTTCGTGTATTCCCTGTCAAAAATCAAAAGTCGCAAGACATGTTAAAAATGATTTCCAACCATTTCCAGTGCCAGATAAGAGGTTTGAACAAGTCCACCTGGACATTATTGGGCCATTTATACCTTCACGAGGCCAGCGATACTGCCTTACAATCATCGACAGATTTTCTCGTTGGCCAGAAGCCATTCCAATGCCTGATCAGACTGCCAAATCAACAGCAGAAGCATTCTACACAAATTGGATTTCGCGTTATGGTTCTCCAAATATTATTACGACTGATCAAGGTGCCCAATTCGAATCGTCGTTTTTCAACTCTCTTTCAAAACTTCTTGGATACAGACGAACTCGGACTTCACCGTATCACCCAGCTGCTAATGGATTGATTGAGCTATGGCATCGGACACTTAAAGCCTCGATTATGTGTCACGAGCAAAACAACAATTGGTGACCCCGACGCCGCAAATAGATAACAATTGATAGCAAATTTTAATTGCGCATCATGTCAACAGACAATACATTCGAAGCAGACGAAGGCCCACCATTGCCACCACTTGGGGACGACTTCCAGAACGCCGAGGAATCCATAAACAACATCGCGGTTTTTGGGATGCCGCCGTTTTGGCGAACTCAGCCAGATCTGTGGTTTGCGCGTGTGGAGGCGCAATTTAGATCATATGGAATAAAACGAGAATCGACCAAATTTGATCGTTTACTGAGCGAACTAGACAACGATATTTTAACACAAGTAGCTGACATAGCTAAGTCCCCGCCAGAAACAGGTCAGTACATTGCTTTGAAAAATAGAATTTTAAGTGTATACGCTGTTTCTGAAGAAAAGGAGATAAGGGAATTGCTAACCGGCTTGGAGTTGGGCGACCAAAAGCCGTCACAGCTTCTTAGAGCTATGAAGCTTAGAGCTGGGACAAAAGTTACTGACAACTTCCTAAAATCACTGTGGCTTCAGCGCTTGCCAGCCAATGTTCAGGCGATACTGGTAATATCGGAAGTTTCAGATCTTGATCGTTTAGCCGAAATGGCAGACAAGATCTTAGAAGTTCATGAGCCACATCAATTGGCCACTGTCTCACTATCTGAAAACTCAGTGACAAATGAACTCGCTGAAATTAAAGCACAGTTAGCCGCTCTCCAGCTTCGTCAAAATCGTTCTCAGTACAATCGATCTCGATCGCGTTCACGAAATCGCGTCACATACTCAAATCGAAAATCTTCGTCACCTCATGAGAAAAATTTCATTTGCTACTACCATAGGAAATACGGCTCCAACGCAAGGCGTTGCAAAAAGCCAGGTTCATTTGTTCAAAAAAACCTGTAAGCCCGCTGTTTGAATCGGCGGTCAGCAGCGATTGTAAAAAAACCCGCCTTAGTATCTTTGATCAGCAAACTGGTTTAAATTTTTTAATAGACACGGGAGCTGACATTTCAGTTATTCCTTGCAGTAAAAAGCAAAAGCTTACAAAATCGTCCAATTACAAGCTCTACGCTGCTAATGGTACGCCTATTGCGACATTCGACACCAAAGTCCTTAGTATATCACTGGGTTTAAGACGATCTTTCCATTGGAAATTCTGTGTGGCTGATGTTGCACGACCGATAATTGGAGCGGACTTCCTCCAATATCACGGTCTGTTAGTTGATCTGAGGCACAAACGCATTATCGACCCGATCACTAACCTTTCCAAACAAGGAAACCTTGCAACAGTTAACATATCAATCACGTCGGGGTCACCAATTGTTGTGATTGTTGCGTGCACTTATGTCAATTCACTTAATTTACTAATAAGACGCACAGTTTCCAAAAACATTAATTATTTATTAACAACACAACTTAACTTAAGACAAAGACAAACATTACACACGATGACTAAACTAGGACTTCGACTAACAAGGATTTCAATTAACAAAGGATCATAATCACAAAGTATGATAATGACAACTAGCGCTAATCATCTGTTGATGCGGTGAGTTCAGGAATCATCATTTGCTTGCAGCGGCGAGCGTATGAACGTATGACGGCTACACTAGTACAGTCTAGAATTTTCAAAATATCGAATTTTTTTTTATTATTGATTTCGATTCTTTGGGCATTCAAAAACATTCTCCCAAAATATTATAGAGAAATTTGAACTATATTTAATTCTATAGTAAATATAATAACGCGCGAGCGCACAGCCAAAAGCTCGCACGGCGTTTATGTCGATCCTCTCTCCAAAATACCAGTTTCTTTTATATACAAATTGAAATTCAAAGTTTCTCACGTGTTTTTCTCTCAATATCTATTTGGTAGTCGGTATATTTTTTTGTATTATGGCTCCAAGCAAATTCTACCGAAAGGCGAGTAAAACCGCTAAACCGAGAAAAAAAAGAGTCACGAGGAAATCTCATGAATTCCAAGGTAACCAATTTACTTCGGTGCAAAATACTACTTTTACTAGTAAATCTGCTGAAAAACTGTCAAGAAATAATGATTTTGAGGTTAAAGTTGATGAAACGTTTAGTTATTGTCTGCTGTCGTTCTAGAGTTGCCAGGTGTCCCGATTTTAGCGGGACGTCCCGATTTTCAGGGGTTTGGTGACATGTCCCGATTTACCCTTGATCGGGATGCCAAATGTCCCGATTTCTTATTAGCCTCCTCGATCAATAATTTTTACAGGAGAAACGAATTCATCTGTAAGCTGTTACTACATAAAAATATTTTTCATTTGTTATTTTCATATTTTCTCACCAAAGTCTGACTAAATAAGCAGCATAAAAGTTTTAAACTTCGCGCTATCATATTGTCGAGAAACAGATATCATTAATTCATGCTGTCTTGTTCTTCTCTTGACACTTGCCGACACCATTCCATCAAGCACAGTTTGCCAGTCAATTCCCAGGATTGTGAAGCTAAGCCTGATAGTGTTTTGTTTTGCGATTCAAAAATTTATCAACATCTAACACTTGAAAGAACTAAGGCTAGAGGAATTCCACATAATATTTTAGGTCCGGCGTCTACTCAAGAGGCGATTGGTGTCCTTCAAAATGGTACGTTTTATAGTGTTGCTGCAGATGGTTCTAATCACGATTGATAAGTTTTGACAGCCTAGCTACTAACCTTAAGACATGCGTATTTGATTTTATGAAGGCTCAAATGAAACTGCATTTCCCATATATCATAATTTATTGACACGATTGAGAGAGTGTAGTATTGATAACAAACATATTACCAGTTATTGTGCAGAAAATGCAAATGTGAATTTTCGACGCTAAAATTCAGTGTTCCAATTACCATACAACGATAATAACAATATTATTCCAGAGGGATGTCTTCCTCATATTTTACACAACAGTGTGAAATATGCTTTCATCATCACCATCGGTGCTACAACCGGGATCTGGTCCTGGCCTCCGTCAAATAATTTTTCCATCGGTCCCGATCGCGAGCCGATGTCATCCATTTGGGCACCCCTAAACTCCAAACGTCCTGTTCAACGCCATCCCTCCAACGTGCCGTAAAATCTGCCGCAAAGGGTTTTCCGAACAGGATCTTCTACGCTCATTCGAGCTACGTGTCTTGCCCACCGGAGTCTACCGAGCTTTATCTTTGTAATTATATCTGATTCTAGGCAGATAGCGTACAACTCATGGTTGTAGCCCTTCTTAGGCCAACTATTCTTCGCAAGACTTTTCTCTCGAATGCGGTTAAGAGGTCCGAGCGCCTTTCGCTGAGCATCCAAATCTCGGACCCAAACGTGAGTACCGGCAGGATCATGGTATTGTACAGTAAGAGCTTGATGATCGGGTAGGATTTCGGGATTTGAAGAACCTTGACAGACTGTAGATGGTTTTGTTGAATTTGAGTAGCCGCTCGCGTATTTCTTCCTACATGTTGTTATCAGCTGCTACGATTGACCCAAGGTAGCTGAAAGATGGCACTACTTTAAATTCATGCTCAACTACCCTGAAAGTGTGACCAACTCTAGGTTTTCTTCCCGCAAATGCTGCCACCACGTACTTGTGTTTCCTTCATTTATGTGCAACCCCAGTTTTTGTCCCGCTCGCCCAATCTGGATGAAGGATTCTCGTTCAACTAGTTCTGATCTTCCAATTATGTCTATATCATCTGCATAAACCAGTATCTGCCAGGACTTGGTGACGACAGTCCCTCCCGTTGACGTGTCAGAGTCTCGGATTGCTTTTTTCAACGCCAGTTTGTAGAGGAGGCAGGCCAGACCATCCCTATGTCGGAGCCCATTAAATATGTTGAACAATCGTGTCAGTTTGTTTGGGATGCCGAATTCTCGCATGGATTTATACGGTTTTACCTTGGCTATGCTATCATAGGCGGTATTAAAGTCTATAAATATATGGTACAGTGGAATGTTGAATTCCAGAGATTTTTCCATCGCCTGCCTGAGTGTAAAGATCTGATAAATTGTTTATTTGCCTGAGATGAAGGAGGTACTCAACAATGTTATATACTTGTAGTTGCTGCACATTGTTACATCTCCTTTCATATGTATGGTTCATATTATACCTTTGCGCCAGGCTTCTGGAATCTTTTCATGCTCCCATATGTGCAATATAATTTCATGAATTGCTTGGTTTTATGTAGGCCCTCCATATTTAATCAGCTCAGCTGGTATGCCGTCGGCTCCAGGGGCTTTGTTAAATTTCAGTCAACTTATTGCTTAAAGCAAACAAGCCTTAAAAGAATTTTATGAAATGCATGAGTCTAAATTTGCTCCATTCCTGCAACATGTAGTCACGTGATGGTTATCTCTCCTATCCGCTGCAAAAGGTGTCATGAAATTATTGAATATATTAGTGGACTACTTCATAACCATGAGCAAACACGAGTGTTCCTCTTCGCTCTGGAGCTTTTTAGTAGTGACGAAACAGGACCTTACCCGGCAAAACGCATTAAAACTCCTTCACGACGCTTTTGTGAGTCTTTAAAAGTCCTTCACGACGCTGTATTGAGTCTTGAAGAAGAAACATTATTGTGTTTCAACGATTACAATATAATGATCAGACTCACTAACAAATTGAAGCAAAGAATTGATGGAGAATTAAAAAACTGCATAATGAAACAGCCCTTACAATAAAAATAGCATATTGTACTTGGTGCAAGATATGATTTCAACAATGAAAACAAACTGAATTTATTCAAGCCACTTTAGAATTATGACTCTCTAACTTATACATCAATTGTTAATATAATTGAAAAACTAGTATTACCACATTTTTTTTAAATGGTATGTCTTTGTGAGGAAGTTTCTGACGTCAAACATGTAGTAAGAGCTGCAGTACAAAACAAAGACTTAACGAAATTACAGAAATGGCACAAAGTATTTAAAACGGAAAATGTTCCTAATCTGCAAAAAATATTTGCTTTCAAGACATCGATACCAGTCGCGAATGCCGCGACAGAAAGAATATTTTCCTAAACTAATATAATTCGGTCCGAGAGAAGAAACAGATTATCTCTCGAGCATGTCAAAACAGAGATACAAACAAAGACCAACCTTAAGTTTTCGTGTAGTGAATTTTATGATTATGTGATAAAAAAAACAAAGACTTATTGAAAGCAGTGAAATCTAACGTTAAGTACAATATGAATAAAAAATAACGTAAAGAAATACTTGCAAATGTTTCCAAAAATTATAAATTAGGTAAGATGGTTACGATTTGATTTAATTTGTCAAAACAATTATGTTTGAGTTTTGTTGTATCCCAAAGAAGTTTATCCTAGCTTAAAGGCGGCTTTAGATATGCGGTGTTTGTCAAATACCGAGCACCTAGTTTGGCAAACTTCGCATGTGTGGTTGGGTTGCTCGCCTAGTGCTTGCCCTAGGCCAAGCACAAACATTCGGGTGCTCGCTATTCCCGTAGTTTGTGGAACTTTCAACCAAATCAAAGTAGACGAGCACTATGTTTGGGCATGTTCGGATCCCCGCTTTAGACATTCGGTATTTGTTGCGCTTGTTGATAAATACTGAAAAGTGTCAAACTGTGTGGCGCGAGTAAAAATTTTCAAATGAAAATGGCGGGAGTGAACAACGACGAGCAGCTCGTACATGTTCCAGTTTTGGCAAACATTCGGCAATGCCCGAATGTCTAATTCAATGTGCTTGTCATTTCGCAATTACCAAGCCAAATGACTTGACTAGGTGTTCGGTATTTGGCGAATAGGAGGTGTTTGACAAACACCGCATATCTAAAGCCGCCTTAAGGCTCATTTGTTTCGTTATTTGTACTAAGCAATGGTAAAGTGAATGATGATTCACAAAAATCTTTTGTTTCTATTTCGTTATTGTAGCTGTCCCGATTTGAAATCAAAAGTCCCGATTATTTTTACCTTCCGTCCCGAAATATAACACACTGGACCTGGCAACACTATGTCGTTCAGTTTCGTCTTTTCGGCTTTGGAAAGCATGGTGAAGTGTAAAACTTGTGATAAAGACATAAAGTTTTCTAAAACCTGAATTCGTGGGTTAGGATTCAAATTAAATATCGAGTGTGAGTGTGGAAATAGAACAGTAAATTCATCTCCGTTTGTAGAGAAGAGATTTGAAATAAATCGGCGTATAGTTTTTGTCATGCGATTACTCGGCGTCGGTCGCAACGGCCTCGACTTGTTTTGCTCTCTCATGGATATAAAATGTAATTTTAGTAAATCAACGTACTATTATTTATTCGTGAATGCTAAAATCGCAGCAAAAAATATAGCTGATATGTGTATTCGAAAAGCT
This sequence comes from Nemotelus pantherinus, assembly GCA_963978885.1. Lineage (NCBI taxonomy): Eukaryota > Metazoa > Arthropoda > Insecta > Diptera > Stratiomyidae > Nemotelus > Nemotelus pantherinus. Next base: position 82,830,358 of record OZ022265.1, on the reverse strand, counting down.
GGAGTTGAAAAAAAAAAAAGAAATAAAGAACAAGGATTGCCCGAGATCGAACTGTCGGTGTCCGGCGATGGCACTTGGTCTAAACGTGGCTTTAGTTCGCTGCTTGGTGTTACAACTATCATCGGTAAATACTCTGGAAAGATTTTGGACTATTTTGTGTCTTCTAAAACCGGTAAAACTTGTGAGATGATTTTGAACAAGTTAAAACGCGTAGCTTTTGATATATGGTATGAAAGTGAGCATAGTGAAAATTGTAGCGCCAATTATTGTTATGAGTGAACCTGTATGTGTGAGAGTGGGGATACGCGAATGTACAGTGTATAGTGTGCACGGCGCGTCAGTACAAGAGCGATGACCACGCGCTACACATGGGGCTTCTAACAGTGTGTTATTAGTAATAAAGATCACATTAATCAAAATAACTGTATTCATTTAATTACGTATATCCACTTATAACATGGCGCTGCGGACAGGATAAGAACTTGTTACGGCTTGGCAAAGTAGGGGATAAATGTGAAATAATTAAAATAATAATTTGAGCATTAGTGTTATTTTAATTACATATTAGAGCTTGGCAAATCAATGTATAAATTTGAAATAATTAAAATATTTTTTGGGATGTTAGTGTATGTCAATTACATATCAAGTGCAACGACCGAGCAATGGATAGCCAACTAGAACCAACGGTTTTCTCGGCGGAGTTCCGTTGGCCGAATGGAAAATCAAGGCCTGAAGCGAGTTGGAGCAGCGACGTGGGGTCTCTTTGATAATCGAACTGGTAAGGAGACGGTTGGAGTTTGAAGTCCGCCTCAGGAATCTTTTCTTTTTTTCTTCTGGCTGAACTCTAACTGGCGGCGACGGGTGACTGGCCATTGGCTGTGCAAAGGCGACCTGAAAGTTTGACGATCGTGTAGACGGAGATATAATTGTGTGGTGGATTTCTAAAGGAGGTGGAACGCGTGGAGTAGGAAATTGCACCGGCGGAAAATTGGAGACGTCCAAGAGCAGTTACACGTTGGCCGAGTCGCGGCGGTTTTTCGAGGAAGGGCCCCAACGAGCATTTAGGTCGACCATAATCACGTAAGTTAATGAAATTTGTATTAATTAGGGAGTAAGCGATAGCTAGGGCGTTCTCGGCCGAGCAGGTTAGTAAGGCGTAGTATATGAATGAATAAAAGTAATGTATCACTGAGATCGCGGCGGTCTAATTTTGTATGGTAGGCAATTGTGACATAGTGTACGACGTGTGAGCCAACCCGTCCTTTCCTTCTCACTTCCGGCGACGGGAACGGCTTAGCTTCGGGGGGGAAGCGAGTGGCGCCGACCCACCCCATCTCCGTTGAGTAGCGGCCCCGAGGCTGACCCCCTTTGGCTTCCCATAGGGAACCATAAGGGTTTTGACGCGGCGGATTAGACGCGTAATAAACTCAAGTGCATAAATTAGTGATTGCTCATCTCTATAGGAAGAGGATTCGAAAAAAAAAGAAAAGTGAAACTGGACAAGGGCATAGTAGTGTAGTAAACGTCAAAATGGCTACTACGGCAGAAAACACAAATCCGACAACGACTATCACGACAACTTCGTCATCATTATCAGGTCTAAAGCCTCCAGATCAATTACAAAAGTTGACAGCGGAAGGATGGACAAAATGGAAACAGCTTTTCCAAATATATCGGATTGCGTCAGGCACCAATAAAATGGACGAGGAAGTTCAAGTGGCAATATTATTGCATAGTATAGGTGAATCAGCGGTCGATGTGTATAATACACTGGAATCGACTGATGCTGAAAAAAAGAACTTTGATGTGGTATTGAAAAAATTTGAAGATTATTTTGTGCCTATAAAAAATGAGAGTGTGAGCTCGCATATATTTTTTTACGAGAAATCAAGAGCCTGGTGAGACGTTTGATGCGTATGTGACGAATTTAAGAAAACTAAGTGTAGATTGCAATTTCGGCAGTTTGAAAGATCGCCTGATTCGAGATAGGACTGTAGCCGGAATAGCAGACAAAAGAGTCAAAGATAGATTGTTACGTGAAAGTGAATTAACAATTGAGAAAACCATCAAAATATGTAAAAGCGCAGAGTTATCGGAACAGCAAGTGAAGAAGTTTGAACCAGTCAAAGAAATTGCGTATGTAAAACAACAACAGAGTAATAACATTTCCAAGAATCGAAATAGTAGCCTCGGATATCTTTTATTTGTTAGGTAAAAAATTTATAATGATAGTTGACACATATAGTAAGTTTTTAGACGTGCAACAATTGAATGATTTGAGTACAGAAAATACGATTCAGTCGATAAAAGAAATATTTTCGCGCTATGGGGTACCAAAAGTCTTATACACAGATTCAGGGAGTCAATATACAAGTAAAGAGTTTAAAAAATTTGAAGAGCAATGGGGGTTTAAACATGAAATAGCGACGCCAAAACATCATCAATCGAACGGCCTAGCCGAAAGACACATTCAAACTGTAAAAAACATGTTGAAAAAAATAATACAAGAAGGGAAAGATAAGGAAATGGCTTTATTACAATTGAGAAATATGCCTATTAATAATCACGGCACAACGTCAGCTGAATTGATGTTTGGTAGGAGAGTTACAAATGTAATACCTAGTATTAACAATAAAAAAGTTGAGCCAAAAAAGTTCATAAAAGTTTTAAAAGAAAGACAGAAAAAACAAAAATATTATTATAATAAAGGGTCGAAAAGTCTGAAAGAATTTCAAGTCGGTGATAAAGTTAAAGTTCATGCAGAGGGGAAAAATACAGTACCTCATCGAAGTGGTATAGTAATTGAAAAACATAAAAATCCAAGATCTTATGTGGTAAAAACAGAGCAAAATACTATATTGACACGTAATAGAAAGAATCTATCTAAAGGTAATGAGTTCAATGAAATAAAAGAGGATTTAGAAATACCGTTAGAAACCACACCGGCAATAGTAACCAGTAATGATAATGAGTGTAATACATCCAGAAATATTGTTAATCAGCATAATAACCCTGCACCAGTTGTAAGCACTAGATCGGGTCGTATAATCAATAAACCATCTTTTTTGAAAGATTATGTATGCGCTATAAATGTATGGTAATAATATGTAATACTTAACATGTAATAAGAATCAATACGATTATGTAAACTAGAGAAAGGGAGATGTTATGAGTGAACCTGTATGTGTGAGAGTGGGGATACGCGAATGTACAGTGTATAGTGTGGACGGCGCGTCAGTACAAGAGCGATGACCACGCGCTGCATATGGGGCTTCTAACAGTGTGTAAGTAATAAAGATCACATTAATCAAAATAACTGTATTCATTTAATTACATATGTCCACTTATAACAATTATGAGGGTAACTCAGGAGGAATGGAGGTCCAAGGTGTCATAAAGATGTTTCAAAATTCTGAGGAGCTGCACGATGCGAAATATGCTTACTACATAGGTGATGGTGATTCAAAAACTTTTTCGAATTTAATCGAAGCCAAACCTTATGGTGATTTTGTCATACAAAAGCTTGAGTGCGTTTTACACGTTGGCAAACGGATGTTTCGGCATCTAAAAGAAGTAAAAAAATCCCTTACTGACCTGCGAAAAATCGAAAAAGCCGAAAAAAAAGAGAAGCCGAAAAAAAATGCGCCAAAGGTTAGTCAGCCGCAAAAAAAAAGAAAAGTTGACAAGACCGCGGCACCACCTCCAAAAACTGTAGATCTGACCGGGAAAATCATGAAAAAATTGTCTATTTATTACTCTTTAGCCATTCAACGGTATCCCGATTCTCTTGAACAAATGAAAAAAGAGATATGGGCCGGATTTTATCATTATATTTCCACAGACGATGCACCGCAACACGAGCGCTGCAATCCTGAATGGTGCATGTATCTCAAAGCGCAAGCGGATAATACTTCTTACAAACACAAACGAGCTTTGAGTCAAGAGGTGCAACAATATGTGAAACCTGTGTATGAAAAATTGACCAGCGATGAGTTATTGACGCGCTGCTTGGGAAAAAACACCCAAAATAACAACGAGTGCTACAATAAAACTCTTTGGGCGATCGTTCCCAAACACACGTTTGTTGGTAAAGAAGTCCTCGAATTGGCCGTCCACATTTCACTGTCTATATTTAATGAAGGACGAATGACTTTATTAAAAATGATGGAAGTAATGGGATGCACCATTGGGTCAAGTGCATACATGTACGCTCAGTCCAAGGACGAGGAGCGCATTGTTTTAGCTGAAAAACCGAGCAAAGAAGCGACGAAGGAAGGTCGTTTATCAAAGAAAGAAGCCCATCAGCAAGAAGAGGAAGCTAATCTTGATGTACGGCCCAGGGATAGCAGATTAATCAATTATAATAGGTAAAATCCGATTTCTTATTGTTTATAACCGAAAGATTGAAAAAAAAACTTTAAACGCATTTGTCTCGAAACGACGTTTTTTTTCAAATGGCAGACAGTTAATCTTCGGAACTATAGAACTTAGAGTAATAAATCATGAAGCATTTTCTTTGTCCCTTCATGGGACATGACAATTTACCACATTTTGTAAAAAAAGAAAAAAAACTATATAAGGATAATAATCGAAAAATAGGGTCGAAATTTCAATTGAAAGTCTGCAATTTTTTTTTCAACAAATTTTTACTTTCGGTGGCGAATTGTCACACAAAATAACACTTTTTATAACATACTGTTTGAATTTTTTGTTTCAGTCTTACCAATTCTGAGAATAACTGTCTGCCATTTAGGAAGGATTTTTTAAGGACGAAACTTTGGCGCCCTCTACAAAACTTATATAAGGAAGAAAAAAATAACAAAAATTTTTTATACACTTAAAGATATTTACTTTTTTATGTAAAAGATTGCATTGATGTAATTAATAAAATGGCTTTAAAAAAATCTTGAAAATCATGCTTTTTTTGCATTCTAGACTGTACTAGTACCTTAAAGTTCATTCGGCTATTTTGCTCGATCCCTCGTGAGACATTAGATTTCACAAAATTTAGTCGGCGCTGTGGAAATAAAATTTCATGTTTGGTTCGTGTGCAAAACGTGCTTAGGCTGGGTTAGCGACAAAGGCTGCAAGGAAATGAGTCGAAAAGGGTCGATCGTAAGCGAACGAGTGTGCTGGCCGGGAATCAGTGCTTCAGATATCGGCAATATAAATCAGATAAGTGTTCAAGTCTCCTTAGTTCTGACCCAGTAGAAAATGGTGAAATCGTCAGATGGCTGGGCATGATGGAGGACCGTGGCAATTTATACAGCTGGGACGAAAAAGCTTTATTACATCTCGCTGAGACGAGATTGGTTGGTGTGGCTAAAATATGGCATAATTCGTTATCTCGAGTGTGCACTAGCTGGCTGTAATTTAGAGAATATTTCATGGAAACTGTAATGTTTGATTCTCCTATAGTGCACACAATACAATGAATATAGTACAGAGAGCCAAGCAAGTGAACTGTCAAGATGCTGTCAATCGGTGTTTTAAATTTTTCATATAAATCGCGTTATTAATTCATAAAAAATGTATTTTCGTGAATGACGTACATTCACCCTGTATTTTTGCTAAACTAATTCATGGATATGAGTGTCCGATTTGTTTTAAATCAGCTTCACATTTCGCATTTCTATCCTTTGTTGTGATTTGCCGAAACTTCATCTCGAGATTATTAACTGCAGTTCATTCGAATACAGCGGTTCTGGCGCATCAAGTTATTTTTTGAAACAATTGCAAACTCACAGGCTATTTTCATTTTGAATTTCTGTTGGCAATGCCAGTGAAAGCGGACCTGTCATATGCAATATGGCGATTGAACAATCAAAGTAGCCAAACAAAACAAAACAAAAACGAGACGACCGAAAAGAATCTGACAGTTTTTAATTTTGCATTTGCTTCGATGTGACGAGTGAAGTTAATAAATCGTGTTATTAAATAGTTGTAAAAAAAGTTATTTAGGTTTTTTTTTATTTTCAAACTGAAACGAACAGCTAAAAACTCTAGCGCACCTGAACCGCTAGAAACACTAATGTTCGAAGAACAGTAGAAGAATCGTGCAGGTTTTGAGTGCATATTCCACCACATGTGCTGCTTATTACGGCCAAACTGTTTCAAATGCCACGTTTTACTTTCGTCTTAAGAATGCATTATAACTCATATGGTGCAAGGTTTCAGATATTACCACTGGCATGAATTTCAACGTTTATGAGAGCAAAACACGGGTTAATTATATTCGTTATCAGTTGCTTATTTCACATAATTTTGAAAGCAGCATCTCATATAACATCAATGAAGAAAATGCTCAGTGCCTGCAGCACTGTAACTGAAGTTGGTGTTTGGGGCTGCGATCCGAAAAATTTGCAGAACTTTGCGAATTGTAACATCGGTTATTTATTTTCATTGTAAATGTTTCCGGTATGTATACTAACTGTAAGCATTTATTGATACAAAAGTAGCACAACCGACTCGTGCTGGCAACCTTTCGCCAGTATCAAATCCAAGAATATATCAAATCTGCTTCACGTTGTTTAATTACATTCGAAGTTATAGGAGTATAAAGAAATTTAGGGTTACCTGCAGCGAGTTTTTTCAAATGATCGAAAGCTTAATATTTGCTGTTTATTGTCACTACAATATCATTACCATTTGAAAATTCTACGATAAAACCGCTTAATAAAGATATTGCAATTAAACACAAAACCAACAATAGCTGGCAACCCTATCGTGTCTTTTCAACCAAATTTGGCCTGAATAATGTTTATGACAGGTTTCATTAATTGTATGAAATTCGTATTGATTTCATGACTGCACTGGAAGTTATAGTACAAAAAGTTTTATTTTCCTGAGCGAATTTTCAAAACCAAAGACACAAAAATTACCATAGCAGGTAGCACCAATCAAATTTTTCAACCAAATTTCCACCAAACAGAGATTAGAGTTAGGTTTAGCTTCTGTGTCAATTTCATGAAAATCTGGTAACTTATTCACATTTCATAGGGCAAAAAGCAGTTTTTTTTCTTTGTAATTTTTCAAGATGGCACCACTGGCACAGAGTTGCCCACAATTCAAAATCGCTTCTATCAAATCTGGTCTTACTTAAGTCCAATGCATTCTGTAAATTTTAGCTGTATCTGATTATTGGTTCGTGAGTTTCCGTGAACAGAAGTTTTTGATGCTAAAAATATAGGTTAACTGGGAGAGGGTTACCGTTCTTGTCCGACATGAAATTTCCAAAGTTTTATTTTGAACGTGTAGATAAAACATAAGATTTATATACAGATTGGTTTTATTGTAAGAAACGGACATTTTTTTGAATATTCGATGGTTTGAATGTTTTTACTTCCAAATTTTTTTTTTCAAAATGAAGACACCAAAATTATCATAGCTGGCAGCTCCAATCGAATTTTTCGACCAAATTTCTACCAAACGTGGCTTAAAGTAAGGTCCAGCAATTGTGTAAGTTTCGTCAAAATCGAACGATTCAATCAGAATTTATAGGGCTAAAAACAGTTATCTTTTTTAGTGGTTTTTCAAGATGGCACCACTGGCACAGAATCGCCCGCATTTCAAAATCACTTCTATCAGACCTGGTCCTATTTAAGGTCAATACATGCTGTGAATTTCAAACAATTCTGCCCATCGGATCGTGAGTTTCCGTGAACAGAAGTTTTTGATGCTAAAAATATAGGTAAATTGGGCAAGGGTTGCCAGGCGTGCCCGTTATACCATATCTTTTTTTTTTGTTTGTCTATGTAAACAAAGCATGAAATTTACATATGAGTGGCTTTTTTTTGAAGAAGCGGCATTTTTTCAAGAGAGACGATGATTTAGAAGTTTTCACTTTCAGTACCTGCCCTAGCTACAGGGTTGCCAGCACGCTCATGAAAAGCTACACAAATCTACAACTAAATAATATCAGTACGTTCTGAAAATTTCGTAATGATTGAATAGCTTTGTCAAAAGTTATCACAATTTAAAAATTTTCAAATTTTTCCGTTCTCTTTTTAGGCACCCAGCGCACACATGGGGTTAAAAAATTCCAAAACATTATCCGATTCACATGTAAAACACGTTCGAAAATTATTTGGTCAACTTTATTTTTGCAAAAATTATTTGTGTACGGAATAATAGGTATAATAAAAATATCACTAAAATGGCCGCCGGCACCAAAGGGTTAAAGATTATTAACTTTTTCTGAGACCTGGCACTATTCTGCATATACACCAATGTGTTCTGAAAATTTCAGTTCAATCGGATGGCGCGTTCCTGAGATTTTTTCACTGAAAATTTTTGATGATATATATATATATATATATAGAAATATGAATTTTTGGCCAAAGTGATTTTAATACTAATGTTCTTCTTCGAACATTAGTAAAAAATCCCTTACTGACCTGCGAAAAATCGAAAAAGCCGAAAAAAAAGAGAAGCCGAAAAAAAATGCGCCAAAGGTTAGTCAGCCGCAAAAAAAAAGAAAAGTTGACAAGACCGCGGCACCACCTCCAAAAACTGTAGATCTGACCGGGAAAATCATGAAAAAATTGTCTATTTATTACTCTTTAGCCATTCAACGGTATCCCGATTCTCTTGAACAAATGAAAAAAGAGATATGGGCCGGATTTTATCATTATATTTCCACAGACGATGCACCGCAACACGAGCGCTGCAATCCTGAATGGTGCATGTATCTCAAAGCGCAAGCGGATAATACTTCTTACAAACACAAACCAGCTTTGAGTCAAGAGGTGCAACAATATGTGAAACCTGTGTATGAAAAATTGACCAACGATGAGTTATTGACGCGCTGCTTGGGAAAAAACACCCAAAATAACAATAAGTGCTACAATAAAACTCTTTGGGCGATCGTTCCCAACCACAAGTTTGTTGGTAAAGAAGTCCTTGAATTGGCCGTCCACATTTCACTGTCTATACTTAATGAAAGACGAATGACTTTATTAAAAATGATGGAAGTGATGGGATGCACCATTGGGTCAAGTGCATACATGTACGCTCAGTCCAAGGACGAGGAGCGCATTGTTTTAGCTAAAAAACCGAGCAAAGAAGCGACGAAGGAAGGTCGTTTATCAAAGAAAGAAGCCCATCAGCAAGAAGAGGAAGCTAATCTTGATGACGGTTCTTTATTGTACGGCCCAGGGATAGCAGATTAATCAGTTATAATAGGTAAAATCCGATTTCTTATTGTTTATAACCGAAAGATTGAAAAAAAAACTTTAAACGCATTTTTCTCGAAACGATGTTTTTTCAAATGGCAGACAGTTAATCTTCGGAACTATAAAGCTTAGAGTAATAAATCTTGAAGCATTTTCTTTGTCCCTTCATGGGACATGACAATTTACCACATTTTGTAAAAAAAAGAAAAACAAATTATGTAAGGATAATGATCGGAAAATAGGGTCGAAATTTCAACTTTTTTTTTGAAAGTCTGCCATTTTTTTTCAACAAATTTTTACTTTCGGTGGTGAATTGTCACACAAAATAACACTTTTTATAACATACTGTTTGAATTTTTTGTTTCAGTCTTACCAATTCTGAGAATAACTGTCTGCCATTTAGGAAGGATTTTTTAAGGACGAAACTTTGGCGCCCTCTACAAAACTTATATAAGGAAGAAAAATATAAAAAAAAAATTTTTTATACACTTAAAGATATTTACTTTTTTATGTAAAAGATTGCATTGATGTAATTAATAAAATTGCTTTAAAAAAAATCTTGAAAATCATGTTTTTTTTTGCATTCTAGACTGTACTAGTACCTTAAAGTTCATTCGGCTATTTTGCTCGATCCATCGTGAGACATTAGATTTCACAAAATTTAGTCGGCGCTGTGGAAATAAAAATTCATGTTTGGTTCGTGTGCAAAACGTGCTTAGGCTGGGTTAGCGACAAAGGCTGCAAGGAAATGAGTCGAAAAGGGTCGATCGTAAGCGAACGAGTGTGCTGGCCGGGAATCAGTGCTTCAGATATCGGCAATATAAATCAGATAAGTGTTCAAGTCTGCTTAGTTCTGACCCAGTAGAAAATGGTGAAATCGTCAGATGGCTGGGCACGATGGAGGAGCGTGGCAATTTATCCAGCTGGGACGAAAAAGCTTTATTACATCTCGCTGAGACGAGATTGGTTGGTGTGGCTAAAATATGGCATAATTCGTTATCTCGAGTGTGCACTAGCTGGCTGTAATTTAGAGAATATTTCATGGAAACTGTAATGTTTGATTCTCCTATAGTGCACACAATACAATGAATATAGTACAGAGAGCCAAGCAAGTGAACTGTCAAGATGCTGTCAATCGGTGTTTTAAATTTTTCATATAAATCGCGTTATTAATTCATAAAAAATGTATTTTCGTGAATGACGTACATTCACCCTGTATTTTTGCTGAACTAATTCATGGATATGAGTGTCCGATTAGTTTTAAATCAGCTTCACATTTCGCATTTCTATCCTTTGTTGTGATTTGCCGAAATTTCATCTCGAGATTATTAACTGCAGTTCGTTCGAATACAGCGGTTCTGGTGCATCAAGTTATTTTTTGAAACAATTTTAAACTCACAGGCTATTTTCATTTTGAATTTCTGTTGGCAATGCCAGTGAAAGCGGACCTGTCATATGCAATATGGCGATTGAACAATCAAAGTAGCCAAACAAAACAAAACAAAAACGGGACCGAAAAGAATCTGACAGTTTTTAATTTTGCATTTGCTTTGATGTGACGAGTGAAGTTAATAAATCGTGTTATTAAATAGTTGTAAAAAAAGTTATTTAGTATTTTCAAACTGAAACGAACAGCTAAAAAACAATTTCAAACTCCCAGGCTATTTTCATTTTAGTAATTTACAACTGCCTACTGTGATGTCGATTATAAGCTGGAACACTTGTTCTTCCTGTGATAGAGATATCAAAGCTGAGGTTCATTTCTTCTGTGATAGATGCAAAAGACCGCAGCATTCAACATGAGCTGAGCTTTCTAGGTCAGCGATTTCAGCGCTGAGATATGCAAACAAGAGAGCTTTATTTTTATGCACGAGGTGCACTACAAAAGAGGAGCAGTTGAGTAAATTATGTGGCTTAGTGGCCAGCTTGAGAAATGAAGTGGATGGCCTCAAAGAAGAAGTTAAATCTCTTCAGACATCTCAAACAAAACCATTCACAATGGATGACGTCATTTACGAAATCGAGGAGCGAAAACGCAGGTCAGCAAACCTTATAATCCGTGGTGTTCCTGAAATCAATCCGGACGGCAATCTCAAACAAACCTTAGTAATTTTAAATAAGATGCTATATCCACAAGTTTTGAATTCTCCAGACATCAAAAACATGCGCTTGGTTAGAGCTAAACCGTCATTTAATCGCGTTATTAAAGTGATTACTCTGTGCGAAAATATCGTACTTGATGTTGTAAGGAGAAAGCATAGACAGAGCGAATTTCTAAAAAGCAGGTCTTTGATGATAACACGTGATAGGACTATTCACGAAAAAATCTTCTCAGAGATATTTATAAGCAGCTTGAAGAAGAGAATAAAATTCAACATGTTGCTGTTATTAAATATGTAAACCGTATCCTGAAAATTATTGTCCCGCACAATGCAAAAAACTGACTATTTATTATCAAAACACGCGTGGATTATCTACGAAATTACTCGATTTACACAAGTCGTGACTAATAAATAGCTAAGATGTGATCATTTTCACGGAAACATGGCTTAAACCGTACCAAAAAACTACTGAGCTGGGATTTAAAGGCTACAATGTTACCACCAACAAAATCAAAGGTGGTGGTGTATTGATAGCTATTTCAAATAACCTCCAATCTAGTTTCATAGCGTCTAATAATATTGATGTAGAGCAGATGTTCGTATCGGTTAAAGTAAATAACAAAATATTGATTATTTCAACTGTATATTTGCCACCTGATGCACCGCCCGAAAAATATAATAATCAAACAGAAGACGTTATACACTGTTTTCATCAATATCTAACTTTTCAATTCATCATTACTGGCGATTACAATTTGCCTGGAGTCGATGAGGATCAACAGGAATAGACACAACGAATAAATTGCCGGAAACAGAGCATAGTAATTGAAGTCTTTTCTCTTTTAAACTTTAGTCAATTTAATGATTCAAACCCTTATAACTCAATGCAAGATTTAATTTTTTCAAATTTAAATAATTTATCTGTACAATGTAACGGTCATCTTTTTCTTCCGACTGATCTACTTCATCCGCCTTTAAATGTTACCATTCGGTTCGAAAAACCTAATGAGATTTCTAATGAACATGATGTTATAAGTCATCGTGATTTTAAATAAGCAGATTATAATTCCATTAATAAGGCCATCAAAAGCGTAAACTGGCTAGCTGAGATGAATGCCTCAATTTTAGACGAGTTAGCTGATAATATTTTTCTATTTTTTTCTTAAACAGATTTATTAGCGAAACAATTCCCATGGTAAACTTTCGACCCAGCGCTTTTCCTGCTTGGTTTTCTATGGAGTTAAAAAAGCTAATTCAGAAGAAAAAACTTGCTCACTTGAAATATAACAAACTAATTCTTTAAGTGATTATAATAATTTCTCTAATCTACGAGCTGACTGTAAACGATTGCTTAGAATAGACTCCAAAAATTCTTTTCGCAAATTGAAGTCATCAATACTCCAAAATATTAAATACTTTTCGACTTTATCAGGAAAGAAAAATCACTCCCAACGACGATGATTATGGATGGTATATTCAGTTCTTTTTCTAAGGTCTTTAGTGATTCTTCATGTCACTATAGTCCACCTACTACCGATACAAATGTAACTATTTCTCATTTTGTAGTTGATTTAAATAGTTTTATCGATAAACTATCGTCTTTGGTTGCTAGCGAAAATGCCGGACCTGATGGAATTCCGCCTGTATTTTTAAAAAATTATGCTCTTAATTTGGCCCCAGCACTTCTATATATCTTTAATAGGTCATTAAATTGTGGTGTTTTTCGCAGATGTGGAAATCAAGCTTTGTAATACCCGTGTTTAAATCTGGGCAGAGTTCAGATGTACGGAATTACTGCCCAATTAGTATTCTACAACCAATACCTAAAGTTTTCGAAAGTCTCGTAACCGATTACATAGCCCCAATTTGAAGGCCTCTACTTCTTAACGATCAGTATGATTTGTTAAGTGGTAGATCAATCTCAACTAATTCGCTTACTTATTATAATTCTCTTTACAAGTTACTTGAATCTTATCACCAAGTTCACTCTATTTACACAGATTTTAGTAAAGCTTTTGATAAAATTAACTTAAATCTGCTATCGAAAAAGTTGACAAACTTTGGTGCTTATGATAAATTTTATGATTGAATTTTATGATTGTGATTAAAATGGAAAGAGTTAGCGAACTCTCTAGTACGAACAGTGTAGAAATGGCAGTGAATTTTGCCATGGAAGAATTTGATCATAGTGCGGTCGAGTGACAAATTTATTATGAACGTCTTAATCACTTCTTTCATGCATCAAACCATTTGTTACCCTCCCCGCCTAATTGAGGGGGTAGTGACCCTCGGCCTGGTCCGTTTGGGTCCCGGGTTCGCTCAGGAGACTGGGCGTGGGCGCCACTCACTCACCTCAATAATGGACCACGAGCCGCCGAGTGAGCTTACGGCTCACCGAGGTCAGAAAATCTGGGAATGGGATCGCTGTTGCGTGCAGCACAGCCCCTCTATTTCACCGTCACCGAACAACAAAACCGCGAAACGAGTGCTTAATCACCGACTTGTGCCACAAAAAGAAAGTACGATCTCGTAACTAGGAGACAAAATCTTTATTTTCTCAACCTCCGCGATTTCGCGATATTCCTAACACCGAAACAATTTTCAACTCTAACGCCTACGCTACGTTAGCTTATTCTAATTAACGCAATCCACCACTCCACTGTAACAAGATATTTTACTTAACAAAGTATTCTCAAAATGTTTTCTTTTCTATATTACTGACGTTCGGAAAGACTATGCTACTTAACGGTAGTTAACGGTAGTTAAAATAAAAACTTACGATTAGTCTAAACTATGCACTGACCTTCTTTCTTCTACTCGTCGAACCAAAATCTGATCAAAAAGCCAACCCCTGCTTCGCCTTCGCCGTCACACACAGAATTTTCAAGAAAGTGGCGCACGCTGAATCGCGGGTTCAATCCCCGCCGGAACCCAATTTCGAATTTGCCACACTTTTTTCTCCGGAAGTCCTTTTTTTCACCGACACACCAAGGATGTTCCTCAAGGTGCCTGATAGTTTTCTGATGATTTTTCAAATAAATTATCGATCTGCTCGTTTCCACTGTCGCACACAGAATTTCCGTACCTGATGATTTTTCAAATAAATTATCGATCTGCTCGTTTCCACTGTCGCACACAGAATTTCCGTACCTGATGATTTTTCAAATAAATTATCGATCTTGAGAGCTTTGATTCGGGAGCGTCCTTGGGTGGTGGTGGTTCGCGCTAGGTCGCCGCATCATTCGAATTCGGTTTAAATAAGTATCTGTGCTTGGGTCAAGAAGAATCTGGTTCTTTGTGTGAATTACTTTCCAGGTGGCAACTCGTATCTGGTTATTGGCATGACGCGATTTGGCGGTGTTATCGAGCGATGTGCAAAGCCAAACTGGCTGTGTCGAAACCCGGGCCGCACGACCGTGGCAAATAACATTAACAGGTGAGTTGTTTGTGTATGTGTATTGTGGTGCCGCGAAAGCAACCCGCTATCAGCGCGTCTTCTGCAGCCCCAGACGTAGCTGGGAGTATCGCGATTCGTTTCCGTTCGATGGGGAAGGTTGGCTACGATGCTGCTCCCATTTACTTATCTATCCTATCCGTCTATCTTAACAATCTATCTATGCCGTGAGCATCCGACGGGTACAATACACAGGTCGGATGCGACGGCAGTACGCTACTTATGAGTGGTGGTGGTGTACATACTTCCTACTCATAGTCCAGTCAAAATAGACATTCCAGTTTGCATTAATTCCCAACAAGCTGAATTTTTGTGTGGGCCTTGAATACGTCATTACAAATGATATGTCAAAAGTCCCCATTGATCCCGCTTGTGCGTTGTTTTTTATTCGAGGTCAAAGGTCACAAATTTGCGTTTTTTGCGTATATCTCTGAAACAACGAGAGTTATCGAAAAATGGTTCGAACAAAGTTTGTAGATCGTAAAATTGTCTACAAAAAATATCTGAACACTTTTTCTTGTACGGTGCACTGTTCTCGAATTATGGCTATTTTAAACATAGAAAACACGAATATGCACTCATACGTGGCTAGTATGCATCATCGGGTTAACCATTTACACAAAAAATATTAGAACATAGTTTTATTTGCCCCATGCACACAAGTACGTAAAAAATATACAATTATGAGCGAGTCATCGTCCGTCCCTAATTCTATTGGGCGTTTGGCCTTGAGAAACATCTGCCTGCGATACTCCATTTCTGGGGTCTATACCTGCTTTCCGAAGGACATAACTCTAGTAAATGCAGCCAGTTTTGAACGGTTTCCGTAGTGAATAGACGTGTTTGTGAATTATATTCTCTTTTTAAACAGTGCCGTTACAAAATTTTGCAATAATGTCAGAAGTTTGCTTTATTTGCAATGAATCTTTGACTGAAAGTGAAATTGTGGTTGTTGATCCTGGGCTAAAGACTTTAATGGATTCAAGTACTGAAAGGGGTGATGGGTACAATGAATATTTGAAGGACAAAACATCTGTAACGATACATAAGCAGTGTCGTAAAGCATACACCCGGAAAAGCAGCATCGCTGCAGCTAAAAGACAGCGTGAGGCGGAGATAGCTACCACATCTGGGATTAGTCCTCCTCGTACTAGAGTACGAGGTAATGAATCGTCTTTTTGTTTCAAGAAATACTGTTTTTTCTGTGGCCATGAAGCAGATAAAACGGCTGAAATGAAAAAAGCGCAGCATCTTCGACGAAGAGTGTCTCAAGTTTCAACCCTTGACTTCAAGAAAACCATCTTGAAGGAAGCTCAGACTCGTTCTGATGAGCTAGCAAGAAATGTCATTGCCCGCATTCAGTACGAATATGACTTAGTTGCTGCTGAGGCTACGTACCACAGTGATTGTTACACTTCGTTTCTGAAACCCATTAGTGGAGGTAAAATCGGTCGTCCTGAAAGTGATTCTATTACTTCAGCGATGGAAGAAATATTTGCATTTATTGAAAATCATGATGATTGTCAATTTTCAATACAAGAATTGAAAGATATTTGCAAAGAATCATCGATCGATAATAGAACAATTAAATCAAAACTCAAGTTAAAGTATGGTAATAGAATCATTATAACTGAGAAGTTCGACATTCCTTTGCTTCATTGACAATCAGCATGACGTCCTCAGCAAAGCTTGGTATGAGAATAAAAAGCAAAATAAAAAGGAAGAGAGATTGAGAATACTTGAAGCAGCTGCAGCAATCGTTCGAGAAGATATTCAGTCGATAGTGTTTGACACTGATAATTATCCTCCACCTACTCAGATGTTCGAAGATATCCATAGTGATATTCCAGATACTTTGACTTATTTGTTAGAGCAAATAATTTTGAAAAATAAACAATGCAAATTGGAAATACAAGAAACAATACAAGAAACAATAAGAAAATACAAGAAACAATAAGAGAGTGCAGTTATCTTGTCTCCCTCCAACATCTGCTTCTGCTAATCAACACTTGTTTCGTGTGTTCTACCAAGTGCAAGTGTGGCTAGGCAATGATCTAAATCCTGAAAATCGGGGCTGGAAATTGATGAATAATAGTTTGGAGCCAATCCAAACTTTACTGCCACCTGCTCCAGAAAAATTACTCAATACAATTTTTTGTAATTGCAAAAAAGGCTGCACAAACAATTGCGGGTGCAGAAAAGTTGGACTGTATTGTTCATCGGTATGCACCAATTGTCAAGGCCAATCTTGCACCAACATTGAATCAAATGCAACAGATGAAGATTGTTTCGAAATTGATGAGGATATAACTGATATATCTCTCTTCTTGGAGCAATCTACACAAATCAAGCAAGAAGAGGAAGAAGACAATGAAGAAGAAGAAACGAGTGACTATGAAGAATTTGATGATGAATGATGATGTAATTTTCTTGCTGCTGAAATTTTCATTAAATTTAAATAAACAAAAAATTTCATCAATAAAATAGTGTCCCATTACATTCCCTCGATCAAAAATATATTGTGGAGTATTCCTACTGGGGAAACCACGTTAAAAAAAAAGCGCCGTGTACACTACCTCAGAGGTGGTGCGGAAATGTGTGCATATAGTTGAAAATACGATTTTCCTACAGTCTAAAATCACGATATCTCGAAAGCAATGCTTTGTAGAAGAAAAGTGTTCAGATATTTTTTGTAGACAATTTTACGATCTACAAACTTTGTTCCAACCATTTTTCGATAACTCTCGTTGTTTCAGAGATATACGCAAAAAACGCAAATTTGTGACCTTTGACCTCGACTAAAAAACAACGCACAAGCGGGATCGATGGGGACTTTTGACATATCATTTGTAATGACGTATTTAAGGCCCACACAAAAATCCAGCTTGTTGGGAATTAATGCAAACTTGGATCATAATTTAGTCTATTTTGACTGGACTATCAGTGGAGTGGTGGATTGCCCGTCATGGCTCAGCCTTCTCCGGGGAAGGCTGTATTTTTTTTTTTTTTTCAAAGTGAAAGAGCACCCCTTGTTACAACGTAACAAACGGGTACTATTGTTAAAAAGTGTAGGCTCAACCACATACAAATTAATAAAGGATTTGTGTTTCCCGAAAAGTCCAGGTGTAGTGGAATAGAAAATTCTAGTAAAAAAGATTTAGCAGTATTTTGTGCCGACTGTGATCATGTTGTTGCATGCACGCCAAACAAAGCATGTTTCGGCGCCAGAAAGAGCCACAACCGTCGAGAAATATCTGTCTCGTAGCAATCTAGAGATAAGACGTTGTAGCACTTGGCAGAAGTTGACTACCAGGGCCTGCAATTTGCCCTCCCTGTAAACGCAGTCAAAGCTAAACTTTGAACGTATTCCGGCACGCTGGTTGGCAGCCATGAGTCAATGGCGACGGGAAGCTAGTTTCGGTGGGTGATGGAGAGTGTGGCTGGGGACGGGAGATAGGGAGATTGTTGGGCAATCGTCGGGAGAAGCCGGATGTGAGGTGGAGAAGAAGGTGTGGAGGCCGAGGTTGGGGTGCGTGTGATGGTCGCGGGCTCGTTAGCTCGAAGGAAAAATTCGAAAGATAATCCGCGGATCGTTGAGAAATAATCTTAAAGTGTGAATCGTGGTGGTGTGGAAATATACACAAATGACAAGGATTGGATTGTTTTTTTCTTTTCTGTGATACAACGCACCACGCGGATAATTGTCTACGGAATTTAGTGAAAAAATTTCGCCGAGACTGTGAGGATGATGTGAAAATCGTGCCATGAAAGGGAAGTTTAACGCGGAGAAGTTGTTAAATGAAAAAACTTGCAATTTTTAGCGCACCTAACATTTATTCGGTTTTACGGAAAGTGGATAAAGTGCTCATGAAAATCACATAAGTGCTAGCCCCTAATACCTATTTTGAAATCTATTCACTTCGTAATGTGTACCTATGAAAGGCTTACGATAAGAGTGTTTTGCACGGGCCGTAGAATTTTCCGGGCCTAGAAACACGTGGATGTTTACGTATGCAATTGGATAATCGCAAAACTAGCCAATTTCAAAGGAATCGAGAAATTTGTTCAAGATGTTACGATTCTCGTGGTGATCCGTGCAGAGCTACCAAATCCGGCGACGAAGCTGGAGTTCTTCGGTAAGTAACAAAAGTTCCGTTCAAGGCCTATCAACAAGTCAGGAAGGATATCAAGCCCAGCACGTGGGAATGTGAGGGCCATGTAGTGGCGTGAACTCGTCGATTTTGCCTTATGGCCATGCGGTGCCCCAAACGATCATACATTACGCCACGGAGATATTTGCCTGCTCGATAGGGGCGCAAACTACAGTGGCTACGCAGCAAACATAACGTGTAGTTTACCGACTAATGGAGGTTCTTCTTCGAATTGTGCAGTATTGCCGTCATCCAACTTGCGTGACTCTAGCCGCAAATGCTGTTGAGCAGTCTTCACGCATGGAAATATATTCAGAGTTCATCAGATGCAGCGACGGGCGTGACCACAGCGGCTCCTACCCGAGTTAACCTGGTAAACTAAGGGATCAATATCAAGTTAGTAAGGTGATTGACTAGTTTTTTTGTTAACGTTAATCAAATGTTCGAACAAAGTTAATACTATTGCACGGTTTTAAGCTGGTATGCTCAACTGGCTAGAGTTCCGTCCTACAGCTTGTAGTTTTCTTGTTTCGATTCCAGTCATTAATGATCAAACATGGTGTCAAAAACAAACTTGCAACGAACTTAATCGTTTAAGAGTAAAGTGGTCCAACTTGACCCAGAATCCAAATTTGTACTAATCCGATACATTTGGGCATTACAAGCCACTTGAGTGAGTTAGACAATCGATAAACACATGCTGATTCCGCCGGGAAATATTCGCATTTGTAAATGATTTATATAGAGAGAAAAAAAAAATGATGAAATCTTAATTTAATTGTAACTTGTTATTATAAATTGATGATTAATTGTAATTGTAATTGTAAAAATGATGCGAATACCCAAATTTTTGTAAAAATCATTTAGTTTAGAATGTAGTTAATTTATCCTCCTTGAATTAATCTGCAGAGTTTAGTGGTTAAATTTCGGTGAAAGAATTCAAATTCATTATTTTCTGTGTATATCTGAATAATACTAGCCTCAACATTTATTCGATTCGAAGAAATGACATCTTTCGGTTAAAAATAATGTACTTCAAAACGCTTTAAATCTGACATCACAAGATTTCTGTAAGTGGAGACAAATATGGTGTAGTGTAGATGAGGTGTAAGCGAAGCTAATACTTTAATTGGCAGTTCTAAAAAGTCGAATAGTATGTCAAAAATTATATTTGCGTGACTTTATTCTTGTTACGATACCGCCTGGAAGGTAGAGTGTTGTGCACAATATTCTCCGTCACTGATGAGGAATCGTCCTTTCACGAAAAAAAAATGACGCTGTGAGAGTTGTTTACTATTACTGTATGATAATTCCAAGAATCAGAAATAGAATTCCCCTCAACTATTGAAACTGAGACATAGAGAGACCACTGTATTGAAAATTTTCAACATGAATGGTTATATAATTTTTTTTTCACTTACACCGCATCATCATAGACAAGTCAAAATATAAATATTGTAATAATATGTTAGTCACCAAGAAAATGCCTCTGTTAATTTAGATTTTGGTTGTTTGCATACTTAAGAAAAAAAAAAAAACTAATTCAGTTGATTATTTATTAATTTGATTTATTAGCTAGGTTATAGATGTTGCTTGTCAATTAATGTTGTCAGTAAGAGCTGTTTTTACAAAAGTATTTAAGTAAATTAGTAATGAATTAATAAGTGGAAACTTTCAGGCCTTCTTATTGGGCGAAAGCCCGAGAAGTTCTTTTCTTCTTTTCAGGGTCCGCGCTTGGCCTGGCTGGCCTACCAATGATTAGTTTTTCGTGATTTTTCGGTATTTTTCAGCATTTTTCTTAAATGGGAGGGATACTGGCCATCCATATGTAGTTTCTGGTATTGTTTTGATTTAGATTTCTGGATTTTGATATATGGCCAGTATCAGAGGGTGGAGGACCCCAGACCATCGGGGTCAGGGCTCCACTACCATCGGGGGCCCGGGGCTGTCTGCCTCGCCCGGGTTCCTTAGAAAAGAGAGGTAGCGCGTTTTCCCTTTTCCGTTTTTAGATTTTCAATGTTCTGGCTCCGTGTTTTGTCACGAGCACTGGGTCTGCTTAGTCAGCCCATGTTGCAGAGCCTGGGTGGTTTCCTTTACGGAACTATGCCCCCTTTTGGTCCCTGGGTATTTTGTATACCAGTTTGCGGCTACGAATTCATGACGGATGAATACTACGTAGCATCCCGTTTCTTGAGAGCCAACCAACTCCATTTTCAAGAACCCACCCCAGCCGCAGCGAGCTAGCAAAGCGGCAAACCAGCATCCGTCGGGGTTGGTTAAAGGGTGCTCCGCAAATGCGGACGAGGGGCCTTCACGGCCATTTCTAGGGCACCCTAGAAGGGCACCCTTCACAGGCAAAGTGGTCGATAGACTATGTGAAGAAGATGCAAATTTGTCGACGGCAAAAGCATTGGAAGTTGCCCAAAAATATGAAAGTTGTCACGAGATGGTAACAGTAAATAAGGGACGACAGTTACATAAAACGGGCAATATGGACAAGGGTAACGCTAATCAATCATGTAATACGAAGAAAATTTTCCTGAATAGTCTAAAGAACATTTTTCTTTTTCTCCTAAATAAATTTATGTTTTTGTTCGACAAATTTATGGTATTTCCTTTTTTGGTGTGTGCGTTTTATGACGGATAGAGTCATAAAACGTTGCCCATACCATGGGTGTTAGTATCTTAACAAAGTAGCTAAATCTGATCAAATAATTGCACTGCACAATGCACGCATAAACAAATGAATACATGTTCACTTTTTTAATAATTAGCTCGTGCAATCGAACAATCGCACTGGATAATGCAAGTAAATTCGTCAGCATTTTTTGTAAACATCAGAATTTTGTAATTATTGCAGTCGTGCAATAATGAACCCAATACATTATAATCTAATGTACATTGCACTCGACAAATTACTTGCGACGATTATTTGTACTCAAATTTCGATAGCATAAGCACTGTAGGCAAGTATTTGGTTGTGATCAATACATCGAATTGCGTAAAACATAGTTAGTAAGGTCAGCAAAAATTGTGTACTTAAGCAAAGAATACTGTAGCCAAATGCTCAGAATATTAAAGAATTTTAATTAGTACACACGTATTGTTTATTATTCTTAATATTCAGCCGGGTTATAACTTTAGGGTTATAATCATCAAGGTAAGGTCCAATAATTTTAGGATTATTGGAATTGCTGTTGAACATACATAAGTCATTCAAACATTTTTTGGTCCTTCGAACCGGATCGGCGATCCTCATAGTCATCAGCGACATCAGGCATTTTCATCAGAGAAGTCATCAGCTGCAGTCATCAGCGACATCAGACATTTTCATCAGAAGAGTCATCAGCTGCAGTTATCAGCGACATCAGGCATTTTTCATCAGAAAGGTGATCAGCTACATCAAGTATTTTCATCAGAGAAGTCATCAGCTGCAGTTATCAGTGACATCAGGCATTTTCATCAGAAAATTCATCATCTTCAGTCATCAGCGACATCAATCATTTTCATCATATCAGGAGTTGTAAGGAAGATTTAATATTAATCATGGCACCCAGCGCATCAATCGAATTACAACGGTTCAATTTGGAGGAGATTAGACGACTCATCAACAACTTCAAGAAGGATAGCTCAAAGCGATACTCGAAAGCATACTTCGAATTAAAAATTGGAGCACTCAGAGAGAAATGGATGGCTTGTGAACAGCTTCACTTTCCCATAAAGACGGGTCTTTCACATGAGGCAAGCTTGCAAAGTGATTACATCAAAGGATTTGAAGCGGCAGAAGCTCTATACGAAGAATATATGGTGCTATTCAATACACGGCTCGCGGAATACAATGCACAAGAAGCTCACGTACCTCCACAAGCTGACATCCAAACTTCCCAGGCACAGAGTGACCATTTGGAACGCATTAAAATTCCCAAGTTCAATGGAACTTACTCGGATTGGACTGCCTTTCATGACTTGTTTAAGAACATGATACATGATAATCAACGTTTAAGCGCAGTGCATAAAATGCAATATTTGCGTTCATCAGTTGTTGGCGAAGCCGAGCAGCTTATAAAACATTTAAGCATTACTGCGGATAATTATGCTTCGGCATGGAAACTGATGTGTGATCGCTACGACAATAAGCGCGTGATTGCCAATGCGTTTATGAAGCTTTTGTGGGAAATAAAGCCGAGCGTACCCAATAATGCTGGAAGTATAAAAACCATGCTAAATATTTCAAACGAGGTGCTTAATAGCTTGGTCAATTTAACCAACAATCCTTTGGATGTTATATTGGTGTATTTGTTGCAGCAAAAACTAGATTGCGAAACCTCGTTAGAGTGGCAGAAATTCATTGGAGGCTCAAATACAATACCGACCATTGGAAATTTTCTAGAATTTTTAGCTGAACGCCTAATAATTTTAGAGGCCACGAAAGCATCTGACAAGCATGTAAAATATGTGGTACATAATACTCACGTGAACAAAGCGGATTTGTGTAAGGTGTGCAACAATAATCATAAGGTGTTTCAGTGCACGCAGTTTACAAGTGCTAAAGTAACCGATCGGAGAGATTTGGTAAGGAAGCATAAGCTGTGTTTTAATTTTTTGAGTACAAGGCACACCGCAATCGATTGTACATCTTCCAAACGCTGCAGAATTTGCAATGGTAAACATAATAGTTTACTACACATAAATGTTGATCATGAAGCAATAGATAAGGCACATAATCAAGCTCAGTCATTGAATGCTGTCAATAATCAAGAACAGTCAGCAGTTCTGGTCTTATTAGCCACCGCGATGATTCCTGTACGGAACGCATCCGGCAAGTTCGTACCGTTAAGAGCGTTGATTGATCAAGGCTCCCAGAGATCTTTCATTACGGAATCAGCTGTTCAACAGCTAGGCATCAAGCGCAAAAACGCAAATTTTTTGATCGGTGGCATTAGCGGTGTGCAATCAGCTACTCGAGGCATGGTCAATGTGCAATGCAAACAAAAGACGTCCCTTGACGTAATTCAGTTTAATGTGTTAATTCTCAACAAAATCACAGGTGAACTACCTCAACGTTATGTTAATCAATCTCCAAAAATTTCATCTAAGGAGCTTGCTGATAAAACGTATTACAAGCCCGGAAAAATTGACATGCTACTGGGCTCAGACATATACGGACAGTTAGTGCTTCCTGAGATGGAATTAATGCACGACAACTTGATTGTGCAGAACACAAAGTTCGGTTGGATTATATCGGGCCCTGTCATGAGTGAAACAGCTACTGAGACAGAAGTCAGCATGGTAAGTCTCCAAGATCTAGATAATAGCATAAAGAAATTTTGGGAAATTGAAGAGAGTTTAACTCAGCTGCATTTAACACCAGAGCAACAAGAGTGTGAAACTCATTACATGCAGACAACACGAAGAAACATCGATGATGGCAGATATATCGTTCGCCTTCCATTTAAACCCGATTGCAATGCAGCCAAGGAGCTTGCACCATCACTGACAGATGCACTGTATAGATGGCAACATATCGAGAAAAGGCTAGAACAAAATGACCAGCTGAAGGTGCAATATCACGCCTTTCTGGAAGAATATTTGAAACTTGGGCATATGGAAGAAATTCCTGTTAATGAGATCCAGGGGTGCTCTTCTTATTACATACCCCATCATGCTGTTATCAAGGAGAGCAGCACCACGACTAAGGTCAGGGTTGTGTTTGATGCGTCACATCGAACTTCGTCTGGGTTTTCACTTAATGATTGCCTCATGGTTGGGCCAACAATTCAAGCCAATATCGTGAATATATTATTAAGATGGCGATTGCATAGAGTAGCATTAACCGGCGACAATGAGAAGATGTACAGACAGATATTGGTTGATTGTAAAGACCGAGATTATCTTAGAATCGTTTGGAGACCGAAAGCGCCAGGACCAATAAAACATTACCGATTAAAAACCATTACATATGGGACAGCTTGCGCACCTTATCAAGCAATCAAGACATTACAACGTCTAGCATTGGATGAACAATTCAATCACCCAAAAGCAACGTCCGTCGTGTTGAATGATTTTTATGTCGATGATCTACTTACGGGATCAGACACTATCGATCAGGCAACTGCATTGCAACGTAACGTAACGAGGTTACTAGAGTCTGGTGGCTTTAAGATACGAAAATGGTCTTCAAATTACGCAGAAGTTCTGAAAACAATTTTGCCAGAAGATCGTGCTATGCCAGGTCCAATTGAGCTGAATATGGAAAACACAGTAAAAACGTTAGGAGTGCTGTGGAATCCCCAGCTAGATGTCTTTACTTTCAAAGTATCATTGCCAATACTTGGTGAACAAAAGGTGACTAAGAGGCTGGTGGCATCTAGCATTGCAAAACTGTTTGACCCATTGGGTTGGCTTCAGCCATCAATTATCATAGGCAAAATTTTACTGCAAAAATTGTGGCTGTTAAAGATTAATTGGGATGACCCGCTTCCACAAGAAACTATTAGTGTTTGGAAAGATTTCATGATTGATTGTCAAAGGTTTGAAAATATACACATACCTCGATTCCTAGGAACATCAAAATCATCAAAAATAGAGCTTCATGGATTCTGTGATGCTTCCATGGACGCCTTTTCTGCAGTTGTTTACTTGAAGACAATCGATTTACACAATAATGTACACGTTCATTTGCTGACATCTAAGGCAAAGGTCTGCCCACTAAAAGTACAAAGTATTCCAAGACTAGAACTGTGCGGAGCAGTATTATTGTGCAAACTTATGAAACAAGTCAAGGAATCATTAGATATTCCTCAAGACGTAAAAACATTGTATTGGACGGATTCCACAATAGTATTATCGTGGTTATCTGATCATCCGTCAAAATGGAAGACCTACGTCGCAAACAGAGTCAGCGAAATCCACTCTTGCAGTGAGTCATATCAATGGAAGCACGTCGCCACGGAACACAATCCGGCCGATCTTGCTTCACGTGGAATTCCACCATCAAAATTAGTCGCACATGAATTATGGTGGACAGGACCACCATGGCTAAAGACAACGACCTTGAGCTACAAGTCAGAAGTGGAAAGCACCATGGACGAGCGAGAGCTTGCAGAAAATAGGAAGATTCAGGTCAACATCGTAGCGGATCCATCAATGTCCCTGTTATCAAGATACTCAGACTACAATAAACTACTACGTGTCGTCGCCTATTGCTTACGTTTTAAATATCGAAGCAAGAACCCAGAGTTTGTTTCATCGGAGGAATTGTCACGAGCCAGGGGAGTCTGCGTTCGAATGTCGCAACAAGCATATTATGCAGATGAGCTCAAAAAATTAAAAGAAGGTAAAGTTATTTCAACATCTTCGAAAATATTAGCCTTGAGCCCATATCTGGATTCATATGGAATAATGAGGACATATGGCAGACTTAACAATGCTGAAATAAACGATTCATCGAAGAATCAGATTATAATTAGTCCTAACTGCAAACTAGCAGAACTGATAGTAAGAGCATTTCATTATAAGACATTGCACGGAAGTAACATAGTTATGACTGCAGCAATACGTACGGAGTTTTGGATCCCACAGTGTCAAAAATTGGTCAAGACATGCATACATAAATGCATTAAATGCTTTAAAATGAATGCCCAATCACAAAAGCAGTTCATGGGGAACTTGCCAAAGGTGAGAGTAACACCAGCCAAAGCGTTTAGTAATTGTGGTTTAGATTTCGCAGGACCTATCAAAGTAAAGTGGTCTTCAGGCAGGGGAGCCAAAACTGCTAAATCGTATATTGGAGTATTCGTTTGCTTATCTACAAAGGCGATGCACTTGGAAGTTGTGAGCGATTTGACGTCAAAAGCTTGCATCGCAGCAATAAAGCGTTTTGTAGCACGACGAGGTTTGTGTAAAAATATATATAGCGACTGGGGAACGAATTTTGTCGGTGCAAATAAGGAACTAAAACATCAATTCGAGCTAGCGCGGCAGCAAACGCAGAGTCATCTAGCCGGCGAGCAAATCAACTGGCATTTTAACCCTCCCAGTAGTCCCCATTTTGGAGGACTTTGGGAAGCGGGGGTGAAAAGCATCAAAGTACATCTCATCAAAACCATCGGCACAACACTACTTAACATGGAAGAGTTATACACAGTTCTAACGCAAGTAGAAGCTGTCTTGAATAGTCGTCCATTGACTCCAATCAGCAACGATATTAATGACGAGGAAGCTTTAACACCAGGACATTTCCTGATTGGGCAACCACTAATCGCAGTGCCTCAAGGAGCACTATCCGAAAAACTCACGTTAAGTGAAAGATGGCAATTAACAACAAAGATGGTTGAACATTTTTGGCACAGATGGACTAGTCAATATTTATCCCGTCTTCAACAGAGACCAAAATGGTTAAAGCCAGAAACGAATTTGCAACCAGGACAGCTAGTGTTAATAAAAGGAGAAAATTACCCTCTCATGAAGTGGCCATTAGCGCGTATTTTGGAAATTCATCCAGGGAACGATGGGATGGTTCGAGTTGTGACCATAAAGTTACGAGGACATACTACGAAACGTGCAGTAACTAAACTATGCCCATTGCCTGTTCCATTGCCAGACGTGGAAACAATGCCATCTGAAAGGGAGCAATCAAGATTAAAGGCACAACGTGAAACAGCTAAACATGAAGAAGAGCAAGCTTCAAAATTAACAATGGCTGTAAAAGCACTTGCAGTTGAAAGTGATAGAAGCCAGGAGAAAGGAAAGCAGAACAAAAGAATTAAAACCTGCTGATAGGCCCCCAAGATGTTTGTGATTATAATCAGCAATCAACATGGAGTACCGTCATCATCATCAAGTCAACATTAGAGTAATAATTGCTAGGATTTGTTCAAATATTAGAATAGTGGAAACAAGATTGTGCTGATTTATTACCCGATCGCACGAGCTGGCTGATTTTGTTATTGTTTATCTTTTAGCTATCATAATTTAAGCCGCAGTTATTTTCGCCAAACATTGTTAAGAACTAGGTTCTTGGCGGGCGGTATGTTAGTATCTTAACAAAGTAGCTAAATGTGATCAAATAATTGCACTGCACAATGCACGCATAAACAAATGAATACATGTTCACTTTTTTAATAATTAGCTCGTGCAATCGAACAATCGCACTGGATAATGCAAGTAAATTCGTCAGCATTTTTTGTAAACATCAGAATTTTGTAATTATTGCAGTCGTGCAATAATGAACCCAATACATTATAGTCTAATGTACATTGCACTCGACAAATTACTTGCGACGATTATTTGTACTCAAATTTCGATAGCATAAGCACTGTAGGCAAGTATTTGGTTGTGATCAATACATCGAATTGCGTAAAACATAGTTAGTAAGGTCAGCAAAAATTGTGTACTTAAGCAAAGAATACTGTAGCCAAATGCTCAGAATATTAAAGAATTTTAATTAGTACACACGTATTGTTTATTATTCTTAATATTCAGCCGGGTTATAACTTTAGGGTTATAATCATCAAGGTAAGGTCCAATAATTTTAGGATTATTGGAATTGCTGTTGAACATACATAAGTCATTCAAACAATGGGTATGTAGTTTTGCTTTGATGCTTTCCGTCTGTAATCAAATCCTGAAAATTCGTAGATGTGAATTCTAATATGTATGCATTTGAATTACATGTTAGGTTTTGTGACATCTGTTAGGGATTACAAAATTCGTAGGTGTGAATTTTCGGTACATGCTGGGTTTTGTGACATCTGTTAAGGAGCTACATAGTTTCGAGACAGTGTCCTAGCCCTAGTAGAAGTTGAGCGTAGTATACACTGAGCGAAATTGCTATGGTTCCACATCTGTTTCTTAATTTTTTTCTGCAACCTACTGCAATCGCCTGGCAGCGTTTCTTACAAAAGGAAAGTGAGATAACACTTTCTTAGAAATGCGCATTAAAATTCGTCTGAAAGCAATTAGGAGGGTCAGTGCTATCATAAACTGTAAATTAGTCCTATTTAAGAGCGAAATTGCCATGGTTCCACATAGTGTTTTCTGAGCATTGTGCGTCTGAGGTTGTGCAAAAAATAATTTTTGGTATTCATTTTTGTTTGTGAAATAGTTATTATAACATTAGGACATTTTTCAAGTGAAAAGCGTAGTGGTTGATTAGAATTTTCCAATATGCCAAGTGGAACCAGGTTGACTGCGGAAGAAATAGCGCAAATTAAAGCGTACAAAGAAATGGAACTTTCGAATCGTGCCATTGCAAAGAAAATAAATCGATCTCATCATGTTGTCAACAACTATTTGAATCGTGGAGATACCTATGGGAAAAAACAATTTAAAGGTGATAGTCCGAAAATAACAAAGAGGCAACGAACGGCAATTCTTCGTGCGGCATCGTCTGGAAACGTTACCGCAAGTCAAATAAGGATGGAACAGAACCTCCTGATTTCAAAAAGGAGAGTCCAACAAATTTTAAACGAATCTGGCCGTTTTAAATGGGCTAAAAGAGCAAAAAAACCGGCTCTGACAAAAAACCACAAAGAAGCCAGACTGACTTTTGCCAGGACACACATGGGTTGGAAAGATGAATGGAAAAATGTAATCTTTTCTGATGAAAAGAAATTCAATCTGGATGGTCCAGATGGCCAACAATTTTATTGGCATGACTTGAGTAAAAATAAGCAGGTAGCTATGAGCCGAAATTTTGGAGGGGGCACAGTGATGGTTTGGGCAGCGTTTGGGTACAACGGAAAAACATCGATTTGTTGGATTTCAACGCGAATGAAATCCGAAAATTATATTCAACTTTTGGAGGAAGTGTTAATCGAATACGGCGACAGGATTTCCTCGGAAAACTGGAAATTTCAGCATGACAATGCTGCTACAGTTCCAGAGCAACTAAGGAGTGGTGCCAACAGAAGGAAATTGAAGTCCTGAGCTGGCCTGCCCGTTCCCCGGATCTTAATCCAATTGAGAACCTATGGGGGATGCTGGTGCGAAAAGTTTATCTAAATGGAAAGCAGTATAACACCCCTGCAGAGCTCAAAACTGGAATTAAAAAAGCTTGGGAAGAGATTTCTGCAAGTACCTTAAGAAATTTAATAAACAGCATGGAAGATCGCATTTTCGAAGTGATACTAAATCAAGGAGGCAGTACTAAATATTAAAACCTGGTTTTAGTAATATTAAACATTGATTTATTATTTTTTAATAAAGTGGAACCATAGCAATTTCGCACTAAAAATGTCTACATTTTCTCTTTTAATTTTTACATTACCTCAATTCTTGTATTCTTTTCACTTTCTGTCCTGAATCAGTCTTAATAAAGCTTTTTTTATTTAATAATAATATAAAATTGTTTCATCTACGCATCTGTTTCATCTGGACGCAGCTTTGTTCCCATATTATGGGTGGAACCATAGCAATTTCGCTCAGTGTAGTGCGATAGTTTGCCAGGTGCAGTAGTGCTAATAGTGCGAGAAATTCATACGAAAAAAAAGTAGTATTAATAGGAAAAGGCTTAAGGTTAGTAGGCTCACTAAGTTTGGTTAATTTTGTTTGATGTTTGGTAGTTTTGTTGGTGTTTTATTACGAAAGGTGGTTCGGCGTTGTGGATGAATTTGAAGTTAGTAAAAAGGGGAGCAGGTGTGTCTGTGTTGGACGGGTCACGGTTCGGGTGGCAATGAGTCGCTACTATGTGTGTGTCCCGCCCTGGTTCGACCAACTGTTGCTTTGCGTCGCCAACCGAAGGATCAGCTTTGTGTGTGTTAAGTGGATCATGGTTCAGGCGGCGAGAAATCGCTGCTGTGTGTTTGATCCGCTTTGGTTCGGCAAGCTGATACCTAGAGGGTATTAAAAAAAAAAAAAATTATTTAGTGATTTGTTCGTGTCCACCACGCTGTCCCCTTATCAATTAACAAGACTTAGGCTTATCCTTATTTTACAGATTGTGAAAGCTTCTCGACGATTGGACGGTTTCGGTACACGGAGGTAATTAAAAGTATTTTCTAAAATAAATAAAAAAAAAAACGAAAATTTGGTCTTACAATCACATCCATCAAGTAAGAACGGGAGCACAAAGTCGATGTTTCTTGGTTTTGGAGAGAACGGAGAAGTATGCTATTGATACGGGATAAATAACCATACCGCAGACAATTGTAAGGTTAAATTTGCTACTTGCAATAAGTGTAATAGAACCGGACACCTTCAAATTATGTGCAATGGTAAGCGACATACAAGTAAGAACATTAAACTTCACAGAAGTAAAGTCAATAATTTAGAAGTGACCAGTTCTAGCTATACAAGCTCGGATGATGAAGATTGTATCAGTAATGTACTAATGGCGATGCACCGTATATAATTACGTTCTTTATTTATTGATAAGATGCAACTTAGTGGTGAGTTGGATTCAGGTTGTGGTCATTGCATTATGCGGCTGAAAGTGTTTAGAAAATATTTTGCGAAAGTGAAAGTCAATAGGGCAAAACAAAACCTAACAGGATACGGTGGCAATGAAATTATTATTTTCGGATACTTTCACGCGAGTGTTGATTTCAGAAGGTGTTCACAAATTTTACGGCTCACGATAGTAGATGCCAACGGTCCGATTTTGCTTGGTAGGAGTTCTATGATAGCATTCAATTTCGGTGTGCCTGTTAACGTAAGATAAGATACTTCAGCGGTGAATAAAGTAAGTAGTGAAAACAATTTGAATCGTTTGTTGAATCTGTATTCAAATCTCTTTAAGCACTAGTTAGGGTGCTTGAATAAAAATTTCACTTGGAGCTAACAGATTCAAATCCGAAACCAATATTTCACAGGTCGAGAATCGTACCCTTTAGTTTCAAGAAATTTGTAGAGACTGAATTAGAAAATATGGAAAGTTTAGGTGTCATCTCACCAAAGCAATCTTCGAAATGGGGTACTCCGATTGTACCTATTCCGAAATCAAATGCATCCATAAGAATTTGTGAGATTATAAATTAACCGTCAATAGATATTTAGCAGATAAAAGATATCCGATTCCGAGAATAGTGTTATGTGCCACTCACATTAAGTGTCACATAAACAATTATCCACACTCATTAATTCATTTCTTAATGCACTCATTTTTATATAAACACAATCATGCTTGTGATTGATCCATCTAATTAACTCATGTGATCTTCTGATTGTCTCAAAAGTAAACACACTTATGATGTGTAATTGATTCATGCGATTTTCCATTAGGTCCAAAGATAAACATTACGGAGTTTTGATATGCGAAAAGTTCAACTATCATAAACAAATTGTAGCAAACACAAAATTCAAAGAATAAGATTTGATTTATCGTCATCATTGAAAACTGTAAAAGGTAGTATTGATTGACATATTTTTGAAGCACCTTATATAAAGGACGGTCTTGTCCAGTCGAGAAGCAGTCATTTGTTTTCATTCTCTTTAATTCGTCGAGTCCGTTAAGAAATTTGGTTCCGAGCAATGATATTGTCAAAGTTTAAATATTGTAAAGAGATCACACATAGAGATCACACCTAGCAGCGTTCCCAGTGTACTTATATTGTATTCTAGCTATTGTGCCATTGCAAATTCGGTCTTTATTCTAATTGTAACCTAGAATATATTAATAGTGAAGCGTTGTCTTTTCCCTTAGGGCGATGCCCTGATGGCGAAAAGAAAAGTTACGAAGTCTGGCTCTGCCAAATCTAACGGCAACTTTTTGGCTCCGCTAAGCCAGCTTATTGATGACGAAAGTGAAAGTGTTTCTTTGCCAGTGCGCATGACTTATTCGCCTCCAATAACTATTATTGGTATCTCCCGCGCAGCTGTGGTATCTTTAATCTAAGGCTCCAATATCACGCAGTACGTAATTAAACATACCAGCATTGGTATAAAAGTTTGCTCACTTCTCGCGGAAGACTACAATCAGCTTCAATCAAAGCTGATCAACGAAAATGCGAAATTCTTTACGCATGATGATAGTGCGCGAAAATTGTTCAAAGTCGTTTTAACTGGCTTACATTCAG
Source organism: Nemotelus pantherinus (assembly GCA_963978885.1). Lineage (NCBI taxonomy): Eukaryota > Metazoa > Arthropoda > Insecta > Diptera > Stratiomyidae > Nemotelus > Nemotelus pantherinus. Next base: position 82,797,463 of record OZ022265.1, on the reverse strand, counting down.
TAACTCCTGCCGAGCTATCAGACGAACTCAAAACTAAGGGAATTACATGCCCGGACATTAAAAGTTTAAGTGTAAGATCTCCGCGCTATGCTGATCAAGCGACTTTTGTTCTAACTTTTCCCCGTGGATCGGTCAAAATCGCTGATCTTAACCAAAAAGCTAAATACTTATTTCACACTGTGGTGAAATTCAGCCGCTATCAAAAACGGCTTTCTGGACCAGTACGGTGCTTTAACTGCCAGACTTATGGGCACGCTTTGGCCGGGTGTCACTTAAAAACAATTTGCAGTTTATGCGCAAAACCACATAAATCTACAGAGTGTCCTACTCGCGACGATATTAATGCGAAACATCTTTGTGCCAACTGCTCCGGGGAGCAAGCTCGATTACGAGCTAAACGCAGCAAAACCGCCATCCAATCTACATCGCACGTTGATATAAGCAACAAAAACCTGTTCCCTGCGCTTAAACGAAGCAGTGGTACTAGACCGAAGGCAACAGTGATGACAACTCCATCATCTGCCTTGAACTATGCCACGGTAGCCAGTGCAGGCGTACGTCCTAACAATGACCTGTTCACTTGCAGTGAAATAATCGATCTGACAAACGAGCTTTTAACTAAGCTTAAACCTTGTACAGACAAAGAGCAGCAATTTAGAGTGGTTGCTGAACTTGCAATTAAATACATTTATAATGGTTATTAATATTATAATGTGGAATGCTCGTAGTATTTGCCCACTGGAGAAACCTCTTGAATTCTTCTCGTATTTGAAAACAAATAAGGTTGATGTTGCTGTCATTACTGAAACGTGGTTGAAAGACAGTAACTCCATTTTTGATGAAAGTTACTTAATATATCGCACCGATCGCTCTTTCGTTCATGGTGGTGGTGTGGCAATTGCTGTCCATCGTTCTATTAGCCACTGTGCGCGACCACCATTAAAAACCTCTGTAATTGAAACCTGCTGTGTGGAACTAACCTGCCTTGAGCACAATTTCCTTCTAATTGGAGCCTATTTTCCAGGCGGAAATAGCAACCATATTAAAGAACGTTTGTTTAAAAACGATCTGAAAGTGTTCGATCGCATTGAGAACAATTTTTTAATTGCAGGAGATTTGAACTGCAGGAGCAAAGATTGGAATTGCTCTCGTAACAATCGCTGGGGGAGCATACTTGAGCACAAACTTACTTTTTCTGCGTTCAACATTCTTTTTAGTCCAACACCTACTTTTTACCCTAAATCTAGAGGCAGCCCATCTACGATCCATGTAATATTGACTAATTGCATTCAGTTTGTATCTCCTCCATTTGCCCGAACTGCTCTATCTTCGGACCACCTTCCGGTTCACTTTAGTATTCTTGATGCAGGGATTGAAAAAGCTTGTTTAAAAAAGTTTGTCTTCCATAGAGGAAACTGGGAAAATTTTTCGCGCGTCACTGGTGAACTAACCAATTTGAGATAGCTAGACCTCTCTACGCCGCGAATAAGCGACATCGACGAGCACATAGTAAAGTTCAATAGCATTTTACTATCTGCAGCACAAAGTTCAATCCCTGTGACTTCAGCTAAACCGTCGTGCACAAATTTATCTCTGGATTCTAGCATTAAAACTCTCATTTCTCGGCGTAATTTTTTACGCAGACAATGGCAGCGCTCACGGCAATCACATCTGAAGAAGGAAATTAATTGCCTCCAAAGGAATATCAAGGAAGCCATTTTTGCGCTTCGTAACAAAGAGTGGAACAGCAAACTAAAATCACTAGAGAAAGGTAGTAAAAGCTTTTGGAACATATCCAAAGCTCTCAAAAAGAAGTGCTCTCAATTTTTTCCAATTAAAGTAGATGGCGTGCCCGTTTCAAATAATGTGTCTAAGGCTCAAGCCTTTGCTCAACATATGCATCACGTTCACATGTCAGCCATTATTAATAGCGATAGTGACACTGAAGCTCAAGTGGCTTCTTCTTTCGATGCTATCGAAAGTAGTAGCAGCCCCTCTATCCCCTTCATGTCTGTTTCCTCTCTAAAGAGCATCATAGCTGATTTAAAATCAAGTAAGGCTCCGGGCAACGATAACATCTACACTCTATTTCTAAAAAATATGCACAGGAAAGCGTTTATATACCTATCAAAGTTATTAAATGCTTGCCTTGTAACATCTTACTTTCCGTCTGCCTGGAAAACTGCAAAAGTTATTTGGATCCCGAAACCTAATAAACCCAAGTCCGAAATCGGCAGCTACAGACCAATAAGCCTAATCAGTGTGATTGGAAAAGTATTTGAACGCTTCATTAAGATTCAGCTTCAAACCTTTATTGAGTCGCAAAATATCTACCCTAAAGAGCAGTTTCGTTTCAGAAGCGGGCACAGTACAATTCATCAAGTTCGAAGGATAACTGACATAATCACTACAAACTTTGGACTAAAAAAGTCCACTGCTTTAATAACTCTCGACTTGGAAAAGGCATTTGAATGCGTCTGGCATCAAGGCTTGATTCACAAAATGCGAATACTTAATTTTCCTCTGTCCCTTACTAAAATAATCATGAACTTCCTGCGTTGATATCAACGGCTCGGAGTCAAATAAGTTCCCGATACCAGCTGGTGTTCCCCAAGGCTCGGCGCTAAGCCCCATATTATTCAACCTCTTCTTGTATGACACACCACTACCTGTCAATTGCATTATCAGTCTATTTGCTGACGACACAGCCCTTTTGTCATCTAATCACTGTCCGATATCTGTAAAAACCTCACTAGAAAATGGGTTCGCAACACTGTCCAATTATTTCAACAGATGGAAATTGAAAATAAACCCTACCAAAACCGAGGCAATATTCTTTACTAAGAAGCGCAAGCAATGCCTACTCCCCAGTTCCCTTAATGTAGATGGTAACATTGTCGGCTGGAACCCGGAATATATAAAATATCTAGGAATTTACCTCGACAAAAAACTTACCTTCAAAGCCCATATCGGGCTTACCATAAAAAAATGCGACCTTCTCGTCAAAGCCTTGTATCCTTTAGTAAATAGGCGGTTGCAGCTGTCTATAGCAAACAAACTGATTTCATTCAAAACTGTTTTTCAGCCTGCCATGCTCTATGGTGCTCCGGTTTGGGGGCGCTGTGCTGCTACTCACATAAAAAAATTACAAATTAAACAGAACAAAATTCTGAAAATGCTCCTGAATCTCCCATTTTTCTATTCGACTAACTCTTTACATTCAGTTTCAAAGCAGTCCCTAATTTCAAGCAGCATTAACCGCATTAATACCAAATTTTTAAACACTTGTGTTGCATCAAACAATCTTTTGGTTCGAGCTCTAGTATAATGAACTTTAACTTTAAGAGCATCCACATTATAAATGACCCTCATTTAAATCCGACAATCTTAAATCAGCAACAATGCTGCTCTTTTGTTAGTACGTAGTAAGTTAGTACGTAGTTAGCACTAAGATAGTTAAGTAAGTTTTACAACACAATTCATTCAAATAAAAGGTTTTCCCCGTTTCCTTTTAAATATCTAATGTAATTACACAAAAATTCATTCAGCTAAGATGCATACTAATACAGTTGTTTAGGAATGCAAGAGCCAAAGCTCGATTCACCTACTGGAATATTTTGTACAAATTGTAGTATATTTAATGTATGGTTGAATAAATAAATCTAAATCTAAATCTAAATATTGTAAAAAGTTAAATATTGTAACAAGTGGAATATTATGTAAAAGATTGAATATTGTGGAAAAGCTGAATTGAATTAAGTGTATGTGTATTTATTGAACACATTTTTATTTCCCCATAACAATAGAAGAAATTTTCACGAAATTGCAAAACGGTGAGCATATCAGTGAATTGGATCTTTCGAAAGCATACAATGAACTCGAATTGGATAAAATATAAGCCGAATCGTGTGCTCTAAGCACGCATAAAAGAGATCTTCGTATGAATTGTATGCCTTTTGGCCTTATGCCTGCACCAGGTAGCAATTAAAAAAGCAATTAAAAAAGTCTTACAGGGAATACCATTTGTAGTTGTTTTTATTGATGACATTGTCGTCTCAGGTAGAAACGAAAAAGAGCATTTGCAAAACTTAGAACTGGTTCCAAAACGATTAACTGAAGCAAGTCTCAAATTTGAACAACAGAAGTGTAAATTTTTCCAGGATAGTGTGCAATATTTGGGTTATCAAAATAGCAAAGACGGCTTAGCTAAATTGAATGACAATAGCTGCGTTTTTTTGCACTCTTGGGCAGCGTAACTTAAGGGGTTACCCCCACTTGTAGCGCAATAAAATAGGTCATTTTCATGAATTTATTTTGACAAAACTACGAAATGTTTTTAAACGACTGTTATATTTTCTTAAAGTACATACTTTGAACACCTTTCAGTAATTTTTTTATTGAAAAATATTACATGATTTAATTACAAATGGCCGTCAAAACAATGGAATTTTAATTTTCACCTTTTGCGGTGACCAAAATTGTGTCGAAGTGGATCATCTGAAACAAAAAATAGCGATGGACTTAGTTAAATAACAGCATAAACTAGTGTTTGATCGAAGGATTTAAAACAATATCCATTTTTCACAAAATGGCGGACAGTCAAAGTTAATATTTCGATTTTCACTTAAAAAAATGGTCGTCTTTTGGCTATAAAACGGCCATTTTTTATTTAAAAAAAAATCGAACGATCAAACACTACATTTTTATGTATGAAATAAGCCTGCTAAGTTTCAAAAAGATCGGTTCAGTAGTATTCGAGTAATTTTGGTCACCGACTTCAAAGATGTCATTTCGAGAAAAACGCGTTTATAAGTATAAGTAACGGTTGTATAAGCAACAGTTTCTTCTCTTTCAACGCTCATATCTCGGTTGATTATGTTTGGATCGACTTGAAATTTGAAGGACGTATTCTTAGATAGTTATACTTAAAAAAAATGCAACAAAAAAAAAACGAAAAACTTCAAAGTTACAAGTGGGGGTAACCCCTTAAGGTAAGTATAGGTAGTTTCATTGAATATAACAACAATCGCTGCCGCAGTGAAGTGACATAAATACAATGTCGGACATTCCGGGACTAAAAAGACCACGTGACAGTGCAAGGCGAACCATAGCTTATCTTTGCAGCTTGCCAATATCTGAGGATGCGACAGTGGAGGAAATGTCCGTGAGAATAGATCAACTCAAGGAGGAGTATTTTTGGTCCATTGAGCTCCAGACTACCATCGAGAACGCAATAGCGGATAGTGGCAGTGATGAAGGAGCGCTAATGGCTGAAGAAGAGGTAAGAACCACGCTTTTACATAAGTACATGAAAACCAAGGCGGAACTCACGCATAGGAATAGAGTACTTGAGGAAGTAGATTATCTAAGACAACAAGCGGACATGAATCCATTGGTCATTGCGGAAGTCCTCAAAACAGTGAACGTGGGGCAAGGACGACTTGAAGAAAAGTTCGAAACTATTAAAATTGCGGACAACAAAGGCAGAGTACAGGCGGGAATAAAATTACCAACGATTCATTTACCAAAATTCAGCGGTAATTACGAAGATTGCATGTCTTTTCACGACACATTCTTGGATTTGGTAGAGAGCAACTCTCAGTTGTCACCAGTGCAACAAATCCACTACTTGAAAGACTCATTAGTGGGTGAAGCGGCTGCAGCAATCAGGCATATAGCGGTGTCTGAGCAAAATTATAGAGCAGCATGGGAGCAGCTGAAGGAAAGATACCACAAAACACGGTATATAACAGAAGCTCACCTGAGTCGGCTGGCGCACTACGCGCCAATCACCAGAGCCACATCGGAGGACATCCGAAAGTTAATAAACACTTTCGAAGAAGCAAGGCGGGCATTAAACGCCCCGATCATAATACCCGTCATTGGATTGTTGGTTGATACATACTGCCTATGCCAAGCTAGTTACATATACTTCCACACTAGAATTGCTACAAAAATATGATACTCTGTTGCAGGATTTAACCAAACACCGGCAGCAGGTAAGCGACAAATACACCAGTCAGGCAGATTCTCACAGAATCGCAGACATTAGGTCAGCATGATTATTTCCATAAATGTGGAGTATATGTAGCTTATCGGGGAGTTCAGTTTTAGTCGTCTTAAATTGCAGCCGTCACTCTGTCCATTTTAAAAGTCGTCACTAAGTCCATTTTAAAAATCGTAAATAAAAGTGCTAGTGTAAAATTAAAAGAAGTGTTGTTTTTTCAATATATTTGAAAGAACAATACGAAACTAGCTAGATAGCACATCGCGGCAATTGTGGTCAACGTAATCAAGCGGCAGAGTCACATCCAACATTTGAAATATTCATCTAATATTTGGAGGAGAGGCAACATGAGTTGAGGTCCATGTCAACTCAAGAGCCCCAACCACGGCCATCCACTTCAAGAAGAGTGGCAGTTCTTAATGCCCCAACAGCGGACAAAGGGGACAAATGCATATTATGCAGCGGCCATCATCCACTATATCGGTGCTTTGAGTTACTCAAACAAGCAGCGGCCCAGCGGACGGCAGTAGTTCAAAGAGAGGAAGATTGTTTTACATGCTTGGCATCAAAACCATCTTTGGTTTTTCGTTCTATCAAATTGGGCAAGTTGTAACATTAGAGAAGGGGAATGACCATTTTCCTTTTTTTTGTTTATTTTTTTTTTCTTTATTTGAATCCTGGCCAAATTAGCAGGTGACAGTTCTGCATCTTGTCCCAATATTTACCATAAATTATTAATGATCCTATGTTCGAATTTGTGATCGGGGTTTGTTTATTATGAACGGAAAATCCTGAATTTTGTTTTCTTTTCTTTTTTTTGTGTTCCTTTAAACCGATCTTATGAAAGTACAAGAAGTACATATTACTAATTTTCGGCTTGAGTTTCTCTAAAGATAATTTGCTGTTGTTTTGCCATCGAATCTTGCTGAATTTTCATGTCAATTTATGAAGACTTAGCGCATCGAGTGATATTCAAGCATTAATATAATTATTTGAAAAAATTGTGAAGCTGTATAAAAACACAAGTAACATTAACTGCCAGTTTAAATATGCGTTGCTTACATAAGAGAGAAAAAAAAATACCACTTGCGTCGTACGATTACTTGAATTTATATATTATATTGAATAATAATGTTTTTTTAAAGCTATAAATAACTGGCCTTCTTATTGGGCGAAAGCCTGAGAAGTTCTTCCTTTTTCAGGGTCCGCTTCAGGCCTGGCTGGCCGATGATTAATTGAATAGTTTTCTTAGTGATTTTCAGCATTGACTTTTAAGGGGGGGGGGGGCATTGGCCACTTTTAGATTTTTGCATTTTTTGATAATAAGGCCAATGTAAGTGGGTGGAGAAGCCCAGACCATCGGGGGTCAGAGCTCCGCCACCATCTGTAGCATCCAGTAATTTTTTTTTATTTTTATTTATTCAAAAATTACTGGACCCATCCTTCCGACACACACTGTATGTGCTCGGAGACGCTACAACAATTTCAAATTGAAAAACGAATTTCAATTTGAACAATAATAAGATCCCGTAAGTCCCCGGCGACCTTATTATTGCATTCGCTCAGCAACGAAATTCCTAACGGGATTTTGTTTTGCTGTACAATCGCGCATTGCGATGTGCGGGGCTTGATTTCGGGGCAGTCTTCAAATAGTCGTAGCGAGAAAAGTAACGGTTGTATAAGCAACAGTTTCTTCTCTTTCAACGCTCATATCTCGGTTGATTATGTTTGGATCGACTTGAAATTTGAAGGACGTATTCTTAGATAGTTATACTTAAAAAAAATGCAACAAAAAAAAACGAAAAACTTCAAAGTTACAAGTGGGGGTAACCCCTTAAGGTAAGTATAGGTAGTTTCATTGAATATAACAACAATCGCTGCCGCAGTGAAGTGACATAAATACAATGTCGGACATTCCGGGACTAAAAAGACCACGTGACAGTGCAAGGCGAACCATAGCTTATCTTTGCAGCTTGCCAATATCTGAGGATGCGACAGTGGAGGAAATGTCCGTGAGAATAGATCAACTCAAGGAGGAGTATTTTTGGTCCATTAAGCTCCAGACTACCATCGAGAACGCAATAGCGGATAGTGGCAGTGATGAAGGAGCGCTAATGGCTGAAGAAGAGGTAAGAACCACGCTTTTACATAAGTACATGAAAACCAAGGCGGAACTCACGCATAGGAATAGAGTACTTGAGGAAGTAGATTATCTAAGACAACAAGCGGACATGAATCCATTGGTCATTGCGGAAGTCCTCAAAACAGTGAACGTGGGGCAAGGACGACTTGAAGAAAAGTTCGAAACTATTAAAATTGCGGACAACAAAGGCAGAGTACAGGCGGGAATAAAATTACCAACGATTCATTTACCAAAATTCAGCGGTAATTACGAAGATTGCATGTCTTTTCACGACACATTCTTGGATTTGGTAGAGAGCAACTCTCAGTTGTCACCAGTGCAACAAATCCACTACTTGAAAGACTCATTAGTGGGTGAAGCGGCTGCAGCAATCAGGCATATAGCGGTGTCTGAGCAAAATTATAGAGCAGCATGGGAGCAGCTGAAGGAAAGATACCACAAAACACGGTATATAACAGAAGCTCACCTGAGTCGGCTGGCGCACTACGCGCCAATCACCAGAGCCACATCGGAGGACATCCGAAAGTTAATAAACACTTTCGAAGAAGCAAGGCGGGCATTAAACGCCCCGATCATAATACCCGTCATTGGATTGTTGGTTGATACATACTGCCTATGCCAAGCTAGTTACATATACTTCCACACTAGAATTGCTACAAAAATATGATACTCTGTTGCAGGATTTAACCAAACACCGGCAGCAGGTAAGCGACAAATACACCAGTCAGGCAGATTCTCACAGAATCGCAGACATTAGGTCAGCATGATTATTTCCATAAATGTGGAGTATATGTAGCTTATCGGGGAGTGCAGTTTTAGTCGTCTTAAATTGCAGCCGTCACTCTGTCCATTTTAAAAGTCGTCACTAAGTCCATTTTAAAAATCGTAAATAAAAGTGCTAGTGTAAAATTAAAAGAAGTGTTGTTTTTTCAATATATTTGAAAGAACAATACGAAACTAGCTAGATAGCACATCGCGGCAATTGTGGTCAACGTAATCAAGCGGCAGAGTCACATCCAACATTTGAAATATTCATCTAATATTTGGAGGAGAGGCAACATGAGTTGAGGTCCATGTCAACTCAAGAGCCCCAACCACGGCCATCCACTTCAAGAAGAGTGGCAGTTCTTAATGCCCCAACAGCGGACAAAGGGGACAAATGCATATTATGCAGCGGCCATCATCCACTATATCGGTGCTTTGAGTTACTCAAACAAGCAGCGGCCCAGCGGACGGCAGTAGTTCAAAGAGAGGAAGATTGTTTTACATGCTTGGCATCAAAACCATCTTTGGTTTTTCGTTCTATCAAATTGGGCAAGTTGTAACATTAGAGAAGGGGAATGACCATTTTCCTTTTTTTTGTTTATTTTTTTTTTCTTTATTTGAATCCTGGCCAAATTAGCAGGTGACAGTTCTGCATCTTGTCCCAATATTTACCATAAATTATTAATGATCCTATGTTCGAATTTGTGATCGGGGTTTGTTTATTATGAACGGAAAATCCTGAATTTTGTTTTCTTTTCTTTTTTTTGTGTTCCTTTAAACCGATCTTATGAAAGTACAAGAAGTACATATTACTAATTTTCGGCTTGAGTTTCTCTAAAGATAATTTGCTGTTGTTTTGCCATCGAATCTTGCTGAATTTTCATGTCAATTTATGAAGACTTAGCGCATCGAGTGATATTCAAGCATTAATATAATTATTTGAAAAAATTGTGAAGCTGTATAAAAACACAAGTAACATTAACTGCCAGTTTAAATATGCGTTGCTTACATAAGAGAGAAAAAAAAATACCACTTGCGTCGTACGATTACTTGAATTTATATATTATATTGAATAATAATGTTTTTTTAAAGCTATAAATAACTGGCCTTCTTATTGGGCGAAAGCCTGAGAAGTTCTTCCTTTTTCAGGGTCCGCTTCAGGCCTGGCTGGCCGATGATTAATTGAATAGTTTTCTTAGTGATTTTCAGCATTGACTTTTAAGGGGGGGGGGGCATTGGCCACTTTTAGATTTTTGCATTTTTTGATAATAAGGCCAATGTAAGTGGGTGGAGAAGCCCAGACCATCGGGGGTCAGAGCTCCGCCACCATCTGTAGCATCCAGTAATTTTTTTTTATTTTTATTTATTCAAAAATTACTGGACCCATCCTTCCGACACACACTGTATGTGCTCGGAGACGCTACAACAATTTCAAATTGAAAAACGAATTTCAATTTGAACAATAATAAGATCCCGTAAGTCCCCGGCGACCTTATTATTGCATTCGCTCAGCAACGAAATTCCTAACGGGATTTTGTTTTGCTGTACAATCGCGCATTGCGATGTGCGGGGCTTGATTTCGGGGCAGTCTTCAAATAGTCGTAGCGAGAAGCAGCCGCTTTGGCCGTGGCGGGTGGGTCACGGATTTTTTTTGTTCCGCACTTTTCGTTAATCGGATCTACCGTATTGTGAGTATGCCTGGATAATTCGTTCGTCGGCTTCCATTCTACCGAATTTGCCAAAAATTCATCCAGAACAAAGATGACCGCTCGTGCTCGCGATAGCAATGAAGAATCGGTGACTGATCGGTAGAATTGTGAAATAGTGCACGCCTTGTGGAGCCTTAACTGCGATTTTGGTGAAAACAGTGCAGTGCTCTGATAACTGATGTGTCGCATGTGTTTCAAGTCGCCGACACACCTATTTGTTCAGCGTGTAATTTTAGCCAGTCGGCGTCAGATTGAAACCTGTCATTGAAAATACGGGTGATTTGCTGTGCTTGCAAAGAAACTTCGGGTGTTGTATATTTGTCGTTTCCGCTAATTTTTTTCATCAATTGCTTTGTGCGCCTTAAGAAGTGCGGTTGTGATGGAAACCCGTTGCAGTTTGTGTGATTCCCGTTTCAAGTTGATAATCCAAAATGCGCTGAAACTTAAGTCGGCATAATTGGGGAAGACAGACACTTACTTGATTCGTATACCGTCCCGTTTATAAATATTAAATTGTTCTCAATTAAAGTGCAGCTATGCGAACTGCTGAAAGCAACGAGCGCCCATGTAACTTTTGCCCATAAGGACGTGCTTTCCCATTACACGTGCGAATAACTTGTGAAGGCCGTGGTGGATATGTGCCAGGACGGAAACAATGAGAGCAAATTGAATTAGGCTGTTCAGGATCTAATTATCGTGCAGCGGTGAACAGAGTCACCGTCTTTATCGCATTCAAGAGTGTACATTTGCTGTATCCGTGGATACGGAAATAAGAAAAAGAAAGGTGCCGTATATCACGTCAGCGCAAGCTTGCAGTGGAGTTCCTCACCAGGTGATTCTATAATCAGCTGCATACTCGGGGTTGTCGAGAAGTTTCATCGAAGGTGAGATTTTAAACATTTGATTGGGCCTTTTATCACTTCATCAGCTATGGCAAAAATGCAACCAACGAGAAATACAAATTCATCAGGCTCGTTCAGTCGAGATTGACAGGTACCCGAATCAGGGCAGTGCATTTCTCGCCATCTTCCAAAACGTCAACACTCCCATCAGCAACTGAGTCAAGAGCGAACTCCGATGACAAACAAAAGGAAAAAGACGACAAACAAAAGGAAAAACAAAACAAGTAATTAACACATCCAACTGATAGCTCTATTGTTAAAGCGATATAAACATAAATCCGGAAAAGCTCACTAACAAAAGATATTTCTTTTATACACACACAACAAAAATAGCGCGCGTATTTAAAAATATTAAGTAATATTTATCAGGCAAATCATAATTGAGGCAAATCACAAATTCCAGTGTAAACATCAGAACTTAACATTTAATGCGGATCTCATGTTGTTGAAGTTAATTATTATCCTACAGATAGTATATCTCTATATAAATACAAAGAGAAAACGAAGCATAAAAAAAGGGAAAAAAAGAAATTCTATGTTACCATGACTGACATTGACTACAACCAAAACAAAGACAGTTCGACACCTGAACCACAATGGTAATTACTCAGATTTCAATAATCAGCAATTTAAAATTTAGAGAAAATTTTTTTTATTACATTTGTTTTTAGTTGCAGCTATTATATAATAATACATGAGATCATAATTGAGTAAATTTACATTCATTTAGGCTACAACCATTATTCAATTTTGTTGTGAAAATAGGGTCAGAGTTATTGTTTACAAGAGAATTAATATAGTGTTTTTCTAAATTGAAAAAAAAACATAGAAAAAAAAAGAGAAAAGAAGAAAATGAGGAAATGCTAACTCCAAAATCCTCCTTTCATAACTTCAAGGTGCTTCTTAGTAATTGCACGAATTTTATATTTCTTTTGTTTTCGAATTTTCCTCGATTCATACGCGAATTAAATTCTACAATGTTCTTGGAGTTTGTTCTGCACTCCGATTTACATTTTTTTCTCCTATTCATTTGCATTCGACGTTGAAAATACACAATTAATTTTTCTTCTTTCTACAAAACGAAAGACTATAAAACTCCTTTTGTATACATTTTGTAAATGAAATAGTTATAGCTAAATTCCCTACAGAACTTCAATAATAATAATGAATTTGTAAAATTTAGACTTCCGGCCTTCTTATTGGGCGGAAGCCCGTGAAGTTCTTCTGTTCATTTTCAGGGTCCGCGCAAGGCCTGGCTGGCCAATGACGTAGTTCTTTTTGAGTGAATTTCAGCATTTTCAGCTTTTCTTTAAAGGGAGGGCCATATATATAGAGTAGTTACAGTGGTTTTTGTTAGATTTCTGAATTTTGCAATTTTTATGGCCAGTATCAGAGGATGGAGGACCCCAGACCATCGGGGTCAGGGCTCCACTACCATCGGGGGCCCGGGGCTGTCTGCCTCACCCGGGTTCCTCTGAAAAGAGAGGTAGCGCGTTTTCCTTCTCCCGTTTTAGATTTTCAATTTTCTGGCTCCGTGCGTTGTCACGAGCACTGGGTCTGCTTAGTCAGCCCATGTTGCAGAGCCATGGGTGGTTTCCTTTACGGAACTATGCCCCTTTTTGTCCTTGGGTATTTTCAATACCAGTTTGCGGCTACGAATTCATGACGGATGAATATCACGTAGCATCCCGTTTTCTAGAGAGCAAACCATCCCCATTTTTCATGAACCCACCCCAGCCGCAGCGAGCTAGCAAAGCGGCACCCCAGCATCCGTCGGGGTTGGTTAAAGGCTGCTCCGTTAATGCGGACGAGGGGCCTTCACGGCCATTTCTAGGGCACCCTGCTCTCGGGGCAATTCTTTTTTTTTGTTTTGCCTCTTGAATGGCACTAACCATTCCACTTTTTGGACCTTAGCACTCTTGGTTCTGGACTTCGGTCTTGTTCTGACTTGTGCTAAGGCCACTCGCAATCCAACTATTCCCTACAAATCTATGGATGTCGAAATTAATGGCGATTTGCTATCGATTTTGCTGCTGTATAGCTTACCAAGCAGTTTCGAAAACTTTAGACGTGCCATCGAAACAAGGGACTCCCTTCCAAATATTGAAATCTTCAAAATCAAGATAGTCGAAGAGAGCAATGCCAGACACCACTCAACTAGAAATGACGGTACCATGTTTATAAAACATAAATTTCACACACAAGCGAACAGTGAAACAAACAAATACTCTAAGCGACGGCCCAAATTGAAGTGCACACACTGCAACAAAAGCAACCATAAAACATCGGAATGTTGGTTGAAGCAAAAGTCGCATTGAGCCGAAGCTGCTGCATTCGTAGATGAATAAGGTTCAAAGGGAAGTACAGTACATGTGGTTCGGTTGTAACTGTAAATTTAACACTATTTTGTAGTTCATTACATGTTGTTCCGTTAATTTGATTTGTAACTGTTCTTGTGTTGTGCATTTCTGAGGTCAGGAGATACATAATTTTTCTATTTTCTCTGGTTTGTTATAAATATTAGTCAAATAAGTGGTTGAAATGGCCTCCGATGTGAAGCCACCTGACAAAACTACAGCAAGTGTTGTCAAGCTGAAAGAAAAGGTAGCAAGATCAACCATGAAAACGAAGGGCGCATTAAAACATGTGCCTGATAATGCGATAAGCTCACCCAATCCTTCTTACAGAAGGAATGACGATTCTAATATAGGTGTATCTACTAAAACCATTAAAACATGTATTAAAGAAACTGAGGAGTCTAATTTGCTAAAAACGCAGCTGTTGGACAACAGGTCACAGTTAAAGAATAGCAGTAATATGACTATTAGTTCTGAACATAACCTTGTACAGGGTAACAGAGTGATCAACAAGTATGACCTGAATGATAGGAGGAAAAGCTATATGGTAGCTGTTAAAAACCTTGATATTGATGGGGTTAGGCAGTTTTTCAAGCCGATACACTTCCTTCACTTTACCAAAGATTTAAATGTAGGAAATATTGTTGATTCAAGTAGGGGCGGAAGCAACATTGTCAGAATTTTCTTTGAAAAGGCTGTTGACGCCAACAATTTCTTGGAAAGTGATATATTGAACAAAATAGGTTGTATAGGTTTTATTCCGAATAATATGCTTTTTAGGTATGGTGCAGCCAAAGGTATTCCTAAAGACATACCAGAGTCGGATATATTGGAGAACGGGATCCCATGTAACGCTATGGGTTTTCCACTAGTAAACTGTAAAATTGTTGCGGTGCAGAGAATTTTAGTGAAAGATAGCAACAATTGTGAAAATTTGATACCTTCTGAAACGGTTAAGATAACCTTCAAAAGTGAAGAAGTGCCTGATATCATCAAACTAAAATATGTCAAGATTAAAGTTAATCATTTCATTTTCAGACCGAGATTCTGTAGAAAATGTGGTAGATTTGGTCACATTGAAAAATTCTGCCGAGCTAGGGAGGCAAGGTGTTTAAGATTTGGTGATCATGAATGCAAAGGTCAATGTGAGGGCACAAAATGTATTCTATGTAACAGTAGTGAACATAATTTTGAGAGTCGTGCTTGCCCGGCAAGGTTAAAAGAAGAACTTACGATGGAATTAGCATCAATCAAGAATATTTCGTCCTCTGAGGCCGGAAAGCTAGTTCCCTTAAACAACACTAACAGTTTTGCTCTGCTTGAAGAGTTCGATCTTAACAACGAATACTAGAAATTATAACAAAGAGGCTAATAGGGCTTTAACTAAAAGTAAATATGCTGCAGTGGTCAAGGCTACTACTGCAACTTCAAATAGCAATGATAGAATAAATAAGAAATCAAATGAGGCTCCTGGGAAAGCCCGTCTTTCTCAATTCTAGAAAATTCAAAATATTTTAGAACGTCCGATTTTGATAAATTCATCTGTGAAATTTCTAAAGAGGGATTACTTAATAAGATCCCCATCAACAATAATGAATTAGTAGAGCTAATCAGCAAAATCTTTGTGACTGTGAATTCATATATAATCAACAATAGTATTACAGAAACTAATAATATAGATATAACTAGAGAATTCTCCAACACAATGAGAATTCTCCAACACAATATCCAAGGTCTTATGAAAAACAGATACACATTAGAAGGCGTTTTACAGCATAACAATATAGACGTGGCGTGTATTTCAGAAACGCTCACTAATGCAGATTTTCGAAACGAAAACTTAGTGCCAGGCTATAAAACCATTGTTAAAAATAGACTAAATATGTCTGGTGGGGGTGTAGCTATTTTAGTCAATAAATCACTTGACTTTTTGCAAATGAAAATCAATACTAAGTTAGAGGCCATAGCTATTAAAATAATGAATTTGAAAGAAACTGTTACTGTCTTTTCCATATATTGTCCCCCTGACTTAGATAATCTATTTTTCCAGACTGAAGTTGAGAAGCTGTTTAATGACTACCAAAGTAATTCCATGATAATTTGGTGCGGGGACTTTAATGCCAGATCCAAAAATGGGGGGACGCAAAAAACAACAGAAAGGGTAACATTCTTAAACTTATTCACTAACATTCTTAAACGGCTAATATCAAATGTATTAATAATGGTTCCCATACATATTTTCACAAAACTAGAAATGGCTTCAAAGGTTCATCTGTTCCCGATTTAACTTTTATAAATTCTCCGCCGAGAAAATTCAAATGGTATACTAATGCGAATGATATTAGCAGTAGTGATCATCTTCCAATCTTTTTCGCTTTTAAAATAAAAAAACTCTAGCGCACCTGAACCGCTAGAAACACTAATGCTCGAAGAACAGTAGAAGAATCGTGCAGGTTTTGAGTGCATATTCCACCACATGAGCTTCTTATTACGGCCAAACTGTTTCAAATGCCACGTTTTACTTTCGGCTCAAGAATGCATTATGACTCATATGGTAGAAGGTTTCAGATATTACCACTGGCATGAATTTCAACGTTTATGAGAGCAAAACACGGGTTAATTATATTCGTTATCAGTTGCTTATTTCACAAAATTTTGAAAGCAGCATCTCATATAACATCAATGAAGAAAATGCTCAGTGCCTGCAGCACTGTAACTGAAGTTGGTGTTTGGGGCTGCGATCCGAAAAATTTGCAGAACTTTGGGAATTGAAACATCGGTTATTTATTTGCATTGTAAATGTTTCCGGTATAATTTTATTGATACAAAAGTAGCACAACCGACTCGTGCTGGCAACCTTTCGCCAGTATCAAAGCCAAGAATATATCACATCTGCTTCACGTTGTTATATTACATTCGAAGTTATAGGAGTATGAAGAAATTTAGGGTTACCTGCAGCGAGTTTTTTCAAATAATCAAAAGCTTAATATTTGCTGTTTATTGGCACCACAATATCATTACCAATTGACAATTCTACGATTAAACCACTTTATAAAGATATTGCAAACAAACACAAAACCAACAATAGCTGGCAACCCTATTGTGGCTTTTCAACCAAATTTGGCCTGAATAATGCTTATAATAGGTTCCATAAATTGTATGAAATTCGTATTGATTTCATGACTGCACTGGAAGTTATAGGGCAAAAAGTTTTATTTTCCTGAGAGAATTTTCAAAACCAAAGACACAAAAATTACCATAGCTGGCAGCACCAATCGAATTTTTCACCCAAATTTCTATCAAACAGAGCTTAGAGTAAGGTTCAGCTACTGTGTCAATTTCATGAAAATCTGGTTACTTATTCACATTTCATAGGGCAAAAAGCAATTTTTTTTTCTTTGTAATTTTTCAAGATGGCACCACTGGCACAGAGTTGCCCAGACCTGGTCCTACTTAAGTCCAGACCTGGTCCTACTTAAGTCCAATGTTTTCTGTAAATTTCAGCCGTATCTGATTATTGATTCGTGAGTTCCCGTGAACAGAAGTTTTTGATGCTAAAAATATAGGTTGACTGGGAAAGGGTTACCGTTCTTGTCCGACATGAAGTTTCCAAAGTTTTACTTTGAACGTGTAGATTAAGCATAAAATTTGTATACAGGCTGGTTTTATTGTAAGAAACGGACATTTTTAGGATATTCGATGGTTTGAATGTTTTCACTTCCAAATTTTTATTTTTTCAAATTTAAGACACCAAAATTATCATAGCTGGCAGCTCCAACCGAATTTTTCAACCAAATTTCTACCAAACGTGGTTTAAAATAAGATCCAGCTACTGTGTAAATTTCGTCAAAATCGAACGATTCAATTAGAATTTATAGGGCTAAAAGCAGTTATCTTTTTTAATGATTTTTCAAGATGGCACCACTGGCACAGAATCACCCGCATTTCAAAATAACTTCTATCAGACCTGGTCCTATTTAAGACCAATACATGCTGCAAGTTTCAATTAATTCTGCTCATTGGATCGTGAGTTTCCGTGAACAGAAGTTTTTGATGCTAAAAATATAGGTAACTTGGGCAAGGGTTACCAGGCGTACCCGTTATACCATATCAAATTTTATTTTTTGTCTATGTAAAAAAAACATGAGACTTACATATGAGTGGCTTTTTTTTTAAGAAACGGCATTTTTTCAAGAGAGACGATGATTTTGAGGTTTTCACTTTCAGTACTTGCCTTAGCTACAGGGTTGCCAGCACGCTCAGCAAAAGCTACACAAATTTACAACTAAATAACAACAATATGTCCTGAAAGTTTCTTAATGATTGAATAGCTTTGTCAAAAGTTATCGCAATTTAAAAATTTTCAAATTTTTCCGTTCTCTTTTTAGGCACCCAGCGCACACATGGGGTTAAAAAATTCCAAAACATTATCCGATTCACATGACAAACACGTTCGAAATTTATTTGGTTAACTTTATTTTTGCAAAAATTATTTGTGTACGGAATAATAGGTATAATAAAAATATCACTAAAATGGCCGCCGGCACCAAAGGGTTAAAGATTTTTAACTTTTTGTGAGACCTGGCACTATTCTGCATATACACCAATGTGTCCTGAAAATTTCAGTTCAATCGGATGGCGCGTTTCTGAGATTTTTTCACTGAAAATTTTTGATGATATATATATAGATATATATAGAAATATGAATTTTTGGCCAAAGTGATTTTAATACTAATGTTCTTCTTCGAACATTAGTAAAAACGGTGCAATCAGCTTTTGAAAATTAATTCTTCAAAGCTTAAGGCGCAAATTGCGAAACATGCTTTTCTTGATAATTTAGAGGGTATAGCTGAGGATATGAAAAGATTACGTAATCAATGCACAGGTAAAAGTCATACTAAGAACTTTACTTCTAAGATCTGGTGGAAGGAGTCGATTAGGGACAAATGGAATTTAAAAAAGGGTCTTTGGAAGGTGTTTAGTGTTGTAAGATCTCCTAGAATTTTTAGCTTACTGTGTGCTGCTAAGGAGGATTTAATAAAACAAATAAGAGAAGAAAAACGTTTGGCCTGGAATAATTTATTACTTAAAGTTGCAACTAAAGGAAATGAAATTGAGTTTTGGAAACTGATTAATAAATGCAATGTAAATAACTCAATAGCGCGTTCCACTTTTTGGGATCAGGCTAATAATGGTCTCTTTCTCAATCTGATTAAAAATAAGTGTATCCCAAGCACCTGGTTTATAGCAAATCTTCCTGTTCCAAGTAACCCCATTTATATTCACATTTGAAGAATTTGAAACAGTGCTCAAAGCTCATAAAAGGAAATCCGCTCCCGGTCCGGATAACACAAACAAATCAACAAACTGGTGTCTAGATAGTGGTTGCACATCACACATTTGCAATTATGCCAATATGTTTTTAAATTCGAGTAACACGAATGGCAGATTAAGACTCGCAAACAACGCTACTGCGAAAGTGAAAGGAAGAGGTAGTGTGATTATTTCTACTACCGACGGCAATACAAGCAAAAATATCAAGCTCGAAGCGTTATATGTACCTGATCTCCGAACTAACCTCGGGTCAATCGCAAAGATTGTTGATAAAGGAGATACGATTGAGTTCACAAAAGAGCAAGCAATCGTCGAAAATGCTAATGGAAAAACAGTAATGATTACTGATCGTAAGGACGATTTATTTTACCTCAGAGAAGCGCTGCAGGCGAACATTATGTCGGAAGAAAAAGATGACATGCAAATATGGCACAAACGCCTCGGACACTTAAATGCGAAAGATTTCTGCCGCATAAGCAAAAATTTTATCGGCCTTGAACTTAAAGGAGACGCCAATTAAGTTCGTGCATGTAAAGTGTGTGCGGCAGGCAAACTCACTACTAAGCCATTTTCGACTCGTATTGACCAGTCAAATAAACTTCTTGACATCGTCTATACGGACATATGCGGCCCTTTACGTACGCAGTCACAAGGAGGTGCACGTTATTTGATGACGATAATAGATGATCGAAGCCGATGGTGTGAGGTATATTTTTTGCGGAACAAAGACGAAGCTGCATCGAAATTCCTTGAGTTCAAAAATTTCGTTGAAACTCAAACAGGACGAAAAATAAAGGCGGTTGAATTCGAAAACGGAAAAGAATTCTGCAATGCTACATTTGACGGAATTTTAAAGCAATCTGGAATCCGAAGACGCTTAACAGCTCTTTACACTCCACAGCAAAATGGGGTTGCTGAAAGGAAGAACAGGACTCTCGTGGAAGCCGCACGGTGCATGTTAATCCAATCAAAGCTCCCACCATTCTTTTGGGCGGAAGCTATCGCAGCTGCGAATCATATCAAACTGATGTCCTACCAAAAGCCTTGAAAATTGTAAACCATACGTTAAGAAACCTAATATTAAATATTTTCAAATATTTGGATGCCGCGTGCATGTCCTAAACAAGACACCAGGCAGAGGTAAATTTGATCCTAAAGGAATTGAAGGTATTTTCGTTGGGTGCTCTGATACAACGAACGGATATAGAGTTTGGATTCCCTCCGAAAAGAAAATTCGTATTACACGAGACGTGAATTTTTTAATGAATTTGAATCCGAAGACTTATTAACCGAAGAGAATCTAAATACATGAGTCTTATACAGCAAACTGCAAC
This sequence comes from Nemotelus pantherinus, assembly GCA_963978885.1. Taxonomy (NCBI): domain Eukaryota; kingdom Metazoa; phylum Arthropoda; class Insecta; order Diptera; family Stratiomyidae; genus Nemotelus; species Nemotelus pantherinus. Next base: position 82,776,912 of record OZ022265.1, on the reverse strand, counting down.
TAGCTGCTGTTATTCAATTGAATGAACCAAATTGTGCACTAAAATTAACAAATCCTATAAATCCTGAACCTGAAAGACTATCAGAGCTCTATAATTTGATATCCACAAGTAAAAATACGGATGACGAATTTTTAGTAAGGTTTGATGAAAAAATCGAAGATAAGGCGGTCAATTTACCGGAAGATTCACAAAACGTGACGAAGAATGGCATGATGCACAATTCGCCAGCAATTTGTAACCCGAACAGAAAAAAATGGGACGATGCAATACTCTCAGAGATTAAATGCTTATTATCAAACAACACATAGGAAATTGTTAAACGATCAAACACATAAAAGGTTATTGAATCTAGAAAAGTTCTGAAAGAAAAATTCAATGCCAACGGAAGTCTTGAAAGGAGAAAAGCTAAGGAATTTGCACAACGTCAAGGTATTGACTTCGATGATACGTTTGATTCCGTAGCTAGACTAGAATCTCTTCGGTTCCTCGTTGCACTCGCTGTCGAATTTGATATGAAAATTTCACAACTGGACGTCACCACTGCATATTTAAACGGGGGAATATATGCGGAAATATACATGTGTCACACTAATACCCAAGCACGGAGATGAACAATGCCCTCTCAAAGGCGACAACGAGCAGTCTCGACGAAGATCTTGACGAGTACGGTAGTTTTTTGGCGTATTTGAAATAACTGTTGTAGCTTAAGTGCAAATAAAGAGAAATATATAGTGTGTACAACACCATATTTATCCTTGTTAATATTGAGTGAGATTATTGTGACAATTTCAGAAGTGGGATTAGTAATCCAAAGTTCAAGATGAGGAAACTTAGTGTGTTAAAAAAGGAGGATCTTAAACTGAGACTACAAGAACTTGGCCTTTCTGATAAAGGTAACAAGTCGCAGTTGATGGAACGGCTATATGAACATCAACTGCGAAATTTAAGTGAAAAGTTCGAGTCAACGCGGACAAATAAAAGCCCTTCCGCCGAGGGAGAGCCGCTTGTTTTGTCACCATCATCTAATCATTCAACCCCAAGCCGAGAATAGGCTCAAACGTGCTTCGGTAAGACGCCTGCGATTCAGCATACGACATGTCCGGAACCAGTTCGTGCAACAACGGCGTCTGTGTTGGTGCCGCCGAACAATATTTCGGCGACGCAATACTCACCGACGAGCGGCGTAAATGTGTGCGTGCCTCTGCACACGACGATTAACCAACCTCAGCCGTGGATGACGGGTGGCTACGTACAAATGCCGATGACTGCAGGTAGAACGGAACCCGTCTGCACGTGTAAAAATACGATACCATCGCCAATGGAATATTTTTAAACCGAAACAGCCGTTTAACTCAGGGCAATCCGTTTTGCAATGTGCACGACGTGATTTCGATTCTGCCTTCTTTCGATCCTGAGTCGAAAACGACTACAGCGCAGCAATTTATCCATAGGATTGACAATTTGCGTCAGACATACGGATGTGACGATCGAATACTTCTGTTTGCGGTGTAAACAAAGCTGCAGGGTGCTGTTAAGTGGTGGACTGGTACATGTGGTGTACATGTGGTGGACCACATGTATACTTGTGAATGTGGCCGAAAAACATATGCAACTCATGAGGATGAAGAGAGCGGCAGATGAGGCACCTGAAACCTTCTATTACAGAGTCATAGCTGTTGGGCGCCGTGGCTGTTGTCAGACGATCAGTCAATCATAAAGTACGTTATCAATGGAATAAATGATGACGACTTGAGAAGGAGTGTGCGTGTGAGTTCGAGTCGAGCACCCGAACGGACCAGACGTGTGAGGAGTAATATTCAGCGGCGAAATTTCGAGTTTTTCGTGTGGAGGCGGAGCAATTACGATCGTTGGCCGACTGGTGTGCAGATGGAGGTTTAATTGTTCCACTGTTATAAGTGATTTTAATACTCTTATTGTTGAATTTCACAACTACGCGTGGTTTCGACTGGGCGTATCGAATTCGTTTGAGGCGCCGAGACAATGTCCTCTGAGGAGGATGTTGACGACAGCACTTCTGCTGCTGCGGAAGAACGGCGGTTATTAATGAAAAAGGACATGGCTGCCTTTACGAGGAAAATGAAGAAGAAGCTTTCAAAACTTTGCGTCAAATACCGAGAGGATGTTAAGGAGAATTTCATTGGGGAAATTCTTTCAGCGTACAAGATGTCCTTCAACATCAATCGCGACGACACGGAGGCCGAATCGAGTTCCGAAGACGACGAGGGATCGGATAATTCAGCGGTGGAGCAGATGGATGACGCCAACTCCGATGGGACCCCCGAAGACGACGAAGTTTTTAGTGCTAAGGCTAGTTTTAGTGAATGCAATGTTAAAAAAAGTGTTGTGGAGACGCCATCAATTGATGCGTTTAATGTTTCTAATTTTGATGTTGGCTCGTCAAGAAAACGAGGCTTGCCCCGTTCAACTAGTTATTCTCCGCCTGCTTCAAAAAAAGCCCCCGCAAATCTGAAAATCCAGGACGTCGTTTGACGTGCCTGTAACTCTAATATCGCCGCAACGGTAGCTACCCACGCTATGAAAACCTCTTCTTCTGGATCTCGGTCTACTACGGATCCAGTTCCTCTAAAAGCCGGAACCTCTTCGACCCCTCAGGTCTCTCCTCTAAATCATGCACCTCAAAAAAGGAAAGAAACACGAGTTCCCCCCATAGTTTGCTTGAAGTTAAACTTGAAAAACTTTAAAACGAATCTTCTGGAAGCATGCTCTTCCAATAATTACCCAATTCCTAGCTTTGAAATTAAAACGAATAATCTCAGTAAAACTTATCTTCTCCCAAAGAGTATGGAGGATCACGGTCTTCTCTTTGAGCACCTAAAAGCGGCTTCTGTTCCTTGTTATACCTACACCCCTCCACTTTTTAAGAAAATAACCTTCCTTCTAAAGGGAATTCACCCTTCTTACGAAGAGCAATATGTTTTAAATGCACTTCGTGATATCTTACAAAGTAAGGTTGTATCCGTTAAACGTTTCTCTACCTCTGCCTCGAAGAAAGAAAATAAAATACTTGGTAGTTTTTTAGTGCAACTTGCACCTGGTACTGAACAGAGTTCAGTGATGAACATCAAATTCCTACTCCACTACAGAATCCACTGGGAGCGCCTTCAAAAGCAGAACGTAACCCAGTGTTTCAACTGCCAACGCTTTGGGCATGTGGCAGCCAACTGCGCCCTGGAAGTACGCTGTGTTAAATGCGACAAATAGCACTTTACTAAAGACTGCTCATCTCCTTCAGGCTCCTCTGAAGTCTATTGCGTGAATTGCAAAACCTATGGCCACCCAGCCAGCTACCGTGGATGCCCAGCCGCTAAAGAAATAGAGAAGAAACGTAAATCTCTGCAGACTGCAAAAGAAGAGAAAAGGAAATTAGTGACTGCTGCACTCGAGAACACAGTCCGAAAGGGTGTTTCCTTCGCATCTATCGTTAAAACACCATCCAAAAACAAACAGCCGGAGCGTCCCAACACTACACTGTTATCTAACCCGCAAGTAACCAAATCTGCAGCTCATTCCATTCTGTTTTCTGAATGTGAAAACATCTTCGGCTGCAACCTTTTAACACTTGTGAAGAAGGTTGAAAATTTTGTTCCAAAATTTAGATCACTACACTCTCTTAGTGAAAAACGAATTGCTTATGTTGGTTTAGCTCTAGAACTCTGCGGTATCGATGGGATCTTTTAAACTCGCCTCTCTTAATAGTTGCTCTCTCATTACTGTTTACAAAAGGAACCTTCTTCAAGAATACTTGAATTCTGAGAAACCTGACATACTCTTTGTATGTGAATCTAAACTTAAACCCAGACATAATGTGTTTTTTAGCAATTACTCAGTTACTCGTAAGGACATTGTGGATGAAGTGGTAGATAGAAAACGTGGCACCCTCTTAGCCATTAAAAGTTGGATTGAAACCCAAAACCACGACATAAGCAATCTTAGGTGCATGGAGTCAATCTCAACTTGTTTAAACCTTAATGGTAATACCATTGCCTTTGTTGGCATTTATGCCAACCCTAACTCTTCCTCTTCTGAGTTTATTCATGATCTCAATCTCATACTCTCGTCAACATCCAACTTCGACCATATCATCATTGGTGGTGATTTCAATGTTAGGCACCCCGATTGGGGTAATACTGTCACCAATTCTTTTGGTACTGCTCTTCACAGATGGCTTATGACCAAACAGCTAGAGCTTCAACTCGTCGCCCCTACCGAGCCAACCTTCAGAAGGTCTGGTAGCATAATCGACTTCTTTCTTGTTTCCCCTCACTCCTTAATATATTGCCTCAATTCGGTTCTGTTGGCTGTTCCGTGTTTGAAGCTGAATCTGATCACATGCTGGTGCAAATGACTCTCCGGAGAAAAAGGGGTCTCCAATTTTTAGCCTCTCAGCCTCAGTTTTTCATTTCTTATAAAAAAATCAATTGGGAAACTTTCGAACAAAATTTTTCAGCTAAACTCCAAAACGTTGTCATCGATCGTGACAAAAATCTCTCTATCCCTGAAATTGATGATGCCATTTTCAATATTAATGAGGTTCTGCGCTCCTCTATTGATGAAATTGTTGTTCCCCAAACATCTAGAAACTTCAAATACCAAAACCTTTCTGAAGAAATTCTTAATCTGCATTCAAATCATAGGTCCTTGAAAAAACACCTGACTCGCATCTACCGTCGAAGGCTAAATACCTTTAACTATGAGTATCGACGTGTAGAATCCATTCTTAAGACTACCAGCCTACTCATCATAGTTAAAATTAGGGCTTTCCTCAATAAGAAGTTCGAGCAACGTCTTAAAAATATTGAATCTGGTATAGATATGTATCCAGAAATCAATAGAATCACCAGGAGGAAGGACCGCGCCCCAACCTTCACGTCCAATGGCAGACCTTTCGCTGACGATAGTGCGACAGCCGCAGCGGCTGCTGATCACTTCTCAGAGCTGTTCACTGGTGAAAAACCCAGTGAAGATCCCATCTTTGCCAGACAAGTAGACTGCAGAGTAAACCAGTTTGTACAGAGTATGGAAGGCTCTCGTTTAACAGAATTCTCCGCATCCAATGTTTCCGATTGCCCTCATGGTTGTGATGTTTTTACGAACCCGGTGGACCTAAAACAACTGGCATCCAACCTTAAACCAAAGAAATCTGCGGGTGAAGATAAAGTATCCAACCACCTAACAAAGAAACTTCCTTTCTCCTTCTTTGTTCTATTAGCCACTATCTTCAACAACTGCATTAACATCGGCTACTTCCCCAGTCCTTGGAAACGAGCCAAAATACTTCCTATTCGAAAATCACCTGGCAACACCGACATTGTCAACACTAGACCCATCTCTCTTCTCTCAAATCTAGGGAAACTTCTAGAACGAGTTATCTATTTCACCCTCGATAAAGTTGTTGTTGAGAAAAACATTATTCTCTCCCGTCAGTTTGGCTTCAAGAGAGGTCATGGCACCATCGATGCACTACAAGTCTTCACGACTGACATACGAAAGTCCTTGGTTGAAGGCAAATTTGTCTCCGCTTGTCTGATTGATGTGGAAAAAGCTTTCAATTCAGTTTGGATCAATGGCCTGATCTTCAAACTCATTTCTCTTGATTTCCTTAGACATCTTATCAAAATAATTTCCAGCTTTCTCCGCGACAGATGGGCTTCTGTCACACACAATGGGAAGAATTCCAGGCTCTTTTCGCTTGACTCTGGTGTCCCTCAAAGTTCCATCCTTGGACCCATTCTTTTCAATATCTTCACCTCAGATATTCCCTGCATTAGCAGCTCTGAGGATATTAAGGTAAATTTATACGCTGATGACCTACTGGCGTGGTGTGATGGCCACAACCCAAGGATGGCAACAATAAGGCTCCAGCGATTTATCGATGCTCTCTGTCGGTACTACGCCAAAAGGGGAATAAAAATAAACGCTAGGAAAAGCGAATTTATTGTATTTAGGCGCCCTCGTCTTCCATCTTCCAGAAGAACAAGCTCGATTAAAAAACTAAAACTTAGCATAAGAGGTCACTCAATTAAATCTTCCAAAAGAGTCAAATACCTGGGGCTAATATTTGACTCCTTTCTATCCTTCAGCCCACATATAGAAATGGCCCTAAGCAAAGCCTCGAAAGCATACGGAATGCTTTGTACCCTCTTCCGAAAAGCAGCTCCTACTTCCAAAAGGGTAAGAATTCTAATTTACACCACTCTCATAAGGCTAATAATACTTCACGGTGCAACGATATGGTGGTCGGCTCCCGTATCTAGGCGAAATTCCGTTAAAGCCTTTGAACGAAAAATCCTTCGTCAATGCACGGGTCTTTACAGAAGTGAGCCTAGAAAATATTTTTCAAATAAAGTTTTGTATGCAGCAGCAGGAATTGATGAAATTCAGAAAGTTATAGTCTGCCATGCTCGAAAAACTCGTGAAAGAGGTGTAACCCACGTGTCAAGGATAATTCGCTCTGCCTATGATTAACTTCAAATTCGCTCTTGGGCTCAAACTCAAGTTAGGTCTTCCCTGAAATGATTCGCCCCAGAGGCAACTCCACGTATCGAAACACTAATTAGATATCCTTAAAAATTATTATATTTTTCTGCATTTTAACATATTTTATAAGATAACAATAATTTTTGAACTCAGGATGTACGCAAACAAGCACAATCCGTAGGCTTATGTTTTATTTATAATAGCTTGTAGGTTAGCTGTAAGAATTTTTCATTTTTCAATTTGTATATATGTTACAATAAACCTATTTCAAAGGAGTGTGTGTGTTAGACACTACACTGTTTGTACGGAGCTGCTGCAAGCACTTAACAATTACTGTGCTTACAGCCCGACCCGAGATTCTGGCGGCAAAGTTGAAAAGCCCCTAGCAAAGAACTTGGTACCCACTACGAAACAAGGGATTATTTGTTTCAATTGTCGAAAGGGTGGGTATCTATCGCGAGGGTGCCCTGAACCACAAAGGCGTGCTAGGTGCGAAAGATGCCACAGAACTGGACACTCTGCGTCAGGGTATAAAGTAAATATCCAGGCGAAATCAACTTGCAATGCGATCGAGGAAGACTGTACTAATTTCACTGTCAATCATTATGAACGGTCATAGATATAGAGAGGAATGGATACGAAATGGGCCGAGAGAAATGAAGCAATTTTCGACCTCTGGTGTAATTGTGTGAGCGAGAGGTCCCAATGTGTTTGTATGACGAGGGCGGCGTGAAATATTGTAAAATTAAAAGGCAACTTTTTTGGTGCAAATAAAAATTTGTTAATATTGATGTAATATAATTCACGTCAATAGCGAATCAATGAGTTTCGATTTGCATTAAAACTGTGCGTAGTATTTTAATTAGTTGTGCGGCAGCTGAACAGGTTTTTTTTTATGAAAATGATTAGCTCTGAGCTGAGCTGAAGTCTGTTCGCGTACTTTCAGTCACAAAATTTTTGTGAATCATGTGGTGGGGGATATTCAGGAAAAGTACGAAAACGCTCTGATTGCATTTCCGGAAAATATTCAGTTGTCGGATTTTGTGAGAACAATAGTAATTATAAAGTCATTCTAAGTGGTGATAAATTATCGCCACAAAAATATTCGATCTTCAAAACAACATTACGCAAAAATATGTTGCTTGCCGCGCACATTTGGAAATTTTTACTCGCGACACGCGTTTCACATTTTTCACTGTTTTTCAATAGCTCAGACTCTACTGAAATTTACTGAAAGAGGCGAAATTTTCAGCAATGAGTAAAACGAAGTACATAAATGGCTTCATTGCAATTAATTGTAGCACGCGAACAGACCTTATTGTTGCCGTGTTGCCACGTAACGCAGATCACTAAGCATAATTCCGTGAAAAAAAAACTTCACTTGGATTTATTTGGTAGAGAAAATCTAAATTCAATTTCAGCGGCACTGAGTCACTTTATTAGGCTCAAAAACTATTCAAATAAAACAATATGAAATAAATGTTTTAATCTAACGAGTATTAAAAAAGTTTCAAATTATATATACACTCAAGACATTTACGCGCAAATAATGTTAGAAAATTCTCGGCATCCACAAAAAACAAACAATTTATAGAGGTTATTGATTTGTGATCTGGTTCCCTTCTAGTCTATAAATCAGCATAGACAACGTATATCGTCTCTAAAGCTAAAGCCGGTAATATTTTATTGTATTATTTAAAATGGTACTATTTTGTAATTTTGAAGGTACATTTTTATCCCTTCAAATGCGCTCAAGCTGTATAGCCTTTGTCTGAAAAAATTACTTCACATATCGCGGCGTCTACTTCGACACAAGTTTTACTTGCAATATTTGCTGTGGTAAATTTTTAAAGATTAATGTTATCTGCCTGCTTCAGTTTCGATGTCATTAGAGACGCTGTTAATGTCGACTATATACAGAAAAGATTTGTGCTTAATCAGCCCTTGAGAGTCACTAGATCCCGACGAATGTTAGTTGAATATAAGCATAGCACCGCATATGCTGATAATGAGCCAATTAACAGATGCTGCAAAATATTCAACAGTATGAGCCAACACTTTTTCCCCACGATATCCAAAGTGTCCTTTAAAAATAGAATTACCAAGGCTCTCTTATCCTACCCTCCCTAGTCTACCGGCCTAGTATCTTCTTATGACTTAGGACTATTTTCATAATTGTTTAATTAGATAATTAATTAAATTCGTTTTTGCGTTTTGCGTATTTAATATTGTGACCTACATGTAAATTAGCTTTGTGTATTTATTTATCGAATGTTTATTTATTTATATGATATTTGTTTGTATTTTATCTACATGCGTATAGATCATTTAGCATCATAATCTGCACGCAGCATTCGTAAATAGTAGCCCAAGTCAATTACGAAGTTTACTTGTGCTACTTTAAATCGTTCATTCACACCGGTTTTCATCGTTCGAACAATTTTCTTCACCTAAATGACGTCAATTCATATAATTGATCAAACTTAATGCCCCTACACGCTATCAAGCTTTCCCCGCCTATGAACAAAAGCAATCAATAAAAATGGCGATCGGGCGGTTTGACACATGTTTTATTTTCGTGTTTTCATCAATTAAAAGTATAAATGTTTAGATTGATCAATAAACAGTGTGAAAGTAAAAAGTGTTTTGCACCAATTACTCATAGGATTTCGCCCTAGAATGTGTGATGTAAGTACAAATTCAATTTGAATCAATGTACCTCTTTTTACCGGATTTAGGATAGAAAGCTTTCGAATTGTGGAAAGAAATGGTTGTTATATGTTTGCAAGCAACATTTTCGACCTCCCCTTACAAAATAACATCAAATTTCATTCAGAAAATTTGATTAATTTTGAAATTTGTGCCCCATGTGACACATATTTTATTTTCCCTGCTATTCCAACTAACCCGAAAATCGACCATGTTCACAACAATAGAAATGTATGGAAATGTTTGTTTACATAGAGAGTCAACAGCGCAGAAGGGTATAGTGTGCGGCATTGAGGGGAAAGCTTTTTTGGAGAGAGTAAGTTGCATATGTAGTAAAAATGCTTCATTCACGTACGGGTTCATGGATTATCATTTCGTGTCCATTCTTTATATGTCTATGTGAACGGTATTCCGACGGCAGCATTTATTGATTCTGACAGAGCTCGTACGTTGATGCGGCAGTCTTTTGCGGGAAATTTTAATGAGAAGGAAAATTGTGCAGTGCGGCTAACCGGTTTTGGTGGCGGAAAGTTTGAATGTATACTTAAAAATTAAACGTTGAAGTGGAAATCGACAAGACTAAGAGCAAAGTTGATATTTTAGTCGTGGGCGACGAATTAATTCAGAGCAAGGTCCTCATTAGAAGGGATGTTTTGTGCGCAGCAGAAAGACGTTTTGTTATTGCGGGTGAAAAATGTTGGCTGATAAGTCGAGAAAATGTCAAAACGTCAAACAACTGGACTAGTGGTCAATTCGGCAATCTTAAAGAACTGTTGAAATGTTACGCGAATTGCTTTCCAACCGATACAAGCAACGTCGGCAAGTGTCAGATGATAAAAATGGACATAAAACTAACGACTGATATTCCGTTTAAACTAGCGCCGTATCGAATTCCATTTGCGCGTCGGGAAATAGTCAACGAAATAATATTAAAGTTGCTAAAAAGTGAAATAGTACGCCCGTCATGCTAGCCTTACGCATCGCCCATAGTTTTGGTAGAGAACAAAAACAAGGAGTACCGTTTATGCGTCGGCTATCGAGAGTTAAACTGTATTACAGTGCGACAAGGATTTCCGATGCCAGTTATGGATGAGCTATTCCTACAACTGGCTGGATATAAATATTTTACTACCCTTGATTTGAATATGGGGTACCACCAAATTGAGCTAGAGGAGCACTCAAAAAAATATACTGCCTTCACTACAACGGGTGGATAATACGAGTATAACAGGATGCCCTTCGGACTAGTTAATGCCCCTGCAGTGTTTCAGAGTGCGATGACGAAATTTATTGCAATGCTGAAACCGAAGACTGCGATCGCCTACTTAGACGATGTGATAATACCCAGCAAGACATTTAACGAAGGCATTGAAAAATTAGAACTAGTTTTAGCCACTCTAACACAATGCGGCTTAACATTGCGATTTGATAAATGCCAGTTTCTATCGCACGAAATTGACTTTTTAGGACACAGAATAAGTAATGACGGTATTATGCCAGGTGAACAAAAAATAACGGCCGTCAAAAACTACAAAGCCTCACAGAACCCAACCGAAGTACGAAGATTTCTTAGGGTTAACAGGATTCTTCAGGAAGTTCGAAAAGAACTACTCTTTGATTGCGCGGCCTCTCACCAAACTCACAACTAAGGAAGCAGCAGAGAATTTCCACTGGGGCGACGAACAGCAACAGGCGTTTGAGGAGCTTATAGAACGATTGAGCTATAACCCAATACTGGCGATATATGATGCAACGGCTCGATATGATGTACATACCGACGCAAGTATGGTTGGATTAGCAGCAATCTTAATGCAATCCACAGATAATGGTATAACAGGGAAAGCTGTTATGTACTTTAGCCGTCACTGTATTGAAGCAAAATCCGTCGTGGAAGATTTCGAATCTACTTGCTCGGGAAATCATTTATTGTGGTAACCGACTGTGCAGCGATATCAACTGTGAAGACGAAGACTCCATTGATTCCAAGAATCGCGCGTTGGTGGATACGTCTCATGGAATACGATTTTGCCTGCAGGCACCGGCCAGGGAGCCAGATGGAACACGTTGATGGCCTTAGCAGAGCGCCGGTTATGTGTCCAGCTGAAGAATATGATGTGATGCAGTTAGACGAAGAAATGGATGACTGGCTTCTGAAGATGCAGATGCAGGATCCCAAACTGTCTCGAATCGTCGATGTACTAAAAAAAACGGCTCAAAACGAATGAAAATAACATTTTACATATTAAAACAGCCGTCTGTACACCACGTGCTTATGGCCAGGTAGAGCGAGCGAATGGAATAATTCTCAACTACTTGCGAACAGGAACTCGAAGGATTGGGATGATGAGCTGCGCCTAATACAGTGGGAAGTCAACTCACAAAAAAATCATTCAACAGGATTCTCGCCGAATAAACTGGTCTTCGACTTTAAGCTAAACGATATAGTGCAGAACAAATTCCTTCTTGCAACAATCGATGAAGCTTCAAGTGAAACTACAATGAAGGAAAAAATAATGCTGCGCACGAAAATATACAAAGACAACGAGAAAAGTAAAAGAATTGATTCGATGCCAACCACTCACGGCCAAAAAATTATGCAGCACATGATCTTGCGCTGATACGACACGAACCTACAGCAACTGGAGAGTCACGAAAATTGGAGCCACTCTATAAAGGACCGTATATGGTGGCAAAAGTACTGGGTAATGATCGCTACTTGATCGAGGATGTCGAGGGTCTAAGAAGAAAACAACGAAGATTTTCATCGGCGTACGCCGCAGATAAAATGAAACCCTGGTGTTCTCTTCCCCCTGAGCTGGACAGTGACTTAACGGATGACGATGAAGACATCGGGACTATGTCAGTGTCAGGAAAGGCCGAGCTGTCACACTAATACTCAAGCACGGAGATGAACAATGCCCTCTCAAAGGCGACAGCAAGCAGTCTCGACGACGAACTTGGCGAGTGCGGTAGTTTTTTGGCGTATTTGAAATAACTGTTGTCGGTAAAGTGCAAATAAAGAGAAATATATAGTGTGTACAACACCATCTTTATCCTTGTTAACATTGAGTGAGATTATTGTGACACATGGAACTTCCTGAAATTCTAGAAGAAATGCTTATAAGGATTATCAATGAAGAATCTGATCCTGATCTAGTCGCCAAAAGTAAAAATATGCTGGAAAATTAACAACAGGCGACAATAACAAAGTTTGCAGGTTAAAACGCTCAATTTATGGTCTACCTCAATCTGGTCGCAAATGGAACGAGAAATTGGATGGAACACTTCGAAAACTTGGTTTGATCCCAACGCGTGCAGACCCGTGCGTATATACGAACAAACAACACAATGTATTCATTCTTTTATAAGTGGATGATATACTTATCGCTTACAAAGATCCAAATAACACTAATGCAGTCAAGGACGGCCTTAAGTCCGAATTCAAAATAAAGGGCCTTGGTGAAGCAACATTTTGTCTTGGAATAGAAATTAAAAGATGCAACCAAGGGATCAGTCTGAGTCAATCTAATTATATTCGCAGCGTATTCTATCCTGAATGGGTAGTCCTTGATAGCTTGTCTGATGAAATGATGTCTGATATCTATGTGTTTCGATCTTGAATGATATACTGGATTATTTGCCAACTTTCCAACTCCCTGATTGTCATTGTATAGTGTAACTTTAGCTAAGTTTGAGAGCCCAAACTCCTTAAGGAATCCGATTAGATAGATTGCTTCCTTTGATGCTTTCGTGAGAGCCATATATTCGGCTTCCGTCGATGAAAGCGCAACCGTACGTTGCTTTCGTGATTGCCAAGATAAAGAAAGTAAATACAATATGACTAATTGCAAACCAACTAATACTCCAATGACAGCAGGAACGAATTTGGCCGTAATTAATACAAGCAAAGAAAAAAACAAGCGAAAAAAAACCTTTTCGCGAGCTTATGTAGCTTTTGGAAATGTATGGACATAGCTCATGCAGTCAATAGTCTGAGTCAATATGTCACTTGCCATACTAATCAACTTTGGACAGCGGCGAAAAGAATCTTGCGATACCTCGCCGGGACCATAAACCATGGACAGACAGGACCATGGAAGACAGGCAAAAGTCTTAATGGATATGTTGATGCTGACTGGGGAAGCTGTATGAAAAACCGACGTTCTTATACGGGCAGCGCTTCTATTTTAGCAGGAGCTGCTATATCTTGGCAATCACGAAAGCAACGTACGGTTGCGCTTTCATCGACGGAAGCCGAATGTATGGCTCTCACGCCATCGTAGCAATCGAGAGAATCGAATAAAGATCTCGCCATCGTAGCAATTGAACTAAACATCTCGCAATCGATCATTCGGTCGGTCAAGTCATCGACAATCGGTTGACGGCAATTGAGTCAGCCATAAAGCACGTTTCGTTGGCGCTGCCAATAAAAAAATGTTCAAATATTTCAGCAAAAATATTAAGTGTTATTATTTGATCAAACTGCAATTTTTTGGGAAATATTGATGTATAAAAGGATAGGTTTATCTTAAGTTAAAATCAAGATATGTTTAACTCTTTGGTGGCGGTGGGCGTGTTAGTGTATAAGCACACCAGTATACACAGTACGCTTGTAGAACCGCTTGTGAAGAATAGATTTGAATGGATTGGATATACTATTTAGCAGATTTTTTTACGTGTGCATACATATGGAATGATCAGATACGCATGGGAATTTGTATGGCTAGCATTTATCATGTATAAATGGCTGATAGTTTTGCTAAAACCATTAAGTGTGATCAAAGTGTATGATCAAATATTTTATGAAGTTGAGTTTTGTCATGCTGTTAAGTATGTTAAAATAAAATCTGCTTTTAGATAGTGCAGTTTGAAAGCATATCAAGTATCGAGTATTTTCATACTTGCGAGTATTTTATTAAAATATTCAAAAAGTTTTTATAGCAAAAGTAGCTGAAATCGGCCAATTTTGAGTTAGAGTGGTTTCAGACATAACGGGCCAAGACCTATTGCTGTGATACAAACATTTCGGTTTTGTAGGGGAAAAATGAGCATGGATTCCGTAGAGGCCACTCAACAATAAGTGCCATCTACGAAGTAATCGGAGTAGTAGAGCGCGCCGAGGCTGCATGCCACGAGGCCAGGCCGATTATGTTTCTAGTCACGCTGGAAGTTCGGAACGCTTTTAATTCGACGAGATGGGCAGATATTTTAGAGGCACTTGATTGGAATTTTCAGATACAGGACTCCCTGTTAGCCATGGTTCGGGACTATCTGAGGAACCGTCGCCTTATATATGAGACGAAAAAATATCCGGAAAAATATTACTGTCGGAGCAGCACAAGGGTCTGTTCTCGGGCCAGATCTTTGGAATGCTGCGTACGATGTGTTTCTGCGCCTTAAACTGCCAGAAGAAGTGCTCCTGGTAGGTTACGCTGATGGTTTAGCAGCTGTCATTATCTCCAGAAACCCCCACCTTTCTCAGCTCAAATTAAATCAAGTAATGAGAAGAGTTGAAAGCTGGATGAAAACCGTGGTCTCCACCTGGCAATTTCGAAAACTGAGATTGTCATGCTAACTAAAAAAAGGACACAAACCGTCATACCCATGACAGTCGGCGCCGAAGTAGTCGATACCAAAAAATCTGCGAAGTATCTCGGAGTGACTCTTGACTCCAAGCTGACTTATGGGGAACACATCCAGAAAGCATGCGATAGGGCATTGGGGACTCATGGCGAACGTTCGCGGTCCTATCGAGAGTAAACGCAAACTGATTATAACTGCGGCTAATTCAACGCTCCTATATGTTGAGGAGATATGGGACACCGCCTTGAGATTTACAAAGTATCAAGCTTTGAGGGCGAACGCTCAACGCAGAGGGGCGCTGTTGTATATACATGAAGTAAGATTGTATTAGTTAGTAAAACTAGTAAATAAGTTACTGTAATGTTGCAACGAACGAGCTACGACTATGAAATAGAGCACAGTAGATCATACGACATGACGCAGTCGGTACATAGTTTCTCGAATTCATGTGAATATTTTTCGGATAAAACTTTTGGCGTTTTAGACTACCACTATTCCTATTAGAGGGACACTAAAAAGAAAATTTCGTGAAATTTATGCGAAACATTTACGTGGTGGCTACAAAAACAGTTGATGAAGCAAAAGCGGTGCAAGTTGCACGTTTTTTGAACTGTGCCGGAGAGACTGCCGTGGAACTTTTTCATCAACTGAATCTAACGGAGAAGCAAAGATCTGATATTGGAGAAGTAAGGAAGGTGTTTAAATAATATTGTGATCCCAGGACAAACGAGATTTACGATAGGTTCAGATTTTATATTCGGCGACAGCAGGATGGGGAACTATTCGATTCTTTGCAGACATAATTGAGCTAGTGCAAAATTGTAATTTTGCGGATCAACGGGACAAAATGCTTCGAGATCGGATCGTGATTGGTGTTGCGGATCGAAACACTCAGAGCAAGTTAGTGAAAATGGAAGACCTAACGCTGGACAAAGCCAAGGAATTTTGCAGAGTAGCAGAAATAACTGAGGAGCAGGAGAAGCAGATACAAGGAGCTTCTATTGATGGAGTCAGTAACAAGAAATATGAAAGTAAGCATACACATTTAAATGAAAATTTTAGAAAACAATTTAATTCAAGGTCGAATTTGCAATGTAAATACTGTGGCAAAAGTCATAAAAAAGGAGAATGCCTGGCATATGGTAAAACTTGTTTTACACGTTATGTAAAATAATCATTTTTCGACCATGTGCAAGACGAAACCTAAATCAAAGGTGAGCGATATAAAGTGTTCTATTCGCAATAGCAGTTATTGTGATAACGATATTGCAAGTATTGAGAGCGAAACATTATATGTTGATAGTTTACATTGTGCAAAGTATATTGAAAGTAGTTTGTTTGAGCAATTAGAAGTAAACGGTAAACAAGTCAGATTGAAATTAGACAATGGTGCAGAGGTGAACGTTTTACCTAAGTATAAGTTAAGCACCGACTCCGATGACTAAATTTTCCCAAAGTCATTTTGCCGACAACTAAATTCTTTCCAAATTCACTCTGCATAAGTAAGCTGTAATTTTAGTCGATATTATATTGTCTCGATTCTGTGTAGCGCATTTTATGTTTGCATAACAAAACTGTAACTTTAGTCAATATTGTTTTGACTCGCAACGAAATCGAAAATCTTTGCTTGGGGTCACAAAGATCGCATGGATGAAAGTGCAAGATCTTTTCGGCACTCAAGTACAGACCGTCATAGGTGAAGCACTCCGAATAAAATTGTGAACAAATCGTGCAACTTGTTTTAACTTATATCTTTGATAATATTGCCTCGAGTCAGAAATTGAAACCAGTTGGTGGTCATTTGGAAGCATTCGGCGGTCAAAGGTTGATCCCGATGGGACGGGTGATTTTACGCATTACATGTAAGAAAATTAAAAATTCAGTTCTTGCCCCATTTGTGATAGTTAATGTGCAATGTAAACCTATATTGGGTTTGCAGTCGTGTGTAAAGCTAGATCTGATTGAACGTAGTGTTGTAAGTGAGATTGAAAATCGCGTCTGTAAAGAAGCGTTCATTAAGGAAAACAGTGATGTGTTTGCTGGTTCTGGAAGATTTCCAGAGGAATATGTATTGAAGTTGAAAGATGGTGCTGTTCCTGTGCACAAACTACCACGCAGAGTTCCTGTCGGACTGTGCAAAAAATTTAAGAGAACCATAATAGAACTGGATGCACGTAAAATAATTGAAAAAAAAGGTAGGTCCGTCACCATGGGCGCATAGCCTGGTGATAGTGGAGAAGAAAGACGGATCGTTGCGTCTTTGCTTAGAATCCAAGGAATTAAACGAGACATTGTTTTTGAACATTTTTTAATTCCTTCGCTTGAAGATTTTCGGTTAGATATGAGGAATTATCGCTATTTTTCAGTGCTGGATTTGAAAGAAGGTTTTTGGCAATTACCACATGCAGAAGAATTCAAAGATTTAACTGTTTTTAGCACCCTATTTGGCATGTATCGATATAATATACTTCCGTTTGGTATAAGTACAGCTCCTGAAAAATTTCAAAAATTAAACGCGAAATATTTTGGTAATCTTCCTAGCTGTTTTGTATATATTGATGACTTAATTGTAGGCGGAAGAGCCATTGAAGGGTGTATTGAGGGTGTATTGAATATGGCAAGAGGGATAGGTATAAAGTTCAATCGATTAAAATTTCAATACCAAGGAGCAAAAGTGAGGTGTTTGGCCATTATAACACCACTTTGCACGATCAATTTTCGGAACGCTACTGACACCCATATTCACCACACTGCATACGCTCCGACGCGCATATGCCAAATCCTATAAATACGAGGCATCGAGTACGATAGGGTCACTCTATTATCAGCGTTCTCAGGCAGCACTCAAGGGTCCCTGGAACATCCTGAATAAATAGTTTATTTTGTATTTTACACTTATATGTAATAAATTATTTTCGAGTTAAATCGTTTATTATAGCCATATGTTTTCTAGGCAGAGAATATGCCCTGATCCAGAACGAATCAATACTCTTAAAAGTTTGAAAGATCCTTCATGTCGGAAGTAATTAGAACGAGTTTCAGGAATGCTAAATTATCTTAGATAATTCATTCCAAATTTTTCAGAATTGTATGCTCAATTAAGGACGCTACTTAAAAAACATTGTGTACCAATGGACACCATATCATTCAAAAGTCCTCAACTCAATATGTTGGCACTTCACAACATAATTCAAGCCGTGCCATATGAATTGCAGCATGGCAGTACCAACCGCTGAACTAAAATTTCTTCTTCATCATCCGAGTGAACGAGTCAGTCGCAGGAGAATTCATTTTGTGTGTGAAATAAGGTTATTGTCAAAATAAGAAACTGTGTGTAAACTCTTGAAAGTGATAATAAAACACTATTACTCAACTTGGAGTATTCTTTTCCGGAAAGGTACAAACATAAAGTGGTCCGTCGAGCCGGATAGTGTAGTTATTATCATTTTTGTGCGGTAGCAAATACTTTGCGAAATTCGGAAAGCTAACATGGCGGACATCTTGCGACTAAAACGCACCCGGACAACCATCAAGCGGAGCATCATGCGGCAAGTTGGTGAATCTATGGAAGATGTGTCAGAAGCGGAAATCGGTTGCCGTATAGAGCAACTAGACAGGACATATAATAAGTTCGACGAAATCCAGCTACAAGTGGAAGCGGCAGTAGGAGATGACAGCGATGACGAAGATGCGATTGCAGAGGAAGAAAATACACGTGCACTCCTAGAGGAAGCTTACATCAAAGGGAAAGCCAAATTGAAGGCGAGATTAAAGGAGATGGAAAGGGTTTCATCCCCCAAAGCGGAAGACAACAATTCGGTACTTCGGTGCATCGGTGCTACGTTAGAAAAGCTATCATCAGTCGAGACACGGAACAGTGCGAGCACAGCGGTTAAACTACCAACTATAAACATCCCCAAATTCAGCGGGCGATATGAGGAGTGGGTTTCGTTCCACGACTTATTTCAGAACTTAGTGGACGGAAATCCGAATCTGTCACCAGTGCAGCAAATGCACTACCTCAAGGATGCGCTTGTTGGCGAAGCAGCCTCTCCCATAAAGCACATGGCCATATCGGAATCAAACTACAACGCGGCGTGGTCCCAGCTTAAGGCTAGGTACCACAAAACAAAATACATAACGGAAGCACACCTAAAGCGGATGATCGAGTACCCACCCATTACCAAACCTTCGGCGCAAGACATAAGAAAGCTGGTCAATACATTCGAAGAAGCGACGAGAGCATTGGAGGCGCTAAATTACGATATTGGCAACTGGGATTGTTGGCTTCTTTACACAGCTTCCTCCAAGCTCGATAGTATGTCACGGCAACTTTGGGTACGAAGGTCAGCGGCTGATGATAGGCCTACTTTTAAGGACCTGATAGAGTGTTTGGAAGAGCGGCAACATGAGCTCCAGTCATGCACCACCACAGCGGAACGACACTTACCACAGTTACATACAGCGGAACGACACTCATCAAATTCACAACGGCCACCTACATTACGGCAAGTAACGACTATTTCAGCTACACCAAGTGGCGCAAACAAATGCCCTCACTGCGGAGAAGCCCACGCATTATACCGGTGCAGCAAATTCCTGCAACTTAATGCGGAACAACGAAAAGTAATCACCATACAAGCCAATGTGTGTTACAACTGTCTCACACCAGGGCACGTTGCAGCGAAATGCCGAAGCATAAAATGCAAAACTTGCCAAGGCACTCATCATACTCTGCTCCATGACGCTCGAGGCTCAATAATTAAAGAGAATAAAACGTCATACACGCAGAGTACGGATAACGATCCAGACGGCGGGCGGCAACAATCTTCGGCTTGACTAGCAAAAACTGCGGCACAGACTTACATTTTACCAACGGCGATAGCGGACTTCGAACTTCCCAACGGACTAAGGCTCCCATGCAGACTGTTACTAGATACGGCTTCGGAAGTCTCCCTCATCACGCGCGACACAGTCAAGAGCCTGCAATTACCATGGACGCCATTCAAAATACCAATAAGCGGCGTCGCCAACCAGCGGAACTCTACAACCATTGGTGCAGTAAACGTAACACTGCAATCCACCTACGGCAACGAAACAATGACTATCATTGCACTCATTGTTGCCAAAATTTTAAATCCGGTACCACCGAAGCGACTAACTCTTGGCGAAGAAACGAACATCCACAAGAATCGGCGATTGGCGGATCCTCATTTTTATAAACCGGCGCCAATCGATATACTTATCGGAGCCGAGCCTACCATGCGCTTATTCACCGGCAGAGCTGTCATACGTGATCGCAACTACTTTGCACGGGACACCATTTTCAGATGGGTCGTCACTGGAACATCAGAACCACAGTCAGCATCACCAACAACAGTTACGACAATGGCACATAGCGAAGACATCGACAACGTTCGTGTAGATGACATACTAAGGCAATTTTGGCAGCTAGAAACCATTACGGAAACAAAGAAGCTCACATCAGATGAAATGCAGTGTGAAGCTCATTATGCGGCCACAACCAAGCGTATATGTGGGTGTTACTTAGTACAACTCCCATTTAAGGAACATGTACAACTACTTGGTGAGTCCAGAAGTCAAGCGGTCAGACGATTACATCAGCTCGAAAAGCGGCTACATCACAACACGAACATGCGGATGGAATACAACAATTTCATGGCGGAATATATTGCATTGGGGCACATGACTCCTCTCACATATCAAGATCGGCAAAGAGACGTTTCTCAACATTTTTATATTCCACACCACGCGGTACTGAAACCGGCAAGTACAAAGACAAAACTACGAGTTGTCTTTGATGCCTCTGCAAAGTCATCCTCCGGAATTTCACTTAACGACAATTTGCTTATTGGACCTACCATACAAGCGGACCTCGTAACCATCCTCTGCAGATTTCGGTCTTTTCATATTGCAATGACGGCTGACGTTACAAAAATGTATCGGCAGGTGCTGGTGAATAGCAGTGATGCGAATTTCCAGAGAATAGTTTGGAGATTTTCCACCAGCGAACCTGAAACAGATTATAAACTCAACACGGTCACATACGGCCATTCGGACGTTGAACCAGATAGCGGATGACGAACGTCATATATCTCAACGTGCTTCGGAGTCAATAAAAAACAACTTTTATGTTGACGACTTCTTGGGTGGTGCTGAGAACATTGAATCAGCATCACAACTTAAGCATGATATTTGCGGTATGCTTCAAAACGGCGGCATGGATCTACGCGGGTGGATTTCGAACGTACCAGAACTGTGCGATGCGGAACGACAAGTGCTGCTCCTCAGCACTGAACATACTTCAGTATTGGGACTATTGTGGAATGCAAAGTCGGACACCTTTGGATTCAACGTTCAACTCCAAATCCCGTTCCAACTTACTAAACGGACGTTTCTTTCAATCTCGGGTAAGGTATTTGACCCCTTGGGATTCTTATCTCCAGTTACGATCGTCACGAAAATACAATTTCAACGGTTGTGGACTTCAGGAATTGGTTGGGATGATCCCATACCCGAAGAATTGGCGAAACCGTGGCGGGCTCATATCAATCAACTCGGAGACTTGTCATCCATTCAAGTCAAACGTCTATTGGGAAAAAGCATGCTGACATCGGACCTCATAGGTTTCGCGGATGCGTCTGAACAAGCTTATGCGGCAGTTATATACATGCGGAGTCGCCAGCCAAATCACCACGGTCAGTTTGACATCACTCTCGTAGCGGCACGAACTAAAGTAGCTCCGATTAAGCCAATAACATTGCCGAAGCTTGAACTATGTGCGGCGGATCTGTTGAGCAAGCTGATGAAAAAGACGGCGGCGGCTTTATCCATCGACCTCGGCAACTGTTACGCATTCTCGGATTCGCAGGTAGTACTATCTTGGCTCTCCGACAACCCACGTCGGTGGAAAACATTTCTAGCCAATCGGTCAGCGAATATTACCGACATACTCCCTGCGGACCGCTGGAAATATATTAAGTCCAAAAACAACCCAGCTGATTGCGCGTCTCGAGGCATAGAACCACGACAACTTATCCAGCATAAACTTTGGTGGAATGGACCACCATTTCTAGCAACTGAAACTACTCTACATTCAACGGTATTGCGGAACACCACATCTATAGAAGAGCGGAAAGTTCTTGTGATTGCATCAACTCCAGAGCACATCAATATGGCCCACTATTCAAATCTCAGAAAACTATTGAGAGTTACGGCCATCTGTCTTCGTTTTTCATATAATTTGCTGTGCTCGGATGTGGCTTCTCGTCAAACAGGCCCACTAAAAACGGACGAGCTACAGCAGGCACTGAAAGTGTGGATACGAAAGTCACAGGCCGAATCATTTATTGCGGAACATAAACACTTACAAAGAGACCAACATATACCCTACAAGAGCCAATTAAGTTCTCTCGATCCATTCCTGGATTCAGACGGAATTCTTCGCGTTAACGGTCGGATTGAAAACGCAAAACTTACATACGCGGAAACTCATCCAATAATCCTACATCGAAGACAGCATCTAACTAAGCTTATAGTTACACACGAACACGTCGAAAATCTACATGCAAGCCATAGATTGCTTCTCACAATTTTATCTCAGAAATATTGGATCATAGGCGCACGATTAGTGGCAAAGCAAATCATCCATCAATGCACGACATGTATTTGACATCGCGGGAAGGTTTCTAACCAGAAAATGGCTCCATTACCAGCGGTACAGGTAACTCCGGCCAGACCTTTCTCGACCCATCATGGTAAGGTCATGGCGCGGGAGTTACGTTATCTGAGACCTCACATTCCACAAAAACAAATTCCCACACTTCGGCCAGCAACGTGACCGAAGTGGAGTCAAGTTCTCACCTAGACTGGAAAATGTTTAGTCTAGAGATGTAGATCTATTCGAAATTGCGAAAATACATTTTGTGCATTCTCAGCAATGTACGTTATTCAGAATCGTGGAAATGCACAAAATGCGAGGTGTCCGATGTCGTAATGCTTCTTCAGGTAACTATAAGAAGTTAGTCTTAAGACAACCGTGAAACGGACAAGTAAAATAAATTGTTAATAAAGCTATTGTGCATTCAAATAAAAATTGATTTTTATAAAGTGCTAAAATAATTATTTTACTGGCGCAGTCGGTAGGATCCCAATCTGAAGCTAGGGATCCTGTGAAAAAGTGACCTTTATAAGTATAACTTAAAACGCAAGAGCAGAAGCGTACTTCAACTGCTTAAATCATTTTGCTGAGGCTGGTAAATGATCTTGCTAAATAATAATAAAACAAAAAAGTGAATACGAACGATAAACAGTGTTGAATTAGTTTTGATAGTCACTGAAGTGACATTTTCAAACTGATTTAAAAGTTGTAAAAGTTTCATGAAAGCTGATCGTCTAAAAATATTTGACCAAAATAGAGAAATGGCACTTAACGGGGTACAAAACGTAAATTTGCCCGAACCAAATGAAGCAGATATTTTGAGGCTGCAATTGGAGCAGCTACAACATCGTTATCAAGAAGATGTAGCAGAAATTCGGCGGTCATTGGCCCAACCAGCTAGACTCTTTGAGCTTACGGCGGATCAGATACTGTGCAAGTTCAACAATATAAAAACCTTTACAGGTACAGGAGACTACTGCCTAAGCGAGTTTTGCAGCGCCGTGGAAAACGTTGCGGATCTATGCGGAAGCAATCAACATCTCCTCAGACATGGCCTGCTAACAGTGCTCAAGGAGAAAATTCAAGGCGAAGCAAGACGTTATATCCAGCGTATAGGCAACAACCTCACTTGGGATGAGGTGAAGGCGGAATTGAAAACCCATTTTCGACCTCGGAAGAGCTATACAAAGTTGATGGACGAGTGCCGTAACATCAAGGTAACTAATCTTAGGGAACTATTTACTAAAATAAGACATATTAATTGCCAACTAAACGAACAATATGAGTTCGATGATAGTAAACCCGAAAATTATAGCCCCAATATAAACGACAAAAACCTAGTTGATATTGTTAAAGATATTGTTATGGGAAGCTATAGGGCAAATATAAGAAAAAACATGTCACTAGTTAATGTTTTTAATGAATTCGAAGATTTAGGCCTTTTAGATGAGCCCGATGTGATCCATTATAGTTATAGGAAATCACATAATTATAAACATATTAAAGGCGATAATATTAATCACCAAAACCAAAATTTTAAAAATTATCGAAACAGTTCCAAATATCGGGACAATAATTATGTAAATTCAAAAGGTGAAGGTTATAGTAAAAGTAAACCATCCGATCATAACAAAGACGGTAGCTTAAGCCATGATTGGCACAACTATCGAAATCATGAATCAAGAAGACACAACGATTTTAGCTCGAATTCTAAGAACGATTCTAACTCAGGACGTTACAGACAGAAAAATTACAATAACAGAAACTCTGATAGTAGCAACTCTAAACATTTCAGACAAGAAACTCACTCATCTCGAAATTATCCGCAACCAATGGAAGTGGATAACATTCAGGAGACCCGATGTAAATTTTTCCCAAAGGCCTCGAGAAGCAAACTCCCCATAGTTACACTTACTATAAAAAACAACAAAATTAGATGTTTAATTGATACTGGGTCAGAAACCAGTCTTATTAGACCCAATCTTTTAGTTGACTATCCTGTCAAAACTCTCTCTAAACCCCTTTATTTTACTACTTTAAATGGCATCAATAAAGTTCATAGTAAAATTGAAACTGAATTTCCTCAGGAATTTGAAATTTTTGGAACCTTATCATGGAAAGTTATAGATCTAGGTGAACGCAAATACGATGCTATTATCGGACAAAATCTTCTAGTACCTCTTAAAGCAAAAATTGATCTACAACACGGATTTTTAGAAGTGAATAACATTCAAATTAGTTTCAAGTACAACGATTACTCCCACGTCATTAACGAAGTCTGCAATATAGAATCAGGAACTATTGACGAACTTGACTTACAACACTTAAATAAACTTGAAAAGCAAAGTATTTTAAATATTCTATTCGAATACGAAGAATTATTCTATAAGGAGGGTGAACAGTTAACCTTTACTCACGACGTTCAACATGAAATTATTACAACTACTCAAAATCCGGTGTATTCTAAAATTTATAGGTACCCTCGATCCCACGAAAACGAGATCGAAAAACAAATTAAGGAAATGCTGGAGCAAAATATTATCACTTCCAGTAGTTCCCCATACAATAGCCCATTGTGGATTGTCCCAAAGAAGCTGGACAATTCGGGAAATCAAAAATGGCGGATATTCATTGATTATCGACGTCTTAACGAAGTCACTATAAGCGACAGGTTTCCAATACCTAATATAGAAGGTATTTTAGACAAACTTGGCAGGGCGCAGTACTTCACCACATTGGATTTGGCGAAGGGTTTTCACCAAATCCTTGTGAGTCCACAAGATCGGAAGAAGACTGTTTTTTCTACCCCTTTTGGTCATAACGAGTACATCCGTATGCCATTCGCGCTGAAAAATGCCCCTGCTACCTTCCAGAGGTTAATGAATAATGTTTTGGAAGGGCTTATCAATAAGATATGCGTCGTTTACCTCGACGACATATTGATTTTTAGTACATCATTGGAAGAGCATATTGCAAGCGTAAAAAAGGTGTTCAACAGACTTAGGGAATCAAGCCTGAAAATCCAAGTAAATAAATGTAGCTTTCTGAAGAAAGAAACAGAATATTTGGGCCATATCCTGACCCCTGAAGGTGTCAAACCTAACCCTAAGAAAATTTGCGTTATCAAAGAGCTAAAATTACCTATTAATACTAAACAAATTAAACAATTTTTGGGATCCACTGGATACTATCGGAAATTTATTAAGGATTATGCGAAAATCGCACACCCAATAACAAAATACCTTAGGAAGGGCATGCAGATAAACCCAAATGACCCCAACTATATTGGAGCCTTTGAAAAACTCAAAGAAATTCTTACTAACCATCCAATCCTTAGATATCCCGATTTCAACAAAAAGTTTAAACTCATAACCGATGCAAGTAATTTCGCTTTGGGGGCAGTCCTTACTCAGGAAGGGCACCCTATATGCTACGCATCTCGGACTCTGAATAGTCACGAAAAGAACTATTCTACAATCGAGAAAGAGTTGCTCGCAATCGTTTGGGGAACAAAATATTTTAGACCCTATCTTTATGGGAACGAATTTGACTTGCTTACTGATCACCAACCGATAAAATGGCTTCATACAAAATATGCGGGAAAAGATATCAATCCACGTTTGCAGAGATGGATAGTATCCTTGGGAGAATATAACATGAAGATTGAATACATTAAGGGAAAGGAAAATAAAATTGCCGACTTCCTAAGTAGAATCAATTTGGACACAAATGAGATAAATTTTTTGGAATCTGAAGATCCCGATCTCAATTTGTCTCATATGTTTGAAGATGATTCTGAAACTTTTTCTAATAGTGACGTTCACGCTATCCACGGATCATTAGAAACACAAACGATTCATTCCCAAAAGGAAAATTTTGACGACCACATTCCGATTTTAGATACAGTCGTAAATAGATTCAAAACCCAAATTATATTGGAAAAAATGAAAAGAACCGAAATCGAATACCCGTTTAAATACAGGAGAATATTTGTCGATTTAAATGACGTTGAATCCGGATTAGCTAATGATATATTGAGAAGATATATTGAAAAAGGAAAAGTTGGTATTTATTCCGAGCTCAATGACCATGATTACAACAAACTGCAACAATTAATTATAGAACTTTTCCGAAACCACAAATCTTTGAAATTTGTAAAGTGCACCAACTTCGCAACAGATATAGAATCCGAAGAAGAGCTAAATAAACAGATATCCTTATTTCATAAATATGAAACCGGTTATTCTGGTATTATTGCAACTTATGAAGGAATCAAAGGTAAAATATACAACCCTAAACTCAAAGAAGCCGTCCATAAAATAATTAATTATTGCGACATTTGCACTGGATCAAAATATGATCGAAACCCAATTAAAAAGAAGTTTAGTCTTACAGAAACACCTACAACTACGAATGAAATTATTCATGTAGATATATTTTTCCTTTGCAAACACTCTTTTATAAATTTTTTGGATAAATTTTCGAAACATGTTGTAAATTTTTATTTGGAAGACAAGAACAACCAAACTATCATCGAAAAGATAGCTCAGTATTTATCAGTGAAAGGGAAAATTCATAAATTCATTATGGATAACGAATTTAATACTGTCAACATCAGGAATTATCTCACGAAGGAAGGAATCGAATATCATTTCACCAAACCAAACAGCCACACCGGAAACGCTGATGTTGAGAGATATCATAGCACTATTATTGAAAAATTTGGAGCATTGAATTTGGAGGAAAAACTTCCCACCAGAATTCAAATGTTAAATGCAACCAAATTTTACAATAATACTTATCACTCTACGCTCAAAGCGACACCCATAGAAGTGCAAGAACACAAAATTGATCATAAAATCATCAGAGAACGAATACAAAAATCTAAGGAAAAGCAAATAGATAAAATTAACACAAACAGGGAAGACTATATAGAGAGAAGGAAAGAAGGTTTCATTAAGAATTATAAATCTGTTAGGCACAAAGAAGAACCTAAGTACAGGAAATATAAACTGAAAAATATACATGAATGCAATATCAAAAGACCTTTAAAATATGAACAAATTTCCGATACCGATGAGCAAGATGAAAAATTGATTAACGCTCGTAGTGAAGATAACCCCCCTTTTTCGAAGAAAATGAAGTTAGAGTTTCCGGATTTCAGCGAACACCAAAAATCTATTCTTGATAAGGTGAAGAGTGAAGGGTCTCCAGACGACATTCTGATTTCAAAATTTAATCTGAATATAACTAGGCAAGACATCATTACTTTGGAGAACGAAAAATGGCTTAATGACAACATTTTAAACCTTTATTTGAATCTCATTGTAGAACGAAGTAAAAATGAAAACTCTGAAACCGGCAATAAGGTTTATGCCATGAACACCTTTTTTATAAACACACTTCTATCATTAGGATACGATTCAGTTAGGAAATGGACTAAAAAGGCTGACATATTCTCCTACGATATTATATTAATCCCTGTCCACGTTAATGGTAATCATTGGACCATGGCAATTATTGACATTAAAAATAAATCAATCAAATATTACGATTCCCTTGGAGGAAAAAATAATAAAGTTTTAGACGCATTGCAAGAGTATCTAAACAAAGAATCACTGGACAAACGAAATATTGCCATTGATACTAGCACATTCATAAAAGAAAATGTAATGAACTCCCCCCAACAAACTAACAGTTACGATTGCGGTGTGTTTTGTTGTACGGTTGCAGAATACATCTCTAGGAACCATGAATTAACATTCTCTCAAAAATTTATCCCATACATTAGAAAGAAAATGATTCTGGAAATACTACAGGGCCAACTCTTTTGAAATTAATAAACCCAAAACACTCTATGTCACATTATGCATCCTCTCCTTAAAATTTTCAGGCATATTTCATCATCATGGCATTATTTCTGGCGATCATTCCATCCTGTCAACAAACAACTATTGTTAATAAAATCGAATCCGAAACGGGATACGCTTTAATAAAAACGGATGAAGTCGACATAGTACTAAAATTTGATCTAATCCTCCATATTATTCACCCTAAAGAAATTCTGGACATCGTTTGCAAATTAGAAACTATAGTAAACTCAACTGACGAAAGTTCCAATAAAATTATAGCGCTTCATCAAATCGACGAAATCAAAAATATCATCAATACGTTAACACCCAAAAGACAAAGACGTGGCCTCATCGACCTTGGAGGCACAGCAATGAAATGGGTTTTCGGGACAATGGACAACAACGATAGACTGCAAATACAAAACCACTTAAGTCAAATTGACATAAACAATCGCAATGTGATTGAAAACGTAAACCAACAAATTAAAATTAATAATAACTTCAATAAAACTTTCCAACTAATCAAGAGAACAATAGATAGTGACAGACAAAAAATACTCGACAACATAAACGAAATTAATAAATCAAACCAGAAAACCTTATCGGAAAGTCTACTTTTGGAAAACCTAATCAAACTAAACATAATTAGAAAAAAAACTCTAGTGCACCTGAACCGCTAGAAACACTAATGTTCGAAGAACAGTAGAAGAATCGTGCAGGTTTTGAGTGCATATTCCACCACATGTGCTGCTTATTACGGCCAA